>CM074727.1:96758317-97330817 GCA_037306005.1 Rhinophrynus dorsalis | reverse complement strand
AAATTTGAGAAACTGTTTTTTAATAATTGTATTTGAATAAGAGATGTGAACAGAAAGTAAAAAAGTCATGTGCCAAATTTGTTTTCCTCTGTAACATGCTACTGTTCTTTTCTCATTTTCATCCTAGGAGGCATTGCCCCTTTTTACTAAACAGCAGAAAAGACTCAAATTGCAAGTCCTATCAGTGCAGTTAAAATAGATTTACCTACTTAGCTGTATTGTTAACTGTATACAGTTGGAGAAAATCAACAATCAAACAAGGGGGTATAGCTCAGTGGAAGAGCATTCGACTGCAGATCGAGAGGTCCCTGGTTCAAATCCGGGTGCCCCCTGTGCAGCTTTTATCAGGATCACCAAAAACAAGAAAAATTACCTAAAGTCTATGAATTTGTTTGGAAATGGGTCATCAATTTGCCCAAGAAGGAGAATACAAGCGGTCTGCAATTCCCTAGAGCATAGGGGATGTATGTGTTAATTAATAATGACAGATTCCTTAGAATGGAATTGGTATGTGACAGGTGCAGTGTTATTAAGTTCCATGTAGGAGTTTTAAGGATTCACGTAGCATATACCTCACATAAAATTTTTTGTAAGAAAATAGACTTACGTGCCCAAAGTCTGTATGCCTGATATGTAGGTGTTCTGGATCTTCGTGTGACATTTTTTGGGACTCCTGCTTTAGGTATTTGTCACTATCACTTTGTTTACATTTCATGTAAAATCATGCTTTTGTTGTTAGCTTTAGTATATTAGCTTTGTAATTCTTCTATATTAATTGGTGGGTTTATTCATTTTGGAGTTAGTTCTTTTTCTTGTTCTTCAATTTTTGAAACATGCAACGAGTTAGTAATCGCTTTCCTTGAAAATGTTTGTAAGTTTTAATATGTTATATATTTGTAGCGGTTACCTTTCATTTTGTTTATGGATGAATATGACTGATAATTCATGTCAAAGCCCAGTGAAACCACTTTCTACATTTATGTTAAAGCTCCATATTAAGTTTCTTTAAATTAATGATAAATGGTAAAACTGACTCGATTTAGGAGTCCGTTCAGTGTGGCTCCATTGCAGTAATTAAGTAACTGTACTGAAAAGTGTACAGAGATGACAAATAAAGTAAAGAGTGGTGGTATAGCCCAGTGGTTGAGCTTTCAAGTGGAGATGGAGTAGACTTTGGTTAAAATCTGAGTGATGCCTTCATGTCCTTTAGTATGATCATTTTAAACAGTGGTATTTAATGTCCTACAATGGGACAAAACCTCTGAAATGAAGAAAAAAACAAACATTTCTTTATAAATACAGCATGAATGAGCCTATCTCTCACAGTTCAAAGTGGTCTGACAATTCTGAAAAATTGACAGTTAGTTTATGATAATTTGAATATTATGAGAATTTTTTTGGGTGACTTTAAATTTGACTTCAATTATATTTTTACTATCTCATTTTCTCTTTAGACATCCAAATGAAGCTAAATAGCCAACCCCACTCAAAGAAATGTGTAGGAACAGCATGAGCTGAGGGGTTGGGTTGAACTAGAACTGCTGACAGAAGCAGAGAAATAGAAATTGAAAGCAATGCTTTCCCCGATGGTATGGCAACATAAGAAATTTGTGAAACTGTTTTTTAATAATTGTATTTGAATAAGAGATGTGAACAGAAAGTAAAAAAGTCATGTGCCAGATTTGTTTTCCTCTGTAACATGCTACTGTTCTTTTCTCATTTTCATCCTAGGAGGCATTGCCCCTTTTTACTAAACAGCAGAAAAGACTCAAATTGCAAGTCCTATCAGTGCAGTTAAAATAGATTTACCTACTTAGCTGTATTGTTAACTGTATACAGTTGGAGAAATTCAACAATCAAACAAGGGGGTATAGCTTAGGGTTAGAGCATTCGACTGCAGATCGAGAGGTCCCTGGTTCAAATCCGGGTGCCCCCTGTGCAGCTTTTATCAGGATCACCAAAAACAAGAAAAATTACCTAAAGTCTATGAATTTGTTTGGAAATGGGTCATCAATTTGCCCAAGAAGGAGAATACAAGCGGTCAGCAATTCCCTAGAGCATAGGGGATGTATGTGTTAATTAATAATGACAGATTCCTTAGAATGGAATTGGTATGTGACAGGTGCAGTGTTATTAAGTTCCATGTAGGAGTTTTAAGGATCCACGTAGCATATACCTCACATAAAATTTTTTGTAAGAAAATAGACTTACATGCCCAAAGTCTGTATGCCTGATATGTAGGTGTTCTGGATCTTCGTGTGACATTTTTTGGGACTCCTGCGTGGGGTATTTGTCACTATCACTTTGTTTACATTTCATGTAAAATCATGCTTTTGTTGTTAGCTTTAGTATATTAGCTTTGTAATTCTTCTATATTAATTGGTGGGTTTATTCATTTTGGAGTTAGTTCTTTTTCTTGTTCTTCAATTTTTGAAACATGCAACGAGTTAGTAATCGCTTTCCTTGAAAATGTTTGTAAGTTTTAATATGTTATATATTTGTAGCGGTTACCTTTCATTTTGTTTATGGATGAATATGACTGATAATTCATGTCAAAGCCCAGTGAAACCACTTTCTACATTTATGTTAAAGCTCCATATTAAGTTTCTTTAAATTAATGATAAATGGTAAAACTGACTCGATTTAGGAGTCCGTTCAGTGTGGCTCCATTGCAGTAATTAAGTAACTGTACTGAAAAGTGTACAGAGATGACAAATAAAGTAAAGAGTGGTGGTATAGCCCAGTGGTTGAGATTTCAAGTGGAGATGGAGTAGACTTTGGTTAAAATCTGAGTGATGCCTTCATGTCCTTTAGTATGATCATTTTAAACAGTGGTATTTAATGTCCTACAATGGGACAAAACCTCTGAAATGAAGAAAAAAACAAACATTTCTTTATAAATACAGCATGAATGAGCCTATCTCTCACAGTTCAAAGTGGTCTGACAATTCTGAAAAATGGACAGTTAGTTTATGATAATTTGAATATTATGAGAATTTTTTTGGGTGACTTTAAATTTGACTTCAATTATATTTTTACTATCTCATTTTCTCTTTAGACATCCAAATGAAGCTAAATAGCCAACCCCACTCAAAGAAATTTGTAGGAACAGCATGAGCTGAGGGGTTGGGTTGAACTAGAACTGCTGACAGAAGCAGAGAAATAGAAATTGAAAGCAATGCTTTCCCCGATGGTATGGCAACATAAGAAATTTGTGAAACTGTTTTTTAATAATTGTATTTGAATAAGAGATGTGAACAGAAAGTAAAAAAGTCATGTGCCAGATTTGTTTTCCTCTGTAACATGCTACTGTTCTTTTCTCATTTTCATCCTAGGAGGCATTGCCCCTTTTTACTAAACAGCAGAAAAGACTCAAATTGCAAGTCCTATCAGTGCAGTTAAAATAGGATTTTAGTCTTACCTGTTAAATCCTTTTCACTTAGTCCATACAGGTCACTGGTACCATGGGATGTGTAGTCCCCTTTAATAGGCAGGAACAATTATGCAAATAATTTGCAAGGGGCGGAGCCTCCCCTCTTACTTAAGCCACCTGCTGGCCAGAGCCACCCATATTGATTTGAGACCCTAAACTGACCCCAGGTAAGCAAAAAGAAAGACTCCTGTGAGCATGCCCGAACGGTCTCCCACTAAATGCCACAGGAGAGCCAAGACTGGTCCCTTGACAGGGTGGGAGACCAGTGACCTGTATGGACTAAGTGAAAAGGATTTAACAGGTAAGACTAAAATCCTATTTTCACTGTCGTCCAATACAGGTCACTGGTACCATGGGATGTACAAACATTGAGCTGATCCAGAGGCGGGAAGTAAGGCAAGGACCAGGCGCAAGGCCCAAGTCACTAGAACTGTTAACCAGTTGATAACATAGCCCAAACTGTAAGTGTCAACGGACACCAACCAAGGGAACAATCCCTGAACTTAACACAGCACACTGAACACGAGCCAACCGGGCTCAACAGTAAGGAAGCACTAAGGATCACAGAGCGGAAGACCTACACAGGCAAGACTGCCTCCAGGACCTTCCTTCCAAAGCTGGCATCAGCCGATGCCAGTACACCAACTCGGTAGTGCTTAGAAAAAGTGTGCACAGAGGACCAAGTGGCCGCTCTGCACAGTTGATCAGCAGAAGCTTGATTCTTGTAGGCCCAGGAGGCCCCAATAGATCTGGTGGAATGGGCAGTCACCCTGAAGGGAACATGCTTATTCCTCAACTTATAGGCTTCACGGATGGTAGCCTTAATCCAAGAGGCAATGGTAACTTTGGAAGCCGGTCTTCCTGCCCTAGGCCCCTCAGGAATGACGAATAGAGCGTCAGACTTCCTGATAGATTCGGTGCGGTGAACATAAAACTTGAGGCAACGCACCACATCCAACAAATGGAGATCTCTTTCCTTGTCAGATGAAGGATTAGGGCAGAAAGAGGGAACCACAATCTCCTGATTGATGTGAAACTCAGACACAACCTTGGGTAAGAATTCCTTGGTAGTGCGAAGCACAGCCTTATCCTTGTGGAACACCAGGTAAGGAGGTTTACAAGACAATGCCTGTAACTCTGCCACCCGGCGTACTGACACAATAGCCAAAAGGAAGGCCAACTTCCAAGTCACAAGACGTAATGGAATGGAAGCCAAGGATTCAAACGGTGGTCGCTGAAGAACTCCCAGCACCAAATTGAGATCCCACTGGGGAGCAGGACTCTTGAAGGCAGGTCGAACATGAGTCACACCTTGGAAGAAGACTTTCACATCAGGAAGGATGGCAATCCTTTCCTGGAAAAACACAGACAAGGCAGAGGTCTGAACTTTGAGGGAACTCAGACTGAGCCCCTTGTCCACACCGTCCTGCAAGAAGGCCAGGACAGTGGGAAGATGGAAGTCAAGAGACAACTGCTTGACAGAGCACCATGTCACGAAAGTTGACCAAATGCGATGATAGATCTTGGAAGACACAGGCTTACGAGCACTGAGCATCGTCGACACCACAGAAGGAGAAAAGCCTTTCTTAGCTAGAATCGAGGATTCAACCGCCATGCCATCAAACGGAGAGAGTGAACATCCTCTTTCCACAGATACCCCTGAAGAAGCAGGTCCGGACGGGCTGGAAGTGGGATTGGATCCTTCACTGACATGGCCATCAATTCCGGAAACCAGGACTGGCGAGGCCAGTTTGGAGCAATCAGGATGACAGGACAACGTTCTCTCTTCAACTTCTGAATAACTCTGATCAATAGAGGAAGAGGGGGGAAGATGTAAGCCAGGGAGAAGTCCCAAGGGATCGACAAGGCATCCACCGCTAGAGCAAGGGAGTCCCTCAGACGGGAGCAAAACACCGGAACCTTCCTGTTGTGTCTGGTAGCCATCAGATCCACCACTGGCATCCCCCACCGTTGAGTGAGCATGTGAAACACCTCTGGGTGAAGAGCCCATTCTCCGCTGTCGACGGTGTGACGACTGAGGAAGTCTGCCATGACGTTGTCCACGCCTGGAATATGAACTGCAGAGATGACAGGCACGTGATCTTCTGCCCAAGACAAAATATCCTTGACTTCCCACCAGGCGGAACCGCTTCTTGTACCGCCTTGTCTGTTGATGTAAGCCACCGCCGTGGCGTTGTCGGACTCTACTCTGACTGGAAGACCGGTCAATTGAGACTCCCAGTGCCTCAGGGCCAGCCGGACAGCTCGAAGTTCCAGAACATTGATGGAGAGCATGGATTCCTCCAGACCCCATTTCCCCTGAGCACTGAAGCGACCCCAGACTGCACCCCAGCCCCGAAGGCTGGCATCCGTTGTGACTGTGGTCCAAAGAGGAACTAGAAAGGATTTCCCTTTCAAGAGATGAGAGAGATCTAACCACCAGTGCAGACTCGACTCGACATGAGGAGGAAGAGAAACAGACAGATGTTGATGATCTGGATGATTCCTGCACGTCTGGATCACAAATCTCTGAAGATCCCTGGAGTGGGCCATGGCAAATGGTACTGCTTCTATCGTGGAAATGAACTTCCCCACTAAGGACGACAACTTCGGAACTGGAATTTCGTCCATGTCCAGAATCCCAGCCACTCTGACAGCTATCTGGTGAGCCACGTCCTCTGGAAGAAACACCATGCATTGGCGAGTGTCGAACAGGAGACCCAGGAACAGAAGCCTCTGAGAAGGAATCAAGTCCGACTTGTCCAGATTCAGGATCCATCCGTGACGGTTCAGGGTGTGCATGCACCTCTGCAACTGCTGGTGGAGAAGCTCCGCTGAGGAGGCCTTCAGTAGGAGATCGTCCATGTAGGGTGTCACTCTGATCCCATCCTGATGGAGCACCGCTATCAAGGAGCCCAGCACCCGCTGGAAGACTTGAGGAGCTGTAGTCAGTCCAAAGGGGAGCGCTGTAAATTGAAAGTGTCCCCTGTGGCAGGCAATCCTGAGATACTTCCTGCTCTCTGGATGAATAGGGATGTGAAGATAAGCATCCTGAAGGTCCAGGGAGGCAAGAAACTCCCCTGGAGACATTGCTGCAATCACAGAGCGCAGGGACTCCTGGCGGAAGTGGGAAGTCACCACATAGGCATTGAGATCTTTGAGATCCAAGATGGGACGGGCTCCTCCGTCCTTTTTGGCTACCACAAACAGGTTGGAATAAAATCCTGAACCTGTGTCCCCCTGCGGAACCGCCTCCAGGACCTCTTTGTCCAAGAGATCCTGAATAGCGTCGTCGAACAGACGCCTTTTTGAGGGTTCCTGAGAAGGACGAGTAAAATGGAACCGAAAAGGAGGAAGGGAAGAGAAAGGGATCCTGTATCCCTCTGACACCACCTGAAGAACCCATGGGTCCGCCACTGACTCCTCCCAAGTCCGGCGAAAGATGCGGAGACGACCGCCTACAGCCGGATGCGGACCCGGGTTCGGCGAGTCATGCCGAAGCAGTCTTGGAGGTCTTGGCCTTGGAGGCAACTTTGGGCTTCCAGGACTGTTTGGGCTTGGAGGAGGAGCGCGTAGTGGGAGGACCCGTTTGGGCCGAGGAGCGTGTCTCAGTCTGAAAGGAACGAAAGGACCGATTGCGTTTGGCTGGAAACTTTTTCTTAAAGACTGAGGGTAGAAGAGTACTTTTACCGCCAGTAGCCTCACTGATCATTTCCTTGAGCTCAGAGCCAAAGAGCAAATTCCCCTGAAAGGGCAAGGAAAGCAAGGCTTTCTTAGAGGCTGTATCAGCAGACCAAATTTTCAGCCAAAGAGCGCGTCTAGCCACCACAGAAGAAGTGGAGGCCCTCGCCATCATGCGCACAGCATCAAAAGCAGCATCAGCAACATAGTTCTGAGCTTCAGTGATATTAGCAAGCAGCTGCAACTGTTCAGATACAGGCGCATCCTGGCGAACCGCTTCAGTCAGTCGTTCAGTCCAGGCTGCAATAGCCCTATTAACCCATGCCACAGCAAAGGCGGGTCGCATGGCAGTGCCAATAGAGGCAAAAATAGATTTAAGAGAGAGCTCTAATTTCTTATCCGTCCAGTCCTGCAAGGCAGAGGCATCTGAGACAGCCAAAGCAGTAGATTTGGATAGTCTAGACACAGGAGCATCCACCTTGGGAGGATGAACCCATTTTGCCAGTTCCGCTTCGGGAAAAGGGTAAAGTTTGGCAAACTTTTTGGAGACAGAGGAAGATCTATCAGGATTCTTCCATGCCTCAGAAACCAGACGGGCAAGAGTAGGGTTAGTTGGAAAACAAACAACAGGTTTAGATGGCTTTTTCTGAAAAACATCAGTAGGATCATAAGTGGATTCCTGAGTCAGAGGAAGGTTGAGCGTATTCAGAACCGCTCTGATCAGACCCTCAGCCGAAACTTCAGGGTCACACTCATAGGGGTCCCCAATGGACCTGTTAGATTCAATAACAGTACGTTCCTCAGCATCAGAATCCTGTAAAAGTTCTTCTTCAGAAGAATCAGTGATATCAGGAGCTCCTTGTGGCTTAGGCAGGGAGGTCCTGATAGTAGAGGGGGTCTGCCAGACCTGGAGAGCCCCCTGTACCTGAGAGGGAAAGAGTTGAAGCGTGGATCTGAGATCCCTAGTGGCAGCTTTAAACTCCCTCACCCAAGATGGCTCAATAGCGTGGCTGGGAAGCCCAGGGTTGCTATCTTTATCAGTACAGTTAGGGCATAGATCCCCCACATTACCGCAATCCAGCCCAATGTGGCAAGAGGAGCAAAACGCCATGGGGGTAGAAGACCCCCCAGCCTCCTTAGTCTTGGGTCTAGCCCCTAGCTCCAGTGAAGTAGACATGCTCACAGCGTCAATATACCCCACAACAAACACTATCACCCAGAAAAGTGTTAAAGATTAAAGTTTCACCCCAGAAAAGGTCTAAAAACGGACTTATCTGGCCAGCGAAGGGTTAATCTGGTGAGGAGAGAGAAGGCTCGGTCCCTGCGTAGTGTACTCGCCTTGGAAAAGTACCACAAAATGGCGGCCGTCATGACAGCCAATCAGAAACGAGCGCGAGCTAAGCGCTCATGGGAAATGTAGTTTTCCCTATGCAAGTACCCCAAACAGTGCCCGAAGCCCCCCTGAACCCCCTACATTAATAAAACACCAACCGGATGATAGAGCAGGAGCCTAGCATTAAAATGAGCCCACTCTGAAGTTGCTGTGACAAGCGGTTTCAGAGATATGTCCCAAACTGTGAATTCCCATAGAGAGTAAAGGAGCTCTGCTGCTGAGCGGGAAAAAGCCGCGTTTAAAGGCGCGGAACACCATTTTTAATAAAGTTTAGTAAAACAGTAAAAAGTGCCCAAACAAGCATGAAATACATGAGAAACATAAATAAATGAATACCCAATGCTCCAAAACTCAGAGAATAACACAGAAATTGCATAAATAGTGATAATGCAATAAAAACACCCTATGAGTGCTGGAGTGTGTTAAAACTCCCAAATACAAGCCCATCAAAGGGACACTGTGGGGACAAGTGGACCTTCAGCACTCAATGGGTGACTCACCTTTCTCGCAGACTTCTGTCTTCAGGTGACCATGATAGGGAGGGAAAGAACCAGAGGTAATTTCCCCAACAGGGGAGCTGCTTAACACAAGCTGTCCCCTCATCAGGTATAGGTCCACAGAAATCCCTGGAAGCTGCACTAGCCACTTCGGGTGAGGGCATTCACAGCCATGGTCACCCTCCTAATGGTGGTATTCCATATTTGAAGAAAAAAATAATAAAACTCTAAGAAGCATAGCTGTTCTCTGCCTGGTGTGCAAGCACACCAGGAACAAATCAATATGGGTGGCTCTGGCCAGCAGGTGGCTTAAGTAAGAGGGGAGGCTCCGCCCCTTGCAAATTATTTGCATAATTGTTCCTGCCTATTAAAGGGGACTACACATCCCATGGTACCAGTGACCTGTATTGGACGACAGTGAAAATAGATTTACCTACTAAGCTGTATTGTTAACTGTATACAGTTGGAGAAAATCAACAATCAAACAAGTGGGTATAGCTCAGTGGTAGAGCATTCGACTGCAGATCGAGAGGTCCCTGGTTCAAATCCGGGTCCTCCCCTCTGCAGCTTTTATCAGGATCACCAAAAACAAGAAAAATTACCTAAAGTGTATGAATTTGTTTGGAAATGGGTCATCAATTTGCCCAAAAAGGAGAATACAAGCGGTCAGCAATTCCCTAGAGCATAGGGGATGTATGTGTTAATTAATAATGACAGATTCCTTAGAATGGAATTGGTATGTGACAGGTGCAGTGTTATTAAGTTCCATGTAGGAGTTTTAAGGATCCACGTAGCATATACCTCATAAAATTTTTTGTAAGAAAATAGACTTACGTGCCCAAAGTCTGTATGCCTGATATGTAGGTGTTCTGGATCTTCGTGTGACATTTTTTGGGACTCCTGCTTTAGGTATTTGTCACTATCACTTTGTTTACATTTCATGTAAAATCATGCTTTTGTTGTTAGCTTTAGTATATTAGCTTTGTAATTCTTCTATATTAATTGGTGGGTTTATTCATTTTGGAGTTAGTTCTTTTTCTTGTTCTTCAATTTTTGAAACATTCAACGAGTTAGTAATCGCTTTCCTTGAAAATGTTTGTAAGTTTTAATATGTTATATATTTGTAGCGGTTACCTTTCATTTTGTTTATGGATGAATATGACTGATAATTCATGTCAAAGCCCAGTGAAACCACTTTCTACATTTATGTTAAAGCTCCATATTAAGTTTCTTTAAATTAATGATAAATGGTAAAACTGACTCGATTTAGGAGTCCGTTCAGTGTGGCTCCATTGCAGTAATCAATTAACTGTACTGAAAAGTGTACAGAGATGACAAATAAATTAAAGAGTGGTGGTATAGCCCAGTAGTTGAGCTTTCAAGTGGAGATGGAGTAGACTTTGGTTAAAATCTGAGTGATGCCTTCATGTCCTTTAGTATGATCATTTTAAACAGTGGTATTTAATGTCCTACAATGGGACAAAACCTCTGAAATGAAGAAAAAAACAAACATTTCTTTATAAATACAGCATGAATGAGCCTATCTCTCACAGTTCAAAGTGGTCTGACAATTCTGAAAAATGGACAGTTAGTTTATGTTAATTTGAATATTATGAGAATTTTTTTGGGTGACTTTAAATTTGACTTCAATTATATTTTTACTATCTCATTCTCTCTTTAGACATCCAAATGATGCTAAATAGCCAACCCCACTCAAAGAAATGTGTAGGAACAGCATGAGCTGAGGGGTTGGGTTGAACTAGAACTGCTGACAGAAGCAGAGAAATAGAAATTGAAAGCAATGCTTTCCCCGATGGTATGGCAACATAAGAAATTTGTGAAACTGTTTTTTAATAATTGTATTTGAATAAGAGATGTGAACAGAATGTAAAAAAGTCATGTGCCAGATTTGTTTTCCTCTGTAACATGCTACTGTTCTTTTCTCATTTTCATCCTAGGAGGCATTGCCCCTTTTTACTAAACAGCAGAAAAGACTCAAATTGCAAGTCCTATCAGTGCAGTTAAAATAGATTTACCTACTTAGCTGTATTGTTAACTGTATACAGTTGGAGAAATTCAACAATCAAACAAGGGGGTATAGCTCAGTGGTAGAGCATTCGACTGCAGATCGAGAGGTCCCTGGTACAAATCCAGGTGCCCCCTGTGCAGCTTTTATCAGGATCACCAAAAACAAGAAAAATTACCTAAAGTCTATGAATTTGTTTGGAAATGGGTCATCAATTTGCCCAAGAAGGAGAATACAAGCGGTCAGCAATTCCCTAGAGCATAGGGGATGTATGTGTTAATTAATAATGACAGATTACTTAGAATGGAATTGGTATGTGACAGGTGCAGTGTTATTAAGTTCCATGTAGGAGTTTTAAGGATCCACGTAGCATATACCTCACATAAAATTTTTTGTAAGAAAATAGACTTACGTGCCCAAAGTCTGTATGCCTGATATGTAGGTGTTCTGGATCTTCGTGTGACATTTTTTGGGACTCCTGCTTTAGGTATTTGTCACTATCACTTTGTTTACATTTCATGTAAAATCATGCTTTTGTTGTTAGCTTTACTATATTAGCTTTGTAATTCTTCTATATTAATTGGTGGGTTTATTCATTTTGGAGTTAGTTCTTTTTCTTGTTCTTCAATTTTTGAAACATGCAACGAGATAGTAATCGCTTTCCTTGAAAATGTTTGTAAGTTTTAATATGTTATATATTTGTAGCGGTTACCTTTCATTTTGTTTATGGATGAATATGACTGATAATTCATGTCAAAGCCCAGTGAAACCACTTTCTACATTTATGTTAAAGCTCCACATTAAGTTTCTTTAAATTAATGATAAATGGTAAAACTGACTCGATTTAGGAGTCCGTTCAGTGTGGCTCCATTGCAGTAATTAATTAACTGTACTGAAAAGTGTACAGAGATGACAAATAAAGTAAAGAGTGGTGGTATAGCCCAGTGGTTGAGCTTTCAAGTGGAGATGGAGTAGACTTTGGTTAAAATCTGAGTGATGCCTTCATGTCCTTTAGTATGATCATTTTAATCAGTGGTATTTAATGTCCTACAATGGGACAAAACCTCTGAAATGAAGAAAAAAACAAACATTTCTTTATAAATACAGCATGAATGAGCCTATCTCTCACAGTTCAAAGTGGTCTGACAATTCTGAAAAATGGACAGTTAGTTTATGATAATTTGAATATTATGAGAATTTTTTTGGGTGACTTTAAATTTGACTTCAATTATATTTTTACTATCTCATTCTCTCTTTAGACATCCAAATGATGCTAAATAGCCAACCACACTCAAAGAAATGTGTAGGAACAGCATGAGCTGAGGGGTTGGGTTGAACTAGAACTGCTGACAGAAGCAGAGAAATAGAAATTGAAAGCAATGCTTTCCCCGATGGTATGGCAACATAAGAAATTTGTGAAACTGTTTTTTAATAATTGTATTTGAATAAGAGATGTGAACAGAAAGTAAAAAAGTCATGTGCCAGATTTGTTTTCCTCTGTAACATGCTACTGTTCTTTTCTCATTTTCATCCTAGGAGGCATTGCCCCTTTTTACTAAACAGCAGAAAAGACTCAAATTGCAAGTCCTATCAGTGCAGTTAAAATAGATTTACCTACTTAGCTGTATTGTTAACTGTATACAGTTGGAGAAAATCAACAATCAAACAAGGGGGTATAGCTTAGTGGTAGAGCATTCGACTGCAGATCAAGAGGTCCCTGGTTCAAATCCGGGTGCCCCCTGTGCAGCTTTTATCAGGATCACCAAAAACAAGAAAAATTACCTAAAGTCTATGAATTTGTTTGGAAATGGGTCATCAATTTGCCCAAGAAGGAGAATACAAGCGGTCAGCAATTCCCTAGAGCATAGGGGATGTATGTGTTAATTAATAATGACAGATTCCTTAGAATGGAATTGGTATGTGACAGGTGCAGTGTTATTAAGTTCCATGTAGGAGTTTTAAGGATCCACGTAGCATATACCTCACATAAAATTGTTTGTAAGAAAATAGACTTACGTGCCCAAAGTCTGTATGCCTGATATGTAGGTGTTCTGGATCTTCGTGTGACATTTTTTGGGACTCCTGCTTTAGGTATTTGTCACTATCACTTTGTTTACATTTCATGTAAAATCATGCTTTTGTTGTTAGCTTTAGTATATTAGCTTTGTAATTCTTCTATATTAATTGGTGGGTTTATTCATTTTGGAGTTAGTTCTTTTTCTTGTTCTTCAATTTTTGAAACATGCAACGAGTTAGTAATCGCTTTACTTGAAAATGTTTGTAAGTTTTAATATGTTATATATTTGTAGCGGTTACCTTTCATTTTGTTTATGGATGAATATGACTGATAATTCATGTCAAAGCCCAGTGAAACCACTTTCTACATTTATGTTAAAACTCCATATTAAGTTTCTTTAAATTAATGATAAATGGTAAAACTGACTCGATTTAGGAGTCCGTTCAGTGTGGCTCCATTGCAGTAATTAAGTAACTGTACTGAAAAGTGTACAGAGATGACAAATAAAGTAAAGAGTGGTGGTATAGCCCAGTGGTTGAGCTTTCAAGTGGAGATGGAGTAGACTTTGGTTAAAATCTGAGTGATGCCTTCATGTCCTTTAGTATGATCATTTTAAACAGTGGAATTTAATGTCCTACAATGGGACAAAACCTCTGAAATGAAGAAAAAAACAAACATTTCTTTATAAATACAGCATGAATGAGCCTATCTCTCACAGTTCAAAGTGGTCTGACAATTCTGAAAAATTGACAGTTAGTTTATGATAATTTGAATATTATGAGAATATTTTTGGGTGACTTTAAATTTGACTTCAATTATATTTTTACTATCTCATTTTCTCTTTAGACATCCAAATGAAGCTAAATAGCCAACCCCACAAAAAGAAATTTGTAGGAACAGCATGAGCTGAGGGGTTGGGTTGAACTAGAACTGCTGACAGAAGCAGAGAAATAGAAATTGAAAGCAATGCTTTCCCCGATGGTATGGCAACATAAGAAATTTGTGAAACTGTTTTTTAATAATTGTATTTGAATAAGAGATGTGAACAGAAAGTAAAAAAGTCATGTGCCAGATTTGTTTTCCTCTGTAACATGCTACTGTTCTTTTCTCATTTTCATCCTAGGAGGCATTGCCCCTTTTTACTAAACAGCAGAAAAGACTCAAATTGCAAGTCCTATCAGTGCAGTTAAAATAGATTTACCTACTTAGCTGTATTGTTAACTGTATACAGTTGGAGAAAATCAACAATCAAACAAGGGGGTATAGCTTAGTGGTAGAGCATTCGACTGCAGATTGAGAGGTCCCTGGTTCATATCCGGGTGCCCCCTGTGCAGCTTTTATCAGGATCACCAAAAACAAGAAAAATTACCTAAAGTCTATGAATTTGTTTGGAAATGGGTCATCAATTTGCCCAAGAAGGAGAATACAAGCGGTCAGCAATTCCCTAGAGCATAGGGGATGTATGTGTTAATTAATAATGACAGATTCCTTAGAATGGAATTGGTATGTGACAGGTGCAGTGTTATTAAGTTCCATGTAGGAGTTTTAAGGATCCACGTAGCATATACCTCACATAAAATTTTTTGTAAGAAAATAGACTTACGTGCCCAAAGTCTGTATGCCTGATATGTAGGTGTTCTGGATCTTCGTGTAACATTTTTTGGGACTCCTGCTTTAGGTATTTGTCACTATCACTTTGTTTACATTTCATGTAAAATCATGCTTTTGTTGTTAGCTTTAGTATATTAGCTTTGTAATTCTTCTATATTAATTGGTGGGTTTATTCATTTTGGAGTTAGTTCTTTTTCTTGTTCTTCAATTTTTGAAACATGCAACGAGTTAGTAATCGCTTTCCTTGAAAATGTTTGTAAGTTTTAATATGTTATATATTTGTAGCGGTTACCTTTCATTTTGTTTATGGATGAATATGACTGATAATTCATGTCAAAGCCCAGTGAAACCACTTTCTACATTTATGTTAAAGCTCCATATTAAGTTTCTTTAAATTAATGATAAATGGTAAAACTGACTCGATTTAGGAGTCCGTTCAGTGTGGCTCCATTGCAGTAATTAATTAACTGTACTGAAAAGTGTACAGAGATGACAAATAAATTAAGGAGTGGTGGTATAGCCCAGTAGTTGAGCTTTCAAGTGGAGATGGAGTAGACTTTGGTTAAAATCTGAGTGATGCCTTCATGTCCTTTAGTATGATCATTTTAAACAGTGGTATTTAATGTCCTACAATGGGACAAAACCTCTGAAATGAAGAAAAAAACAAACATTTCTTTATAAATACAGCATGAATGAGCCTATCTCTCACAGTTCAAAGTGGTCTGACAATTCTGAAAAATGGACAGTTAGTTTATGATAATTTGAATATTATGAGATTTTTTTTGGGTGACTTTAAATTTGACTTCAATTATATTTTTACTATCTCATTCTCTCTTTAGACATCCAAATGATGCTAAATAGCCAACCCCACTCAAAGAAATGTGTAGGAACAGCATGAGCTGAGGGGTTGGGTTGAACTAGAACTGCTGACAGAAGCAGAGAAATAGAAATTGAAAGCAATGCTTTCCCCGATGGTATGGCAACATAAGAAATTTGTGAAACTGTTTTTTAATAATTGTATTTGAATAAGAGATGTGAACAGAAAGTAAAAAAGTCATGTGCCAGATTTGTTTTCCTCTGTAACATGCTACTGTTCTTTTCTCATTTTCATCCTAGGAGGCATTGCCCCTTTTTACTAAACAGCAGAAAAGACTCAAATTGCAAGTCCTATCAGTGCAGTTAAAATAGATTTACCTACTTAGCTGTATTGTTAACTGTATACAGTTGGAGAAAATCAACAATCAAACAAGGGGGTATAGCTCCGTGGTAGAGCATTCGACTGCAGATTGAGAGGTCCCTGGTTCAAATCCGTGTGCCCCCTGTGCAGCTTTTATCAGGATCACCAAAAACAAGAAAAATTACCTAAAGTCTATGAATTTGTTTGGAAATGGGTCATCAATTTGCCCAAGAAGGAGAATACAAGCGGTCTGCAATTCCCTAGAGCATAGGGGATGTATGTGTTAATTAATAATGACAGATTCCTTAGAATGGAATTGGTATGTGACAGGTGCAGTGTTATGAAGTTCCATGTAGGAGTTTTAAGGATCCACGTAGCATATACCTCACATAAAATTTTTTGTAAGAAAATAGACTTACGTGTCCAAAGTCTGTATGCCTGATATGTAGGTGTTCTGGATCTTCGTGTGACATTTTTTGGGACTCCTGCTTTAGGTATTTGTCACTATCACTTTGTTTACATTTCATGTAAAATCATGCTTTTGTTGTTAGCTTTAGTATATTAGCTTTGTAATTCTTCTATATTAATTGGTGGGTTTATTCATTTTGGAGTTAGTTCTTTTTCTTGTTCTTCAATTTTTGAAACATGCAACGAGTTAGTAATCGCTTTCCTTGAAAATGTTTGTAAGTTTTAATATGTTATATATTTGTAGCGGTTACCTTTCATTTTGTTTATGGATGAATATGACTGATAATTCATGTCAAAGCCCAGTGAAACCACTTTCTACATTTATGTTAAAACTCCATATTAAGTTTCTTTAAATTAATGATAAATGGTAAAACTGACTCGATTTAGGAGTCCGTTCAGTGTGGCTCCATTGCAGTAATTAAGTAACTGTACTGAAAAGTGTACAGAGATGACAAATAAAGTAAAGAGTGGTGGTATAGCCCAGTGGTTGAGCTTTCAAGTGGAGATGGAGTAGACTTTGGTTAAAATCTGAGTGATGCCTTCATGTCCTTTAGTATGATCATTTTAAACAGTGGTATTTAATGTCCTACAATGGGACAAAACCTCTGAAATGAAGAAAAAAACAAACATTTCTTTATAAATACAGCATGAATGAGCCTATCTCTCACAGTTCAAAGTGGTCTGACAATTCTGAAAAATGGACAGTTAGTTTATGATAATTTGAATATTATGAGAATTTTTTTGGGTGACTTTAAATTTGACTTCAATTATATTTTTACTATCTCATTCTCTCTTTAGACATCCAAATGAAGCTAAATAGCCAACCCCACTCAAAGAAATTTGTAGGAACAGCATGAGCTGAGGGGTTGGGTTGAACTAGAACTGCTGACAGAAGCAGAGAAATAGAAATTGAAAGCAATGCTTTCCCCGATGGTATGGCAACATAAGAAATTTGTGAAACTGTTTTTTAATAATTGTATTTGAATAAGAGATGTGAACAGAAAGTAAAAAAGTCATGTGCCAGATTTGTTTTCCTCTGTAACATGCTACTGTTCTTTTCTCATTTTCATCCTAGGAGGCATTGCCCCTTTTTACTAAACAGCAGAAAAGACTCAAATTGCAAGTCCTATCAGTGCAGTTAAAATAGATTTACCTACTTAGCTGTATTGTTAACTGTATACAGTTGGAGAAAATCAACAATCAAACAATGGGGTATAGCTTAGTGGTAGAGCATTCGACTGCAGATCGAGAGGTCCCTGGTTCAAATCCGGGTGCCCCCTGTGCAGCTTTTATCAGGATCACCAAAAACAAGAAAAATTACCTAAAGTCTATGAATTTGTTTGGAAATGGGTCATCAATTTGCCCAAGAAGGAGAATACAAGCGGTCAGCAATTCCCTAGAGCATAGGGGATGTATGTGTTAATTAATAATGACAGATTCCTTAGAATGGAATTGGTATGTGACAGGTGCAGTGTTATTAAGTTCCATGTAGGAGTTTTAAGGATCTACGTAGCATATACCTCACATAAAATTTTTTGTAAGAAAATAGACTTATGTGCCCAAAGTCTGTATGCCTGATATGTAGGTGTTCTGGATCTTCGTGTGATATTTTTTGGGACTCCTGCTTTAGGTATTTGTCACTATCACTTTGTTTACATTTCATGTAAAATCATGCTTTTGTTGTTAGCTTTAGTATATTAGCTTTGTAATTCTTCTATATTAATTGGTGGGTTTATTCATTTTGGAGTTAGTTCTTTTTCTTGTTCTTCAATTTTTGAAACATGCAACGAGTTAGTAATCGCTTTCCTTGAAAATGTTTGTAAGTTTTAATATGTTATATATTTGTAGCGGTTACCTTTCATTTTGTTTATGGATGAATATGACTGATAATTCATGTCAAAGCCCAGTGAAACCACTTTCTACATTTATGTTAAAGCTCCATATTAAGTTTCTTTAAATTAGTGATAAATGGTAAAACTGACTCGATTTAGGAGTCCGTTCAGTATGGCTCCATTGCAGTAATTAAGTAACTGTACTGAAAAGTGTACAGAGATGACAAATAAAGTAAAGAGTGGTGGTATAGCCCAGTGGTTGAGCTTTCAAGTGGAGATGGAGTAGACTTTGGTTAAAATCTGAGTGATGCCTTCATGTCCTTTAGTATGATCATTTTAAACAGTGGTATTTAATGTCCTACAATGGGACAAAACCTCTGAAATGAAGAAAAAAACAAACATTTCTTTATAAATACAGCATGAATGAGCCTATCTCTCACAGTTCAAAGTGGTCTGACAATTCTGAAAAATGGACAGTTAGTTTATGATAATTTGAATATTATGAGAATTTTTTTGGGTGACTTTAAATTTGACTTCAATTATATTTTTACTATCTCATTTTCTCTTTAGACATCCAAATGAAGCTAAATAGCCAACCCCACTCAAAGAAATTTGTAGGAACAGCATGAGCTGAGGGGTTGGGTTGAACTAGAACTGCTGACAGAAGCAGAGAAATAGAAATTGAAAGCAATGCTTTCCCCGATGGTATGGCAACATAAGAAATTTGTGAAACTGTTTTTTAATAATTGTATTTGAATAAGAGATGTGAACAGAAAGTAAAAAAGTCATGTGCCAGATTTGTTTTCCTCTGTAACATGCTACTGTTCTTTTCTCATTTTCATCCTAGGAGGCATTGCCCCTTTTTACTAAACAGCAGAAAAGACTCAAATTGCAAGTCCTATCAGTGCAGTTAAAATAGATTTACCTACTAAGCTGTATTGTTAACTGTATACAGTTGGAGAAAATCAACAATCAAACAAGTGGGTATAGCTCAGTGGTAGAGCATTCGACTGCAGATCGAGAGGTCCCTGGTTCAAATCCGGGTCCCCCCCTCTGCAGCTTTTATCAGGATCACCAAAAACAAGAAAAATTACCTAAAGTGTATGAATTTGTTTGGAAATGGGTCATCAATTTGCCCAAAAAGGAGAATACAAGCGGTCAGCAATTCCCTAGAGCATAGGGGATGTATGTGTTAATTAATAATGACAGATTCCTTAGAATGGAATTGGTATGTGACAGGTGCAGTGTTATTAAGTTCCATGTAGGAGTTTTAAGGATCCACGTAGCATATACCTCATAAAATTTTTTGTAAGAAAATAGACTTACGTGCCCAAAGTCTGTATGCCTGATATGTAGGTGTTCTGGATCTTCGTGTGACATTTTTTGGGACTCCTGCTTTAGGTATTTGTCACTATCACTTTGTTTACATTTCATGTAAAATCATGCTTTTGTTGTTAGCTTTAGTATATTAGCTTTGTAATTCTTCTATATTAATTGGTGGGTTTATTCATTTTGGAGTTAGTTCTTTTTCTTGTTCTTCAATTTTTGAAACATTCAACGAGTTAGTAATCGCTTTCCTTGAAAATGTTTGTAAGTTTTAATATGTTATATATTTGTAGCGGTTACCTTTCATTTTGTTTATGGATGAATATGACTGATAATTCATGTCAAAGCCCAGTGAAACCACTTTCTACATTTATGTTAAAGCTCCATATTAAGTTTCTTTAAATTAATGATAAATGGTAAAACTGACTCGATTTAGGAGTCCGTTCAGTGTGGCTCCATTGCAGTAATCAATTAACTGTACTGAAAAGTGTACAGAGATGACAAATAAATTAAAGAGTGGTGGTATAGCCCAGTAGTTGAGCTTTCAAGTGGAGATGGAGTAGACTTTGGTTAAAATCTGAGTGATGCCTTCATGTCCTTTAGTATGATCATTTTAAACAGTGGTATTTAATGTCCTACAATGGGACAAAACCTCTGAAATGAAGAAAAAAACAAACATTTCTTTATAAATACAGCATGAATGAGCCTATCTCTCACAGTTCAAAGTGGTCTGACAATTCTGAAAAATGGACAGTTAGTTTATGTTAATTTGAATATTATGAGAATTTTTTTGGGTGACTTTAAATTTGACTTCAATTATATTTTTACTATCTCATTCTCTCTTTAGACATCCAAATGATGCTAAATAGCCAACCCCACTCAAAGAAATGTGTAGGAACAGCATGAGCTGAGGGGTTGGGTTGAACTAGAACTGCTGACAGAAGCAGAGAAATAGAAATTGAAAGCAATGCTTTCCCCGATGGTATGGCAACATAAGAAATTTGTGAAACTGTTTTTTAATAATTGTATTTGAATAAGAGATGTGAACAGAAAGTAAAAAAGTCATGTGCCAGATTTGTTTTCCTCTGTAACATGCTACTGTTCTTTTCTCATTTTCATCCTAGGAGGCATTGCCCCTTTTTACTAAACAGCAGAAAAGACTCAAATTGCAAGTCCTATCAGTGCAGTTAAAATAGATTTACCTACTTAGCTGTATTGTTAACTGTATACAGTTGGAGAAATTCAACAATCAAACAAGGGGGTATAGCTCAGTGGTAGAGCATTCGACTGCAGATCGAGAGGTCCCTGGTACAAATCCAGGTGCCCCCTGTGCAGCTTTTATCAGGATCACCAAAAACAAGAAAAATTACCTAAAGTCTATGAATTTGTTTGGAAATGGGTCATCAATTTGCCCAAGAAGGAGAATACAAGCGGTCAGCAATTCCCTAGAGCATAGGGGATGTATGTGTTAATTAATAATGACAGATTCCTTAGAATGGAATTGGTATGTGACAGGTGCAGTGTTATTAAGTTCCATGTAGGAGTTTTAAGGATCCACGTAGCATATACCTCACATAAAATTTTTTGTAAGAAAATAGACTTACGTGCCCAAAGTCTGTATGCCTGATATGTAGGTGTTCTGGATCTTCGTGTGACATTTTTTGGGACTCCTGCTTTAGGTATTTGTCACTATCACTTTGTTTACATTTCATGTAAAATCATGCTTTTGTTGTTAGCTTTACTATATTAGCTTTGTAATTCTTCTATATTAATTGGTGGGTTTATTCATTTTGGAGTTAGTTCTTTTTCTTGTTCTTCAATTTTTGAAACATGCAACGAGTTAGTAATCGCTTTCCTTGAAAATGTTTGTAAGTTTTAATATGTTATATATTTGTAGCGGTTACCTTTCATTTTGTTTATGGATGAATATGACTGATAATTCATGTCAAAGCCCAGTGAAACCACTTTCTACATTTATGTTAAAGCTCCACATTAAGTTTCTTTAAATTAATGATAAATGGTAAAACTGACTCGATTTAGGAGTCCGTTCAGTGTGGCTCCATTGCAGTAATTAATTAACTGTACTGAAAAGTGTACAGAGATGACAAATAAAGTAAAGAGTGGTGGTATAGCCCAGTGGTTGAGCTTTCAAGTGGAGATGGAGTAGACTTTGGTTAAAATCTGAGTGATGCCTTCATGTCCTTTAGTATGATCATTTTAATCAGTGGTATTTAATGTCCTACAATGGGACAAAACCTCTGAAATGAAGAAAAAAACAAACATTTCTTTATAAATACAGCATGAATGAGCCTATCTCTCACAGTTCAAAGTGGTCTGACAATTCTGAAAAATGGACAGTTAGTTTATGATAATTTGAATATTATGAGAATTTTTTTGGGTGACTTTAAATTTGACTTCAATTATATTTTTACTATCTCATTCTCTCTTTAGACATCCAAATGATGCTAAATAGCCAACCACACTCAAAGAAATGTGTAGGAACAGCATGAGCTGAGGGGTTGGGTTGAACTAGAACTGCTGACAGAAGCAGAGAAATAGAAATTGAAAGCAATGCTTTCCCCGATGGTATGGCAACATAAGAAATTTGTGAAACTGTTTTTTAATAATTGTATTTGAATAAGAGATGTGAACAGAAAGTAAAAAAGTCATGTGCCAGATTTGTTTTCCTCTGTAACATGCTACTGTTCTTTTCTCATTTTCATCCTAGGAGGCATTGCCCCTTTTTACTAAACAGCAGAAAAGACTCAAA
Source organism: Rhinophrynus dorsalis (assembly GCA_037306005.1). Classification (NCBI taxonomy): domain Eukaryota; kingdom Metazoa; phylum Chordata; class Amphibia; order Anura; family Rhinophrynidae; genus Rhinophrynus; species Rhinophrynus dorsalis. Next base: position 97,308,586 of record CM074727.1, on the reverse strand, counting down.
TTGCAAGTCCTATCAGTGCAGTTAAAATAGATTTACCTACTTAGCTGTATTGTTAACTGTATACAGTTGGAGAAAATCAACAATCAAACAAGGGGGTATAGCTTAGTGGTAGAGCATTCGACTGCAGATCAAGAGGTCCCTGGTTCAAATCCGGGTGCCCCCTGTGCAGCTTTTATCAGGATCACCAAAAACAAGAAAAATTACCTAAAGTCTATCAATTTGTTTGGAAATGGGTCATCAATTTGCCCAAGAAGGAGAATACAAGCGGTCAGCAATTCCCTAGAGCATAGGGGATGTATGTGTTAATTAATAATGACAGATTCCTTAGAATGGAATTGGTATGTGACAGGTGCAGTGTTATTAAGTTCCATGTAGGAGTTTTAAGGATCCACGTAGCATATACCTCACATAAAATTGTTTGTAAGAAAATAGACTTACGTGCCCAAAGTCTGTATGCCTGATATGTAGGTGTTCTGGATCTTCGTGTGACATTTTTTGGGACTCCTGCTTTAGGTATTTGTCACTATCACTTTGTTTACATTTCATGTAAAATCATGCTTTTGTTGTTAGCTTTAGTATATTAGCTTTGTAATTCTTCTATATTAATTGGTGGGTTTATTCATTTTGGAGTTAGTTCTTTTTCTTGTTCTTCAATTTTTGAAACATGCAACGAGTTAGTAATCGCTTTACTTGAAAATGTTTGTAAGTTTTAATATGTTATATATTTGTAGCGGTTACCTTTCATTTTGTTTATGGATGAATATGACTGATAATTCATGTCAAAGCCCAGTGAAACCACTTTCTACATTTATGTTAAAACTCCATATTAAGTTTCTTTAAATTAATGATAAATGGTAAAACTGACTCGATTTAGGAGTCCGTTCAGTGTGGCTCCATTGCAGTAATTAAGTAACTGTACTGAAAAGTGTACAGAGATGACAAATAAAGTAAAGAGTGGTGGTATAGCCCAGTGGTTGAGCTTTCAAGTGGAGATGGAGTAGACTTTGGTTAAAATCTGAGTGATGCCTTCATGTCCTTTAGTATGATCATTTTAAACAGTGGTATTTAATGTCCTACAATGGGACAAAACCTCTGAAATGAAGAAAAAAACAAACATTTCTTTATAAATACAGCATGAATGAGCCTATCTCTCACAGTTCAAAGTGGTCTGACAATTCTGAAAAATTGACAGTTAGTTTATGATAATTTGAATATTATGAGAATTTTTTTGGGTGACTTTAAATTTGACTTCAATTATATTTTTACTATCTCATTTTCTCTTTAGACATCCAAATGAAGCTAAATAGCCAACCCCACAAAAAGAAATTTGTAGGAACAGCATGAGCTGAGGGGTTGGGTTGAACTAGAACTGCTGACAGAAGCAGAGAAATAGAAATTGAAAGCAATGCTTTCCCCGATGGTATGGCAACATAAGAAATTTGTGAAACTGTTTTTTAATAATTGTATTTGAATAAGAGATGTGAACAGAAAGTAAAAAAGTCATGTGCCAGATTTGTTTTCCTCTGTAACATGCTACTGTTCTTTTCTCATTTTCATCCTAGGAGGCATTGCCCCTTTTTACTAAACAGCAGAAAAGACTCAAATTGCAAGTCCTATCAGTGCAGTTAAAATAGATTTACCTACTTAGCTGTATTGTTAACTGTATACAGTTGGAGAAAATCAACAATCAAACAAGGGGGTATAGCTTAGTGGTAGAGCATTCGACTGCAGATTGAGAGGTCCCTGGTTCATATCCGGGTGCCCCCTGTGCAGCTTTTATCAGGATCACCAAAAACAAGAAAAATTACCTAAAGTCTATGAATTTGTTTGGAAATGGGTCATCAATTTGCCCAAGAAGGAGAATACAAGCGGTCAGCAATTCCCTAGAGCATAGGGGATGTATGTGTTAATTAATAATGACAGATTCCTTAGAATGGAATTGGTATGTGACAGGTGCAGTGTTATTAAGTTCCATGTAGGAGTTTTAAGGATCCACGTAGCATATACCTCACATAAAATTTTTTGTAAGAAAATAGACTTACGTGCCCAAAGTCTGTATGCCTGATATGTAGGTGTTCTGGATCTTCGTGTGACATTTTTTGGGACTCCTGCTTTAGGTATTTGTCACTATCACTTTGTTTACATTTCATGTAAAATCATGCTTTTGTTGTTAGCTTTAGTATATTAGCTTTGTAATTCTTCTATATTAATTGGTGGGTTTATTCATTTTGGAGTTAGTTCTTTTTCTTGTTCTTCAATTTTTGAAACATGCAACGAGTTAGTAATCGCTTTCCTTGAAAATGTTTGTAAGTTTTAATATGTTATATATTTGTAGCGGTTACCTTTCATTTTGTTTATGGATGAATATGACTGATAATTCATGTCAAAGCCCAGTGAAACCACTTTCTACATTTATGTTAAAGCTCCATATTAAGTTTCTTTAAATTAATGATAAATGGTAAAACTGACTCGATTTAGGAGTCCGTTCAGTGTGGCTCCATTGCAGTAATTAATTAACTGTACTGAAAAGTGTACAGAGATGACAAATAAATTAAGGAGTGGTGGTACAGCCCAGTAGTTGAGCTTTCAAGTGGAGATGGAGTAGACTTTGGTTAAAATCTGAGTGATGCCTTCATGTCCTTTAGTATGATCATTTTAAACAGTGGTATTTAATGTCCTACAATGGGACAAAACCTCTGAAATGAAGAAAAAAACAAACATTTCTTTATAAATACAGCATGAATGAGCCTATCTCTCACAGTTCAAAGTGGTCTGACAATTCTGAAAAATGGACAGTTAGTTTATGATAATTTGAATATTATGAGATTTTTTTTGGGTGACTTTAAATTTGACTTCAATTATATTTTTACTATCTCATTCTCTCTTTAGACATCCAAATGATGCTAAATAGCCAACCCCACTCAAAGAAATGTGTAGGAACAGCATGAGCTGAGGGGTTGGGTTGAACTAGAACTGCTGACAGAAGCAGAGAAATAGAAATTGAAAGCAATGCTTTCCCCGATGGTATGGCAACATAAGAAATTTGTGAAACTGTTTTTTAATAATTGTATTTGAATGAGAGATGTGAACAGAAAGTAAAAAAGTCATGTGCCAGATTTGTTTTCCTCTGTAACATGCTACTGTTCTTTTCTCATTTTCATCCTAGGAGGCATTGCCCCTTTTTACTAAACAGCAGAAAAGACTCAAATTGCAAGTCCTATCAGTGCAGTTAAAATAGATTTACCTACTTAGCTGTATTGTTAACTGTATACAGTTGGAGAAATTCAACAATCAAACAAGGGGGTATAGCTCAGTGGTAGAGCATTCGACTACAGATCGAGAAGTCCCTGGTTCAAATCCAGGTGCCCCCTGTGCAGCTTTTATCAGGATCACCAAAAACAAGAAAAATTACCTAAAGTCTATGAATTTGTTTGGAAATGGGTCATCAATTTGCCCAAGAAGGAGAATACAAGCGGTCAGCAATTCCCTAGAGCATAGGGGATGTATGTGTTAATTAATAATGACAGATTCCTTAGAATGGAATTGGTATGTGACAGGTGCAGTGTTATTAAGTTCCATGTAGGAGTTTTAAGGATCCACGTAGCATATACCTCACATAAAATTTTTTGTAAGAAAATAGACTTACGTGCCCAAAGTCTGTATGCCTGATATGTAGGTGTTCTGGATCTTCGTGTGACATTTTTTGGGACTCCTGCTTTAGGTATTTGTCACTATCACTTTGTTTACATTTCATGTAAAATCATGCTTTTGTTGTTAGCTTTAGTATATTAGCTTTGTAATTCTTCTATATTAATTGGTGGGTTTATTCATTTTGGAGTTAGTTCTTTTTCTTGTTCTTCAATTTTTGAAACATGCAACGAGTTAGTAATCGCTTTCCTTGAAAATGTTTGTAAGTTTTAATATGTTATATATTTGTAGCGGTTACCTTTCATTTTGTTTATGGATGAATATGACTGATAATTCATGTCAAAGCCCAGTGAAACCACTTTCTACATTTATGTTAAAGCTCCATATTAAGTTTCTTTAAATTAGTGATAAATGGTAAAACTGACTCGATTTAGGAGTCCGTTCAGTATGGCTCCATTGCAGTAATTAAGTAACTGTACTGAAAAGTGTACAGAGATGACAAATAAAGTAAAGAGTGGTGGTATAGCCCAGTGGTTGAGCTTTCAAGTGGAGATGGAGTAGACTTTGGTTAAAATCTGAGTGATGCCTTCATGTCCTTTAGTATGATCATTTTAAACAGTGGTATTTAATGTCCTACAATGGGACAAAACCTCTGAAATGAAGAAAAAAACAAACATTTCTTTATAAATACAGCATGAATGAGCCTATCTCTCACAGTTCAAAGTGGTCTGACAATTCTGAAAAATGGACAGTTAGTTTATGATAATTTGAATATTATGAGAATTTTTTTGGGTGACTTTAAATTTGACTTCAATTATATTTTTACTATCTCATTCTCTCTTTAGACATCCAAATGATGCTAAATAGCCAACCCCACTCAAAGAAATGTGTAGGAACAGCATGAGCTGAGGGGTTGGGTTGAACTAGAACTGCTGACAGAAGCAGAGAAATAGAAATTGAAAGCAATGCTTTCCCCGATGGTATGGCAACATAAGAAATTTGTGAAACTGTTTTTTAATAATTGTATTTGAATAAGAGATGTGAACAGAAAGTAAAAAAGTCATGTGCCAAATTTGTTTTCCTCTGTAACATGCTACTGTTCTTTTCTCATTTTCATCCTAGGAGGCATTGCCCCTTTTTACTAAACAGCAGAAAAGACTCAAATTGCAAGTCCTATCAGTGCAGTTAAAATAGATTTACCTACTTAGCTGTATTGTTAACTGTATACAGTTGGAGAAAATCAACAATCAAACAAGGGGGTATACCTCAGTGGTAGAGCATTCGACTGCAGATCGAGAGGTCCCTGGTTCAAATCCGGGTGCCCCCTGTGCAGCTTTTATCAGGATCACCAAAAACAAGAAAAATTACCTTAAGTCTATGAATTTGTTTGGAAATGGGTCATTAATTTGCCCAAGAAGGAGAATACAAGCGGTCTGCAATTCCCTAGAGCATAGAGGATGTATGTGTTAATTAATAATGACAGATTCCTTAGAATGGAATTGGTATGTGACAGGTGCAGTGTTATTAAGTTCCATGTAGGAGTTTTAAGGATCCACGTAGCATATACCTCACATAAAATTTTTTGTAAGAAAATAGACTTACGTGCCCAAAGTCTGTATGCCTGATATGTAGGTGTTCTGGATCTTCGTGTGACATTTTTTGGGACCCCTGCTTTAGGTATTTGTCACTATCACTTTGTTTACATTTCATGTAAAATCATGCTTTTGTTGTTAGTTTTAGTATATTAGCTTTGTAATTCTTCTATATTAATTGGTGGGTTTATTCATTTTGGAGTTAGTTCTTTTTCTTGTTCTTCAATTTTTGAAACATGCAACGAGTTAGTAATCGCTTTCCTTGAAAATGTTTGTAAGTTTTAATATGTTATATATTTGTAGCGGTTACCTTTCATTTTGTTTATGGATGAATATGACTGATAATTCATGTCAAAGCCCAGTGAAACCACTTTCTACATTTATGTTAAAGCTCCATATTAAGTTTCTTTAAATTAATGATAAATGGTAAAACTGACTCGATTTAGGAGTCCGTTCAGTGTGGCTCCATTGCAGTAATTAAGTAACTGTACTGAAAAGTGTACAGAGATGACAAATAAAGTAAAGAGTGGTGGTATAGCCCAGTGGTTGAGCTTTCAAGTGGAGATGGAGTAGACTTTGGTTAAAATCTGAGTGATGCCTTCATGTCCTTTAGTATGATCATTTTAAACAGTGGTATTTAATGTCCTACAATGGGACAAAACCTCTGAAATGAAGAAAAAAACAAACATTTCTTTATAAATACAGCATGAATGAGCCTATCTCTCACAGTTCAAAGTGGTCTGACAATTCTGAAAAATGGACAGTTAGTTTATGATAATTTGAATATTATGAGAATTTTTTTGGGTGACTTTAAATTTGACTTCAATTATATTTTTACTATCTCATTTTCTCTTTAGACATCCAAATGAAGCTAAATAGCCAACCCCACTCAAAGAAATTTGTAGGAACAGCATGAGCTGAGGGGTTGGGTTGAACTAGAACTGCTGACAGAAGCAGAGAAATAGAAATTGAAAGCAATGCTTTCCCCGATGGTATGGCAACATAAGAAATTTGTGAAACTGTTTTTTAATAATTGTATTTGAATAAGAGATGTGAACAGAAAGTAAAAAAGTCATGTGCCAGATTTGTTTTCCTCTGTAACATGCTACTGTTCTTTTCTCATTTTCATCCTAGGAGGCATTGCCCCTTTTTACTAAACAGCAGAAAAGACTCAAATTGCAAGTCCTATCAGTGCAGTTAAAATAGATTTACCTACTTAGCTGTATTGTTAACTGTATACAGTTGGAGAAAATCAACAATCAAACAATGGGGTATAGCTTAGTGGTAGAGCATTCGACTGCAGATCGAGAGGTCCCTGGTTCAAATCCGGGTGCCCCCTGTGCAGCTTTTATCAGGATCACCAAAAACAAGAAAAATTACCTAAAGTCTATGAATTTGTTTGGAAATGGGTCATCAATTTGCCCAAGAAGGAGAATACAAGCGGTCAGCAATTCCCTAGAGCATAGGGGATGTATGTGTTAATTAATAATGACAGATTCCTTAGAATGGAATTGGTATGTGACAGGTGGAGTGTTATTAAGTTCCATGTAGGAGTTTTAAGGATCCACGTAGCATATACCTCACATAAAATTTTTTGTAAGAAAATAGACTTATGTGCCCAAAGTCTGTATGCCTGATATGTAGGTGTTCTGGATCTTCGTGTGACATTTTTTGGGACTCCTGCTTTAGGTATTTGTCACTATCACTTTGTTTACATTTCATGTAAAATCATGCTTTTGTTGTTAGCTTTAGTATATTAGCTTTGTAATTCTTCTATATTAATTGGTGGGTTTATTCATTTTGGAGTTAGTTCTTTTTCTTGTTCTTCAATTTTTGAAACATGCAACGAGTTAGTAATCGCTTTCATTGAAAATGTTTGTAAGTTTTAATATGTTATATATTTGTAGCGGTTACCTTTCATTTTGTTTATGGATGAATATGACTGATAATTCATGTCAAAGCCCAGTGAAACCACTTTCTACATTTATGTTAAAGCTCCATATTAAGTTTCTTTAAATTAATGATAAATGGTAAAACTGACTCGATTTAGGAGTCCGTTCAGTGTGGCTCCATTGCAGTAATTTAATTAACTGTACTGAATATTGTACAGAGATGACAAATAAATTAAAGAGTGGTGGTATAGCCCAGTAGTTGAGCTTTCAAGTGGAGATGGAGTAGACTTTGGTTAAAATCTGAGTGATGCCTTCATGTCCTTTAGTATGATCATTTTAAACAGTGGTATTTAATGTCCTACAATGGGACAAAACCTCTGAAATGAAGAAAAAAACAAACATTTCTTTATAAATACAGCATGAATGAGCCTATCTCTCACAGTTCAAAGTGGTCTGACAATTCTGAAAAATGGACAGTTAGTTTATGATAATTTGAATATTATGAGAATTTTTTTGGGTGACTTTAAATTTGACTTCAATTATATTTTTACTATCTCATTCTCTCTTTAGACATCCAAATGATGCTAAATAGCCAACCCCACTCAAAGAAATGTGTAGGAACAGCATGAGCTGAGGGGTTGGGTTGAACTAGAACTGCTGACAGAAGCAGAGAAATAGAAATTGAAAGCAATGCTTTCCCCGATGGTATGGCAACATAAGAAATTTGAGAAACTGTTTTTTAATAATTGTATTTGAATAAGAGATGTGAACAGAAAGTAAAAAAGTCATGCGCCAAATTTGTTTTCCTCTGTAACATGCTACTGTTCTTTTCTCATTTTCATCCTAGGAGGCATTGCCCCTTTTTACTAAACAGCAGAAAAGACTCAAATTGCAAGTCCTATCAGTGCAGTTAAAATAGATTTACCTACTTAGCTGTATTGTTAACTGTATACAGTTGGAGAAAATCAACAATCAAACAAGGGGGTATAGCTCAGTGGTAGAGCATTCGACTGCAGATCGAGAGGTCCCTGGTTCAAATCCAGGTGCCCCCTGTGCAGCTTTTATCAGGATCACAAAAAACAAGAAAAATTACCTAAAGTCTATGAATTTGTTTGGAAATGGGTCATCAATTTGCCCAAGAAGGAGAATACAAGCGGTCTGCAATTCCCTAGAGCATAGGGGATGTATGTGTTAATTAATAATGACAGATTCCTTAGAATGGAATTGGTATGTGACAGGTGCAGTGTTATTAAGTTCCATGTAGGAGTTTTAAGGATTCACGTAGCATATACCTCACATAAAATTTTTTGTAAGAAAATAGACTTACGTGCCCAAAGTCTGTATGCCTGATATGTAGGTGTTCTGGATCTTCGTGTGACATTTTTTGGGACTCCTGCTTTAGGTATTTGTCACTATCACTTTGTTTACATTTCATGTAAAATCATGCTTTTGTTGTTAGCTTTAGTATATTAGCTTTGTAATTCTTCTATATTAATTGGTGGGTTTATTCATTTTGGAGTTAGTTCTTTTTCTTGTTCTTCAATTTTTGAAACATGCAACGAGTTAGTAATCGCTTTCCTTGAAAATGTTTGTAAGTTTTAATATGTTATATATTTGTAGCGGTTACCTTTCATTTTGTTTATGGATGAATATGACTGATAATTCATGTCAAAGCCCAGTGAAACCACTTTCTACATTTATGTTAAAGCTCCATATTAAGTTTCTTTAAATTAATGATAAATGGTAAAACTGACTCGATTTAGGAGTCCGTTCAGTGTGGCTCCATTGCAGTAATTAATTAACTGTACTGAAAAGTGTACAGAGATGACAAATAAAGTAAAGAGTGGTGGTATAGCCCAGTGGTTGAGCTTTCAAGTGGAGATGGAGTAGACTTTGGTTAAAATCTGAGTGATGCCTTCATGTCCTTTAGTATGATCATTTTAAACAGTGGTATTTAATGTCCTACAATGGGACAAAACCTCTGAAATGAAGAAAAAAACAAACATTTCTTTATAAATACAGCATGAATGAGCCTATCTCTCACAGTTCAAAGTGGTCTGACAATTCTGAAAAATTGACAGTTAGTTTATGATAATTTGAATATTATGAGAATTTTTTTGGGTGACTTTAAATTTGACTTCAATTATATTTTTACTATCTCATTCTGTCTTTAGACATCCAAATGATGCTAAATAGCCAACCCCACTCAAAGAAATGTGTAGGAACAGCATGAGCTGAGGGGTTGGGTTGAACTAGAACTGCTGACAGAAGCAGAGAAATAGAAATTGAAAGCAATGCTTTCCCCGATGGTATGGCAACATAAGAAATTTGTGAAACTGTTTTTTAATAATTGTATTTGAATAAGAGATGTGAACAGAAAGTAAAAAAGTCATGTGCCAGATTTGTTTTCCTCTGTAACATGCTACTGTTCTTTTCTCATTTTCATCCTAGGAGGCATTGCCCCTTTTTACTAAACAGCAGAAAAGACTCAAATTGCAAGTCCTATCAGTGCATTTAAAATAGATTTACTTACTTAGCTGTATTGTTAACTGTATACAGTTGGAGAAAATCAACAATCAAACAAGGGGGTATAGCTTAGTGGTAGAGCATTCGACTGCAGATCGAGAGGTCCCTGGTTCAAATCCGGGTGCCCCCTGTGCAGCTTTTATCAGGATCACCAAAAACAAGAAAAATTACCTAAAGTCTATGAATTTGTTTGGAAATGGGTCATCAATTTGCCCAAGAAGGAGAATACAAGCGGTCAGCAATTCCCTAGAGCATAGGGGATGTATGTGTTAATTAATAATGACAGATTCCTTAGAATGGAATTGGTATGTGACAGGTGCAGTGTTATTAAGTTCCATGTAGGAGTTTTAAGGATCCACGTAGCATATACCTCACATAAAATTGTTTGTAAGAAAATAGACTTACGTGCCCAAAGTCTGTATGCCTGATATGTAGGTGTTCTGGATCTTCGTGTAACATTTTTTGGGACTCCTGCTTTAGGTATTTGTCACTATCACTTTGTTTACATTTCATGTAAAATCATGCTTTTGTTGTTAGCTTTAGTATATTAGCTTTGTAATTCTTCTATATTAATTGGTGGGTTTATTCATTTTGGAGTTAGTTCTTTTTCTTGTTCTTCAATTTTTGAAACATGCAACGAGTTAGTAATCGCTTTCCTTGAAAATGTTTGTAAGTTTTAATATGTTATATATTTGTAGTGGTTACCTTTCATTTTGTTTATGGATGAATATGACTGATAATTCATGTCAAAGCCCAGTGAAACCACTTTCTACATTTATGTTAAAGCTCCATATTAAGTTTCTTTAAATTAATGATAAATGGTAAAACTGACTCGATTTAGGAGTCCGTTCAGTGTGGCTCCATTGCAGTAATTAATTAACTGTACTGAAAAGTGTACAGAGATGACAAATAAATTAAAGAGTGGTGGTATAGCCCAGTAGTTGAGCTTTCAAGTGGAGATGGAGTAGACTTTGGTTAAAATCTGAGTGATGCCTTCATGTCCTTTAGTATGATCATTTTAAACAGTGGTATTTAATGTCCTACAATGGGACAAAACCTCTGAAATGAAGAAAAAAACAAAATTTCTTTATAAATACAGCATGAATGAGCCTATCTCTCACAGTTCAAAGTGGTCTGACAATTCTGAAAAATGGACAGTTAGTTTATGATAATTTGAATATTATGAGAATTGTTTTGGGTGACTTTAAATTTGACTTCAATTATATTTTTACTATCTCATTCTCTCTTTAGACATCCAAATGATGCTAAATAGCCAACCCCACAAAAAGAAATTTGTAGGAACAGCATGAGCTGAGGGGTTGGGTTGAACTAGAACTGCTGACAGAAGCAAAGAAATAGAAATTGAAAGCAATGCTTTCCCCGATGGTATGGCAACATAAGAAATTTGTGAAACTGTTTTTTAATAATTGTATTTGAATAAGAGATGTGAACAGAAAGTAAAAAAGTCATGTGCCAGATTTGTTTTCCTCTGTAACATGCTACTGTTCTTTTCTCATTTTCATCCTAGGAGGCATTGCCCCTTTTTACTAAACAGCAGAAAAGACTCAAATTGCAAGTCCTATCAGTGCAGTTAAAATAGATTTACCTACATAGCTGTATTGTTAACTGTATACAGTTGGAGAAAATCAACAATCAAACAAGGGGGTATAGCTCAGTGGTAGAGCATTCGACTGCAGATCGAGAGGTCCCTGGTTTAAATCCGGGTGCCCCCTGTGCAGCTTTTATCAGGATCACCAAAAACAAGAAAAATTACCTAAAGTCTATGAATTTGTTTGGAAATGGGTCATCAATTTGCCCAAGAAGGAGAATACAAGCGGTCAGCAATTCCCTAGAGCATAGGGGATGTATGTGTTAATTAATCATGACAGATTCCTTAGAATGGAATTGGTATGTGACAGGTGCAGTGTTATTAAGTTCCATGTAGGAGTTTTAAGGATCCACGTAGCATATACCTCACATAAAATTTTTTGTAAGAAAATAGACTTACGTGCCCAAAGTCTGTATGCCTGATATGTAGGTGTTCTGGATCTTCGTGTGACATTTTTTGGGACTCCTGCTTTAGGTATTTGTCACTATCACTTTGTTTACATTTCATGTAAAATCATGCTTTTGTTGTTAGCTTTAGTATATTAGCTTTGTAATTCTTCTATATTAATTGGTGGGTTTATTCATTTTGGAGTTAGTTCTTTTTCTTGTTCTTCAATTTTTGAAACATGCAACGAGTTAGTAATCGCTTTCCTTGAAAATGTTTGTAAGTTTTAATATGTTATATATTTGTAGCGGTTACCTTTCATTTTGTTTATGGATGAATATGACTGATAATTCATGTCAAAGCCCAGTGAAACCACTTTCTACATTTATGTTAAAGCTCCATATTAAGTTTCTTTAAATTAATGATAAATGGTAAAACTGACTCGATTTAGGAGTCCGTTCAGTGTGGCTCCATTGCAGTAATTAAGTAACTGTACTGAAAAGTGTACAGAGATGACAAATAAAGTAAAGAGTGGTGGTATAGCCCAGTGGTTGAGCTTTCAAGTGGAGATGGAGTAGACTTTGGTTAAAATCTGAGTGATGCCTTCATGTCCTTTAGTATGATCATTTTAAACAGTGGTATTTAATGTCCTACAATGGGACAAAACCTCTGAAATGAAGAAAAAAACAAACATTTCTTTATAAATACAGCATGAATGAGCCTATCTCTCACAGTTCAAAGTGGTCTGACAATTCTGAAAAATGGACAGTTAGTTTATGATAATTTGAATATTATGAGAATTTTTTTGGGTGACTTTAAATTTGACTTCAATTATATTTTTACTATCTCATTTTCTCTTTAGACATCCAAATGAAGCTAAATAGCCAACCCCACTCAAAGAAATTTGTAGGAACAGCATGAGCTGAGGGGTTGGGTTGAACTAGAACTGCTGACAGAAGCAGAGAAATAGAAATTGAAAGCAATGCTTTCCCCGATGGTATGGCAACATAAGAAATTTGTGAAACTGTTTTTTAATAATTGTATCTGAATAAGAGATGTGAACAGAAAGTAAAAAAGTCATGTGCCAGATTTGTTTTCCTCTGTAACATGCTACTGTTTTTTTCTCATTTTCATCCTAGGAGGCATTGCCCCTTTTTACTAAACAGCAGAAAAGACTCAAATTGCAAGTCCTATCAGTGCAGTTAAACTAGATTTACCTACTTAGCTGTATTGTTAACTGTATACAGTTGGAGAAATTCAACAATCAAACAAGGGGGTATAGCTTAGGGGTAGAGCATTCGACTGCAGATCGAGAGGTCCCTGGTTCAAATCCGGGTGCCCCCGGTGCAGCTTTTATCAGGATCACCAAAAACAAGAAAAATTACCTAAAGTCTATGAATTTGTTTGGAAATGGGTCATCAATTTGCCCAAGAAGGAGAATACAAGCGGTCAGCAATTCCCTAGAGCATAGGGGATGTATGTGTTAATTAATAATGACAGATTCCTTAGAATGGAATTGGTATGTGACAGGTGCAGTGTTATTAAGTTCCATGTAGGAGTTTTAAGGATCCACGTAGCATATACCTCACATAAAATTTTTTGTAAGAAAATAGACTTACATGCCCAAAGTCTGTATGCCTGATATGTAGGTGTTCTGGATCTTCGTGTGACATTTTTTGGGACTCCTGCGTGGGGTATTTGTCACTATCACTTTGTTTACATTTCATGTAAAATCATGCTTTTGTTGTTAGCTTTAGTATATTAGCTTTGTAATTCTTCTATATTAATTGGTGGGTTTATTCATTTTGGAGTTAGTTCTTTTTCTTGTTCTTCAATTTTTGAAACATGCAACGAGTTAGTAATCGCTTTCCTTGAAAATGTTTGTAAGTTTTAATATGTTATATATTTGTAGCGGTTACCTTTCATTTTGTTTATGGATGAATATGACTGATGATTCATGTCAAAGCCCAGTGAAACCACTTTCTACATTTATGTTAAAGCTCCATATTAAGTTTCTTTAAATTAATGATAAATGGTAAAACTGACTCGATTTAGGAGTCCGTTCAGTGTGGCTCCATTGCAGTAATTAAGTAACTGTACTGAAAAGTGTACAGAGATGACAAATAAAGTAAAGAGTGGTGGTATAGCCCAGTGGTTGAGCTTTCAAGTGGAGATGGAGTAGACTTTGGTTAAAATCAGAGTGATGCCTTCATGTCCTTTAGTATGATCATTTTAAACAGTGGTATTTAATGTCCTACAATGGGACAAAACCTCTGAAATGAAGAAAAAAACAAACATTTCTTTATAAATACAGCATGAATGAGCCTATCTCTCACAGTTCAAAGTGGTCTGACAATTCTGAAAAATGGACAGTTAGTTTATGATAATTTGAATATTATGAGAATTTTTTTGGGTGACTTTAAATTTGACTTCAATTATATTTTTACTATCTCATTTTCTCTTTAGACATCCAAATGAAGCTAAATAGCCAACCCCACTCAAAGAAATTTGTAGGAACAGCATGAGCTGAGGGGTTGGGTTGAACTAGAACTGCTGACAGAAGCAGAGAAATAGAAATTGAAAGCAATGCTTTCCCCGATGGTATGGCAACATAAGAAATTTGTGAAACTGTTTTTTAATAATTGTATTTGAATAAGAGATGTGAACAGAAAGTAAAAAAGTCATGTGCCAGATTTGTTTTCCTCTGTAACATGCTACTGTTCTTTTCTCATTTTCATCCTACGAGGCATTGCCCCTTTTTACTAAACAGCAGAAAAGACTCAAATTGCAAGTCCTATCAGTGCAGTTAAAATAGATTTACCTACTTAGCTGTATTGTTAACTGTATACAGTTGGAGAAAATCAACAATCAAACAAGGGGTTATAGCTCAGTGGTAGAGCATTCGACTGCAGATCGAGAGGTCCCTGGTTCAAATCCGGGTCCCCCCCTCTGCAGCTTTTATCAGGATCACCAAAAACAAGAAAAATTACCTAAAGTGTATGAATTTGTTTGGAAATGGGTCATCAATTTGCCCAAAAAGGAGAATACAAGCGGTCAGCAATTCCCTAGAGCATAGGGGATGTATGTGTTAATTAATAATGACAGATTCCTTAGAATGGAATTGGTATGTGACAGGTGCAGTGTTATTAAGTTCCATGTAGGAGTTTTAAGGATCCACGTAGCATATACCTCATAAAATTTTTTGTAAGAAAATAGACTTACGTGCCCAAAGTCTGTATGCCTGATATGTAGGTGTTCTGGATCTTCGTGTGACATTTTTTGGGACTCCTGCTTTAGGTATTTGTCACTATCACTTTGTTTACATTTCATGTAAAATCATGCTTTTGTTGTTAGCTTTAGTATATTAGCTTTGTAATTCTTCTATATTAATTGGTGGGTTTATTCATTTTGGAGTTAGTTCTTTTTCTTGTTCTTCAATTTTTGAAACATTCAACGAGTTAGTAATCGCTTTCCTTGAAAATGTTTGTAAGTTTTAATATGTTATATATTTGTAGCGGTTACCTTTCATTTTGTTTATGGATGAATATGACTGATAATTCATGTCAAAGCCCAGTGAAACCACTTTCTACATTTATGTTAAAGCTCCATATTAAGTTTCTTTGAATTAATGATAAATGGTAAAACTGACTCGATTTAGGAGTCCGTTCAGTGTGGCTCCATTGCAGTAATTAATTAACTGTACTGAAAAGTGTACAGAGATGACAAATAAATTAAAGAGTGGTGGTATAGCCCAGTAGTTGAGCTTTCAAGTGGAGATGGAGTAGACTTTGGTTAAAATCTGAGTGATGCCTTCATGTCCTTTAGTATGATCATTTTAAACAGTGGTATTTAATGTCCTACAATGGGACAAAACCTCTGAAATGAAGAAAAAAACAAACATTTCTTTATAAATACAGCATGAATGAGCCTATCTCTCACAGTTCAAAGTGGTCTGACAATTCTGAAAAATGGACAGTTAGTTTATGATAATTTGAATATTATGAGAATTTTTTTGGGTGACTTTAAATTTGACTTCAATTATATTTTTACTATCTCATTCTGTCTTTAGACATCCAAATGATGCTAAATAGCCAACCCCACTCAAAGAAATGTGTAGGAACAGCATGAGCTGAGGGGTTGGGTTGAACTAGAACTGCTGACAGAAGCAGAGAAATAGAAATTGAAAGCAATGCTTTCCCCGATGGTATGGCAACATAAGAAATTTGTGAAACTGTTTTTTAATAATTGTATTTGAATAAGAGATGTGAACAGAAAGTAAAAAAGTCATGTGCCAGATTTGTTTTCCTCTGTAACATGCTACTGTTCTTTTCTCATTTTCATCCTAGGAGGCATTGCCCCTTTTTACTAAACAGCAGAAAAGACTCAAATTGCAAGTCCTATCAGTGCATTTAAAATAGATTTACTTACTTAGCTGTATTGTTAACTGTATACAGTTGGAGAAAATCAACAATCAAACAAGGGGGTATAGCTTAGTGGTAGAGCATTCGACTGCAGATCGAGAGGTCCCTGGTTCAAATCCGGGTGCCCCCTGTGCAGCTTTTATCAGGATCACCAAAAACAAGAAAAATTACCTAAAGTCTATGAATTTGTTTGGAAATGGGTCATCAATTTGCCCAAGAAGGAGAATACAAGCGGTCAGCAATTCCCTAGAGCATAGGGGATGTATGTGTTAATTAATAATGACAGATTCCTTAGAATGGAATTGGTATGTGACAGGTGCAGTGTTATTAAGTTCCATGTAGGAGTTTTAAGGATCCACGTAGCATATACCTCACATAAAATTGTTTGTAAGAAAATAGACTTACGTGCCCAAAGTCTGTATGCCTGATATGTAGGTGTTCTGGATCTTCGTGTAACATTTTTTGGGACTCCTGCTTTAGGTATTTGTCACTATCACTTTGTTTACATTTCATGTAAAATCATGCTTTTGTTGTTAGCTTTAGTATATTAGCTTTGTAATTCTTCTATATTAATTGGTGGGTTTATTCATTTTGGAGTTAGTTCTTTTTCTTGTTCTTCAATTTTTGAAACATGCAACGAGTTAGTAATCGCTTTCCTTGAAAATGTTTGTAAGTTTTAATATGTTATATATTTGTAGTGGTTACCTTTCATTTTGTTTATGGATGAATATGACTGATAATTCATGTCAAAGCCCAGTGAAACCACTTTCTACATTTATGTTAAAGCTCCATATTAAGTTTCTTTAAATTAATGATAAATGGTAAAACTGACTCGATTTAGGAGTCCGTTCAGTGTGGCTCCATTGCAGTAATTAATTAACTGTACTGAAAAGTGTACAGAGATGACAAATAAATTAAAGAGTGGTGGTATAGCCCAGTAGTTGAGCTTTCAAGTGGAGATGGAGTAGACTTTGGTTAAAATCTGAGTGATGCCTTCATGTCCTTTAGTATGATCATTTTAAACAGTGGTATTTAATGTCCTACAATGGGACAAAACCTCTGAAATGAAGAAAAAAACAAAATTTCTTTATAAATACAGCATGAATGAGCCTATCTCTCACAGTTCAAAGTGGTCTGACAATTCTGAAAAATGGACAGTTAGTTTATGATAATTTGAATATTATGAGAATTGTTTTGGGTGACTTTAAATTTGACTTCAATTATATTTTTACTATCTCATTCTCTCTTTAGACATCCAAATGATGCTAAATAGCCAACCCCACAAAAAGAAATTTGTAGGAACAGCATGAGCTGAGGGGTTGGGTTGAACTAGAACTGCTGACAGAAGCAAAGAAATAGAAATTGAAAGCAATGCTTTCCCCGATGGTATGGCAACATAAGAAATTTGTGAAACTGTTTTTTAATAATTGTATTTGAATAAGAGATGTGAACAGAAAGTAAAAAAGTCATGTGCCAGATTTGTTTTCCTCTGTAACATGCTACTGTTCTTTTCTCATTTTCATCCTAGGAGGCATTGCCCCTTTTTACTAAACAGCAGAAAAGACTCAAATTGCAAGTCCTATCAGTGCAGTTAAAATAGATTTACCTACTTAGCTGTATTGTTAACTGTATACAGTTGGAGAAAATCAACAATCAAACAAGGGGGTATAGCTCAGTGGTAGAGCATTCGACTGCAGATCGAGAGGTCCCTGGTTTAAATCCGGGTGCCCCCTGTGCAGCTTTTATCAGGATCACCAAAAAC
Source organism: Rhinophrynus dorsalis (assembly GCA_037306005.1). Classification (NCBI taxonomy): domain Eukaryota; kingdom Metazoa; phylum Chordata; class Amphibia; order Anura; family Rhinophrynidae; genus Rhinophrynus; species Rhinophrynus dorsalis. The sequence goes on along the minus strand of CM074727.1, from coordinate 97,290,752 downwards.
AAGAAAAATTACATAAAGTCTATGAATTTGTTTGGAAATGGGTCATCAATTTGCCCAAGAAGGAGAATACAAGCGGTCAGCAATTCCCTAGAGCATAGGGGATGTATGTGTTAATTAATAATGACAGATTCCTTAGAATGGAATTGGTATGTGACAGGTGCAGTGTTATTAAGTTCCATGTAGGAGTTTTAAGGATCCACGTAGCATATACCTCACATAAAATTTTTTGTAAGAAAATAGACTTACGTGCCCAAAGTCTGTATGCCTGATATGTAGGTGTTCTGGATCTTCGTGTGACATTTTTTGGGACTCCTGCTTTAGGTATTTGTCACTATCACTTTGTTTACATTTCATGTAAAATCATGCTTTTGTTGTTAGCTTTAGTATATTAGCTTTGTAATTCTTCTATATTAATTGGTGGGTTTATTCATTTTGGAGTTAGTTCTTTTTCTTGTTCTTCAATTTTTGAAACATGCAACGAGTTAGTAATCGCTTTCCTTGAAAATGTTTGTAAGTTTTAATATGTTATATATTTGTAGCGGTTACCTTTCATTTTGTTTATGGATGAATATGACTGATAATTCATGTCAAAGCCCAGTGAAACCACTTTCTACATTTATGTTAAAGCTCCATATTAAGTTTCTTTAAATTAATGATAAATGGTAAAACTGACTCGATTTAGGAGTCCGTTCAGTGTGGCTCCATTGCAGTAATTAAGTAACTGTACTGAAAAGTGTACAGAGATGACAAATAAAGTAAAGAGTGGTGGTATAGCCCAGTGGTTGAGCTTTCAAGTGGAGATGGAGTAGACTTTGGTTAAAATCTGAGTGATGCCTTCATGTCCTTTAGTATGATCATTTTAAACAGTGGTATTTAATGTCCTACAATGGGACAAAACCTCTGAAATGAAGAAAAAAACAAACATTTCTTTATAAATACAGCATGAATGAGCCTATCTCTCACAGTTCAAAGTGGTCTGACAATTCTGAAAAATGGACAGTTAGTTTATGATAATTTGAATATTATGAGAATTTTTTTGGGTGACTTTAAATTTGACTTCAATTATATTTTTACTATCTCATTCTCTCTTTAGACATCCAAATGATGCTAAATAGCCAACCCCACTCAAAGAAATGTGTAGGAACAGCATGAGCTGAGGGGTTGGGTTGAACTAGAACTGCTGACAGAAGCAGAGAAATAGAAATTGAAAGCAATGCTTTCCCCGATGGTATGGCAACATAAGAAATTTGTGAAACTGTTTTTTAATAATTGTATTTGAATAAGAGATGTGAACAGAAAGTAAAAAAGTCATGTGCCAGATTTGTTTTCCTCTGTAACATGCTACTGTTCTTTTCTCATTTTCATCCTAGGAGGCATTGCCCCTTTTTACTAAACAGCAGAAAAGACTCAAATTGCAAGTCCTATCAGTGCAGTTAAAATAGATTTACCTACTTAGCTGTATTGTTAACTGTATACAGTTGGAGAAAATCAACAATCAAACAAGGGGGTATATCTCAGTGGTAGAGCATTCGACTGCAGATCGAGAGGTCCCTGGTTTAAATCCGGGTGCCCCCTGTGCAGCTTTTATCAGGATCACCAAAAACAAGAAAAATTACCTAAAGTCTATGAATTTGTTTGGAAATGGGTCATCAATTTGCCCAAGAAGGAGAATACAAGCGGTCAGCAATTCCCTAGAGCATAGGGGATGTATGTGTTAATTAATAATGACAGATTCCTTAGAATGGAATTGGTATGTGACAGGTGCAGTGTTATTAAGTTCCATGTAGGAGTTTTAAGGATCCACGTAGCATATATCTCACATAAAATTTTTTGTAAGAAAATAGACTTACGTGCCCAAAGTCTGTATGCCTGATATGTAGGTTTTCTGGATCTTCGTGTGACATTTTTTCGGACTCCTTCTTTAGGTATTTGTCACTATCACTTTGTTTACATTTCATGTAAAATCATGCTTTTGTTGTTAGCTTTAGTATATTAGCTTTGTAATTCTTCTATATTAATTGGTGGGTTTATTCATTTTGGAGTTAGTTCTTTTTCTTGTTCTTCAATTTTTGAAACATGCAACGAGTTAGTAATCGCTTTCCTTGAAAATGTTTGTAAGTTTTAATATGTTATATATTTGTAGCGGTTACCTTTCATTTTGTTTATGGATGAATATGACTGATAATTCATGTCAAAGCCCAGTGAAACCACTTTCTACATTTATGTTAAAGCTCCATATTAAGTTTCTTTAAATTAATGATAAATGGTAAAACTGACTCGATTTAGGAGTCCGTTCAGTGTGGCTCCATTGCAGTAATTAATTAACTGTACTGAAAAGTGTACAGAGATGACAAATAAAGTAAAGAGTGGTGGTATAGCCCAGTGGTTGAGCTTTCAAGTGGAGATGGAGTAGACTTTGGTTAAAATCTGAGTGATGCCTTCATGTCCTTTAGTATGATCATTTTAAACAGTGGTATTTAATATCCTACAATGGGACAAAACCTCTGAAATGAAGAAAAAAACAAACATTTCTTTATAAATACAGCATGAATGAGCCTATCTCTCACAGTTCAAAGTGGTTTGACAATTCTGAAAAATGGACAGTTAGTTTATGATAATTTGAATATTATGAGAATTTTTTTGGGTGACTTTAAATTTGACTTCAATTATATTTTTACTATCTCATTCTCTCTTTAGACATCCAAATGATGCTAAATAGCCAACCCCACTCAAAGAAATGTGTAGGAACAGCATGAGCTGAGGGGTTGGGTTGAACTAGAACTGCTGACAGAAGCAGAGAAATAGAAATTGAAAGCAATGCTTTCCCCGATGGTATGGCAACATAAGAAATTTGTGAAACTGTTTTTTAATAATTGTATTAGAATAAGAGATGTGAACAGAAAGTAAAAAAGTCATGTGCCAGATTTGTTTTCCTCTGTAACATGCTACTGTTCTTTTCTCTTTTTCATCCTAGGAGGCATTGCCCCTTTTTACTAAACAGCAGAAAAGACTCAAATTGCAAGTCCAATCAGCGCAGTTAAAATAGATTTACCTATTTAGCTGTATTGTTAACTGTATACAGTTGGAGAAAATCATCAATCAAACAAGGGGGTATAGCTCAGTGGTAGAGCATTCGACTGCAGATCGAGAGGTTCCCTGGTTCAAATCCGGGTGCCCCCTGTGCAGCTTTTATCAGGATCACCAAAAACAAGAAAAATTACCTAAAGTCTATGAATTTGTTTGGAAATGGGTCATCAATTTGCCCAAGAAGGAGAATACAAGCGGTCAGCAATTCCCTAGAGCATAGGGGATGTATGTGTTAATTAATAATGACAGATTCCTTAGAATGGAATTGGTATGTGACAGGTGCAGTGTTATTAAGTTCCATGTAGGAGTTTTAAGGATCCAAGTAGCATATACCTCACATAAAATTTTTTGTAAGAAAATAGACTTACGTGCCCAAAGTCTGTATGCCTGATATGTAGGTGTTCTGGATCTTCGTGTGACATTTTTTGGGACTCCTGCGTGGGGTATTTGTCACTATCACTTTGTTTACATTTCATGTAAAATCATGCTTTTGTTGTTAGCTTTAGTATATTAGCTTTGTAATTCTTCTATATTAATTGGTGGGTTTATTCATTTTGGAGTTAGTTCTTTTTCTTGTTCTTCAATTTTTGAAACATGCAACGAGTTAGTAATCGCTTTCCTTGAAAATGTTTGTAAGTTTTAATATGTTATATATTTGTAGCGGTTACCTTTCATTTTGTTTATGGATGAATATGACTGATGATTCATGTCAAAGCCCAGTGAAACCACTTTCTACATTTTTGTTAAAGCTCCATATTAAGTTTCTTTAAATTAATGATAAATGGTAAAACTGACTCGATTTAGGAGTCCGTTCAGTGTGGCTCCATTGCAGTAATTAAGTAACTGTACTGAAAAGTGTACAGAGATGACAAATAAAGTAAAGAGTGGTGGTATAGCCCAGTGGTTGAGCTTTCAAGTGGAGATGGAGTAGACTTTGGTTAAAATCTGAGTGATGCCTTCATGTCCTTTAGTATGATCATTTTAAACAGTGGTATTTAATGTCCTACAATGGGACAAAACCTCTGAAATGAAGAAAAAAACAAACATTTCTTTATAAATACAGCATGAATGAGCCTATCTCTCACAGTTCAAAGTGGTCTGACAATTCTGAAAAATGGACAGTTAGTTTATGATAATTTGAATATTATGAGAATTTTTTTGGGTGACTTTAAATTTGACTTCAATTATATTTTTACTATCTCATTTTCTCTTTAGACATCCAAATGAAGCTAAATAGCCAACCCCACTCAAAGAAATTTGTAGGAACAGCATGAGCTGAGGGGTTGGGTTGAACTAGAACTGCTGACAGAAGCAGAGAAATAGAAATTGAAAGCAATGCTTTCCCCGATGGTATGGCAACATAAGAAATTTGTGAAACTGTTTTTTAATAATTGTATTTGAATAAGAGATGTGAACAGAAAGTAAAAAAGTCATGTGCCAGATTTGTTTTCCTCTGTAACATGCTACTGTTCTTTTCTCATTTTCATCCTACGAGGCATTGCCCCTTTTTACTAAACAGCAGAAAAGACTCAAATTGCAAGTCCTATCAGTGCAGTTAAAATAGATTTACCTACTTAGCTGTATTGTTAACTGTATACAGTTGGAGAAAATCAACAATCAAACAAGGGGTTATAGCTCAGTGGTAGAGCATTCGACTGCAGATCGAGAGGTCCCTGGTTCAAATCCGGGTCCCCCCCTCTGCAGCTTTTATCAGGATCACCAAAAACAAGAAAAATTACCTAAAGTGTATGAATTTGTTTGGAAATGGGTCATCAATTTGCCCAAAAAGGAGAATACAAGCGGTCAGCAATTCCCTAGAGCATAGGGGATGTATGTGTTAATTAATAATGACAGATTCCTTAGAATGGAATTGGTATGTGACAGGTGCAGTGTTATTAAGTTCCATGTAGGAGTTTTAAGGATCCACGTAGCATATACCTCATAAAATTTTTTGTAAGAAAATAGACTTACGTGCCCAAAGTCTGTATGCCTGATATGTAGGTGTTCTGGATCTTCGTGTGACATTTTTTGGGACTCCTGCTTTAGGTATTTGTCACTATCACTTTGTTTACATTTCATGTAAAATCATGCTTTTGTTGTTAGCTTTAGTATATTAGCTTTGTAATTCTTCTATATTAATTGGTGGGTTTATTCATTTTGGAGTTAGTTCTTTTTCTTGTTCTTCAATTTTTGAAACATTCAACGAGTTAGTAATCGCTTTCCTTGAAAATGTTTGTAAGTTTTAATATGTTATATATTTGTAGCGGTTACCTTTCATTTTGTTTATGGATGAATATGACTGATAATTCATGTCAAAGCCCAGTGAAACCACTTTCTACATTTATGTTAAAGCTCCATATTAAGTTTCTTTGAATTAATGATAAATGGTAAAACTGACTCGATTTAGGAGTCCGTTCAGTGTGGCTCCATTGCAGTAATTAATTAACTGTACTGAAAAGTGTACAGAGATGACAAATAAATTAAAGAGTGGTGGTATAGCCCAGTAGTTGAGCTTTCAAGTGGAGATGGAGTAGACTTTGGTTAAAATCTGAGTGATGCCTTCATGTCCTTTAGTATGATCATTTTAAACAGTGGTATTTAATGTCCTACAATGGGACAAAACCTCTGAAATGAAGAAAAAAACAAACATTTCTTTATAAATACAGCATGAATGAGCCTATCTCTCACAGTTCAAAGTGGTCTGACAATTCTGAAAAATGGACAGTTAGTTTATGATAATTTGAATATTATGAGAATTTTTTTGGGTGACTTTAAATTTGACTTCAATTATATTTTTACTATCTCATTCTGTCTTTAGACATCCAAATGATGCTAAATAGCCAACCCCACTCAAAGAAATGTGTAGGAACAGCATGAGCTGAGGGGTTGGGTTGAACTAGAACTGCTGACAGAAGCAGAGAAATAGAAATTGAAAGCAATGCTTTCCCCGATGGTATGGCAACATAAGAAATTTGTGAAACTGTTTTTTAATAATTGTATTTGAATAAGAGATGTGAACAGAAAGTAAAAAAGTCATGTGCCAGATTTGTTTTCCTCTGTAACATGCTACTGTTCTTTTCTCATTTTCATCCTAGGAGGCATTGCCCCTTTTTACTAAACAGCAGAAAAGACTCAAATTGCAAGTCCTATCAGTGCATTTAAAATAGATTTACTTACTTAGCTGTATTGTTAACTGTATACAGTTGGAGAAAATCAACAATCAAACAAGGGGGTATAGCTTAGTGGTAGAGCATTCGACTGCAGATCGAGAGGTCCCTGGTTCAAATCCGGGTGCCCCCTGTGCAGCTTTTATCAGGATCACCAAAAACAAGAAAAATTACCTAAAGTCTATGAATTTGTTTGGAAATGGGTCATCAATTTGCCCAAGAAGGAGAATACAAGCGGTCAGCAATTCCCTAGAGCATAGGGGATGTATGTGTTAATTAATAATGACAGATTCCTTAGAATGGAATTGGTATGTGACAGGTGCAGTGTTATTAAGTTCCATGTAGGAGTTTTAAGGATCCACGTAGCATATACCTCACATAAAATTGTTTGTAAGAAAATAGACTTACGTGCCCAAAGTCTGTATGCCTGATATGTAGGTGTTCTGGATCTTCGTGTAACATTTTTTGGGACTCCTGCTTTAGGTATTTGTCACTATCACTTTGTTTACATTTCATGTAAAATCATGCTTTTGTTGTTAGCTTTAGTATATTAGCTTTGTAATTCTTCTATATTAATTGGTGGGTTTATTCATTTTGGAGTTAGTTCTTTTTCTTGTTCTTCAATTTTTGAAACATGCAACGAGTTAGTAATCGCTTTCCTTGAAAATGTTTGTAAGTTTTAATATGTTATATATTTGTAGTGGTTACCTTTCATTTTGTTTATGGATGAATATGACTGATAATTCATGTCAAAGCCCAGTGAAACCACTTTCTACATTTATGTTAAAGCTCCATATTAAGTTTCTTTAAATTAATGATAAATGGTAAAACTGACTCGATTTAGGAGTCCGTTCAGTGTGGCTCCATTGCAGTAATTAATTAACTGTACTGAAAAGTGTACAGAGATGACAAATAAATTAAAGAGTGGTGGTATAGCCCAGTAGTTGAGCTTTCAAGTGGAGATGGAGTAGACTTTGGTTAAAATCTGAGTGATGCCTTCATGTCCTTTAGTATGATCATTTTAAACAGTGGTATTTAATGTCCTACAATGGGACAAAACCTCTGAAATGAAGAAAAAAACAAACATTTCTTTATAAATACAGCATGAATGAGCCTATCTCTCACAGTTCAAAGTGGTTTGACAATTCTGAAAAATGGACAGTTAGTTTATGATAATTTGAATATTATGAGAATTTTTTTGGGTGACTTTAAATTTGACTTCAATTATATTTTTACTATCTCATTCTCTCTTTAGACATCCAAATGATGCTAAATAGCCAACCCCACTCAAAGAAATGTGTAGGAACAGCATGAGCTGAGGGGTTGGGTTGAACTAGAACTGCTGACAGAAGCAGAGAAATAGAAATTGAAAGCAATGCTTTCCCCGATGGTATGGCAACATAAGAAATTTGTGAAACTGTTTTTTAATAATTGTATTAGAATAAGAGATGTGAACAGAAAGTAAAAAAGTCATGTGCCAGATTTGTTTTCCTCTGTAACATGCTACTGTTCTTTTCTCTTTTTCATCCTAGGAGGCATTGCCCCTTTTTACTAAACAGCAGAAAAGACTCAAATTGCAAGTCCAATCAGCGCAGTTAAAATAGATTTACCTATTTAGCTGTATTGTTAACTGTATACAGTTGGAGAAAATCATCAATCAAACAAGGGGGTATAGCTCAGTGGTAGAGCATTCGACTGCAGATCGAGAGGTTCCCTGGTTCAAATCCGGGTGCCCCCTGTGCAGCTTTTATCAGGATCACCAAAAACAAGAAAAATTACCTAAAGTCTATGAATTTGTTTGGAAATGGGTCATCAATTTGCCCAAGAAGGAGAATACAAGCGGTCAGCAATTCCCTAGAGCATAGGGGATGTATGTGTTAATTAATAATGACAGATTCCTTAGAATGGAATTGGTATGTGACAGGTGCAGTGTTATTAAGTTCCATGTAGGAGTTTTAAGGATCCAAGTAGCATATACCTCACATAAAATTTTTTGTAAGAAAATAGACTTACGTGCCCAAAGTCTGTATGCCTGATATGTAGGTGTTCTGGATCTTCGTGTGACATTTTTTGGGACTCCTGCGTGGGGTATTTGTCACTATCACTTTGTTTACATTTCATGTAAAATCATGCTTTTGTTGTTAGCTTTAGTATATTAGCTTTGTAATTCTTCTATATTAATTGGTGGGTTTATTCATTTTGGAGTTAGTTCTTTTTCTTGTTCTTCAATTTTTGAAACATGCAACGAGTTAGTAATCGCTTTCCTTGAAAATGTTTGTAAGTTTTAATATGTTATATATTTGTAGCGGTTACCTTTCATTTTGTTTATGGATGAATATGACTGATGATTCATGTCAAAGCCCAGTGAAACCACTTTCTACATTTTTGTTAAAGCTCCATATTAAGTTTCTTTAAATTAATGATAAATGGTAAAACTGACTCGATTTAGGAGTCCGTTCAGTGTGGCTCCATTGCAGTAATTAAGTAACTGTACTGAAAAGTGTACAGAGATGACAAATAAAGTAAAGAGTGGTGGTATAGCCCAGTGGTTGAGCTTTCAAGTGGAGATGGAGTAGACTTTGGTTAAAATCTGAGTGATGCCTTCATGTCCTTTAGTATGATCATTTTAAACAGTGGTATTTAATGTCCTACAATGGGACAAAACCTCTGAAATGAAGAAAAAAACAAACATTTCTTTATAAATACAGCATGAATGAGCCTATCTCTCACAGTTCAAAGTGGTCTGACAATTCTGAAAAATGGACAGTTAGTTTATGATAATTTGAATATTATGAGAATTTTTTTGGGTGACTTTAAATTTGACTTCAATTATATTTTTACTATCTCATTTTCTCTTTAGACATCCAAATGAAGCTAAATAGCCAACCCCACTCAAAGAAATTTGTAGGAACAGCATGAGCTGAGGGGTTGGGTTGAACTAGAACTGCTGACAGAAGCAGAGAAATAGAAATTGAAAGCAATGCTTTCCCCGATGGTATGGCAACATAAGAAATTTGTGAAACTGTTTTTTAATAATTGTATTTGAATAAGAGATGTGAACAGAAAGTAAAAAAGTCATGTGCCAGATTTGTTTTCCTCTGTAACATGCTACTGTTCTTTTCTCATTTTCATCCTACGAGGCATTGCCCCTTTTTACTAAACAGCAGAAAAGACTCAAATTGCAAGTCCTATCAGTGCAGTTAAAATAGATTTACCTACTTAGCTGTATTGTTAACTGTATACAGTTGGAGAAAATCAACAATCAAACAAGGGGTTATAGCTCAGTGGTAGAGCATTCGACTGCAGATCGAGAGGTCCCTGGTTCAAATCCGGGTCCCCCCCTCTGCAGCTTTTATCAGGATCACCAAAAACAAGAAAAATTACCTAAAGTGTATGAATTTGTTTGGAAATGGGTCATCAATTTGCCCAAAAAGGAGAATACAAGCGGTCAGCAATTCCCTAGAGCATAGGGGATGTATGTGTTAATTAATAATGACAGATTCCTTAGAATGGAATTGGTATGTGACAGGTGCAGTGTTATTAAGTTCCATGTAGGAGTTTTAAGGATCCACGTAGCATATACCTCATAAAATTTTTTGTAAGAAAATAGACTTACGTGCCCAAAGTCTGTATGCCTGATATGTAGGTGTTCTGGATCTTCGTGTGACATTTTTTGGGACTCCTGCTTTAGGTATTTGTCACTATCACTTTGTTTACATTTCATGTAAAATCATGCTTTTGTTGTTAGCTTTAGTATATTAGCTTTGTAATTCTTCTATATTAATTGGTGGGTTTATTCATTTTGGAGTTAGTTCTTTTTCTTGTTCTTCAATTTTTGAAACATTCAACGAGTTAGTAATCGCTTTCCTTGAAAATGTTTGTAAGTTTTAATATGTTATATATTTGTAGCGGTTACCTTTCATTTTGTTTATGGATGAATATGACTGATAATTCATGTCAAAGCCCAGTGAAACCACTTTCTACATTTATGTTAAAGCTCCATATTAAGTTTCTTTGAATTAATGATAAATGGTAAAACTGACTCGATTTAGGAGTCCGTTCAGTGTGGCTCCATTGCAGTAATTAATTAACTGTACTGAAAAGTGTACAGAGATGACAAATAAATTAAAGAGTGGTGGTATAGCCCAGTAGTTGAGCTTTCAAGTGGAGATGGAGTAGACTTTGGTTAAAATCTGAGTGATGCCTTCATGTCCTTTAGTATGATCATTTTAAACAGTGGTATTTAATGTCCTACAATGGGACAAAACCTCTGAAATGAAGAAAAAAACAAACATTTCTTTATAAATACAGCATGAATGAGCCTATCTCTCACAGTTCAAAGTGGTCTGACAATTCTGAAAAATGGACAGTTAGTTTATGATAATTTGAATATTATGAGAATTTTTTTGGGTGACTTTAAATTTGACTTCAATTATATTTTTACTATCTCATTCTGTCTTTAGACATCCAAATGATGCTAAATAGCCAACCCCACTCAAAGAAATGTGTAGGAACAGCATGAGCTGAGGGGTTGGGTTGAACTAGAACTGCTGACAGAAGCAGAGAAATAGAAATTGAAAGCAATGCTTTCCCCGATGGTATGGCAACATAAGAAATTTGTGAAACTGTTTTTTAATAATTGTATTTGAATAAGAGATGTGAACAGAAAGTAAAAAAGTCATGTGCCAGATTTGTTTTCCTCTGTAACATGCTACTGTTCTTTTCTCATTTTCATCCTAGGAGGCATTGCCCCTTTTTACTAAACAGCAGAAAAGACTCAAATTGCAAGTCCTATCAGTGCATTTAAAATAGATTTACTTACTTAGCTGTATTGTTAACTGTATACAGTTGGAGAAAATCAACAATCAAACAAGGGGGTATAGCTTAGTGGTAGAGCATTCGACTGCAGATCGAGAGGTCCCTGGTTCAAATCCGGGTGCCCCCTGTGCAGCTTTTATCAGGATCACCAAAAACAAGAAAAATTACCTAAAGTCTATGAATTTGTTTGGAAATGGGTCATCAATTTGCCCAAGAAGGAGAATACAAGCGGTCAGCAATTCCCTAGAGCATAGGGGATGTATGTGTTAATTAATAATGACAGATTCCTTAGAATGGAATTGGTATGTGACAGGTGCAGTGTTATTAAGTTCCATGTAGGAGTTTTAAGGATCCACGTAGCATATACCTCACATAAAATTGTTTGTAAGAAAATAGACTTACGTGCCCAAAGTCTGTATGCCTGATATGTAGGTGTTCTGGATCTTCGTGTAACATTTTTGGGACTCCTGCTTTAGGTATTTGTCACTATCACTTTGTTTACATTTCATGTAAAATCATGCTTTTGTTGTTAGCTTTAGTATATTAGCTTTGTAATTCTTCTATATTAATTGGTGGGTTTATTCATTTTGGAGTTAGTTCTTTTTCTTGTTCTTCAATTTTTGAAACATGCAACGAGTTAGTAATCGCTTTCCTTGAAAATGTTTGTAAGTTTTAATATGTTATATATTTGTAGTGGTTACCTTTCATTTTGTTTATGGATGAATATGACTGATAATTCATGTCAAAGCCCAGTGAAACCACTTTCTACATTTATGTTAAAGCTCCATATTAAGTTTCTTTAAATTAATGATAAATGGTAAAACTGACTCGATTTAGGAGTCCGTTCAGTGTGGCTCCATTGCAGTAATTAATTAACTGTACTGAAAAGTGTACAGAGATGACAAATAAATTAAAGAGTGGTGGTATAGCCCAGTAGTTGAGCTTTCAAGTGGAGATGGAGTAGACTTTGGTTAAAATCTGAGTGATGCCTTCATGTCCTTTAGTATGATCATTTTAAACAGTGGTATTTAATGTCCTACAATGGGACAAAACCTCTGAAATGAAGAAAAAAACAAAATTTCTTTATAAATACAGCATGAATGAGCCTATCTCTCACAGTTCAAAGTGGTCTGACAATTCTGAAAAATGGACAGTTAGTTTATGATAATTTGAATATTATGAGAATTGTTTTGGGTGACTTTAAATTTGACTTCAAATATATTTTTACTATCTCATTCTCTCTTTAGACATCCAAATGATGCTAAATAGCCAACCCCACAAAAAGAAATTTGTAGGAACAGCATGAGCTGAGGGTTGGGTTGAACTAGAACTGCTGACAGAAGCAAAGAAATAGAAATTGAAAGCAATGCTTTCCCCGATGGTATGGCAACATAAGAAATTTGTGAAACTGTTTTTTAATAATTGTATTTGAATAAGAGATGTGAACAGAAAGTAAAAAAGTCATGTGCCAGATTTGTTTTCCTCTGTAACATGCTACTGTTCTTTTCTCATTTTCATCCTAGGAGGCATTGCCCCTTTTACTAAACAGCAGAAAAGACTCAAATTGCAAGTCCTATCAGTGCAGTTAAAATAGATTTACCTACTTAGCTGTATTGTTAACTGTATACAGTTGGAGAAAATCAACAATCAAACAAGGGGGTATAGCTCAGTGGTAGAGCATTCGACTGCAGATCGAGAGGTCCCTGGTTTAAATCCGGGTGCCCCCTGTGCAGCTTTTATCAGGATCACCAAAAACAAGAAAAATTACCTAAAGTCTATGAATTTGTTTGGAAATGGGTCATCAATTTGCCCAAGAAGGAGAATACAAGCGGTCAGCAATTCCCTAGAGCATAGGGGATGTATGTGTTAATTAATAATGACAGATTCCTTAGAATGGAATTGGTATGTGACAGGTGCAGTGTTATTAAGTTCCATGTAGGAGTTTTAAGGATCCACGTAGCATATACCTCACATAAAATTTTTTGTAAGAAAATAGACTTACGTGCCCAAAGTCTGTATGCCTGATATGTAGGTGTTCTGGATCTTCGTGTGACATTTTTTGGGACTCCTGCTTTAGGTATTTGTCACTATCACTTTGTTTACATTTCATGTAAAATCATGCTTTTGTTGTTAGCTTTAGTATATTAGCTTTGTAATTCTTCTATATTAATTGGTGGGTTTATTCATTTTGGAGTTAGTTCTTTTTCTTGTTCTTCAATTTTTGAAACATGCAACGAGTTAGTAATCGCTTTCCTTGAAAATGTTTGTAAGTTTTAATATGTTATATATTTGTAGCGGTTACCTTTCATTTTGTTTATGGATGAATATGACTGATAATTCATGTCAAAGCCCAGTGAAACCACTTTCTACATTTATGTTAAAGCTCCATATTAAGTTTCTTTAAATTAATGATAAATGGTAAAACTGACTCGATTTAGGAGTCCGTTCAGTGTGGCTCCATTGCAGTAATTAAGTAACTGTACTGAAAAGTGTACAGAGATGACAAATAAAGTAAAGAGTGGTGGTATAGCCCAGTGGTTGAGCTTTCAAGTGGAGATGGAGTAGACTTTGGTTAAAATCTGAGTGATGCCTTCATGTCCTTTAGTATGATCATTTTAAACAGTGGTATTTAATGTCCTACAATGGGACAAAACCTCTGAAATGAAGAAAAAAACAAACATTTCTTTATAAATACAGCATGAATGAGCCTATCTCTCACAGTTCAAAGTGGTCTGACAATTCTGAAAAATGGACAGTTAGTTTATGATAATTTGAATATTATGAGAATTTTTTTGGGTGACTTTAAATTTGACTTCAATTATATTTTTACTATCTCATTCTCTCTTTAGACATCCAAATGATGCTAAATAGCCAACCCCACTCAAAGAAATGTGTAGGAACAGCATGAGCTGAGGGGTTGGGTTGAACTAGAACTGCTGACAGAAGCAGAGAAATAGAAATTGAAAGCAATGCTTTCCCGATGGTATGGCAACATAAGAAATTTGTGAAACTGTTTTTTAATAATTGTATTTGAATAAGAGATGTGAACAGAAAGTAAAAAGTCATGTGCCAGATTTGTTTTCCTCTGTAACATGCTACTGTTCTTTTCTCATTTTCATCCTAGGAGGCATTGCCCCTTTTTTACTAAACAGCAGAAAAGACTCAAATTGCAAGTCCTATCAGTGCAGTTAAAATAGATTTACCTACTTAGCTGTATTGTTAACTGTATACAGTTGGAGAAAATCAACAATCAAACAAGGGGGTATATCTCAGTGGTAGAGCATTCGACTGCAGATCGAGAGGTCCCTGGTTTAAATCCGGGTGCCCCCTGTGCAGCTTTTATCAGGATCACCAAAAACAAGAAAAATTACCTAAAGTCTATGAATTTGTTTGGAAATGGGTCATCAATTTGCCCAAGAAGGAGAATACAAGCGGTCAGCAATTCCCTAGAGCATAGGGGATGTATGTGTTAATTAATAATGACAGATTCCTTAGAATGGAATTGGTATGTGACAGGTGCAGTGTTATTAAGTTCCATGTAGGAGTTTTAAGGATCCACGTAGCATATATCTCACATAAAATTTTTTGTAAGAAAATAGACTTACGTGCCCAAAGTCTGTATGCCTGATATGTAGGTTTTCTGGATCTTCGTGTGACATTTTTTCGGACTCCTTCTTTAGGTATTTGTCACTATCACTTTGTTTACATTTCATGTAAAATCATGCTTTTGTTGTTAGCTTTAGTATATTAGCTTTGTAATTCTTCTATATTAATTGGTGGGTTTATTCATTTTGGAGTTAGTTCTTTTTCTTGTTCTTCAATTTTTGAAACATGCAACGAGTTAGTAATCGCTTTCCTTGAAAATGTTTGTAAGTTTTAATATGTTATATATTTGTAGCGGTTACCTTTCATTTTGTTTATGGATGAATATGACTGATAATTCATGTCAAAGCCCAGTGAAACCACTTTCTACATTTATGTTAAAGCTCCATATTAAGTTTCTTTAAATTAATGATAAATGGTAAAACTGACTCGATTTAGGAGTCCGTTCAGTGTGGCTCCATTGCAGTAATTAATTAACTGTACTGAAAAGTGTACAGAGATGACAAATAAAGTAAAGAGTGGTGGTATAGCCCAGTGGTTGAGCTTTCAAGTGGAGATGGAGTAGACTTTGGTTAAAATCTGAGTGATGCCTTCATGTCCTTTAGTATGATCATTTTAAACAGTGGTATTTAATATCCTACAATGGGACAAAACCTCTGAATGAAGAAAAAAACAAACATTTCTTTATAAATACAGCATGAATGAGCCTATCTCTCACAGTTCAAAGTGGTTTGACAATTCTGAAAAATGGACAGTTAGTTTATGATAATTTGAATATTATGAGAATTTTTTTGGGTGACTTTAAATTTGACTTCAATTATATTTTTACTATCTCATTCTCTCTTTAGACATCCAAATGATGCTAAATAGCCAACCCCACTCAAAGAAATGTGTAGGAACAGCATGAGCTGAGGGGTTGGGTTGAACTAGAACTGCTGACAGAAGCAGAGAAATAGAAATTGAAAGCAATGCTTTCCCCGATGGTATGGCAACATAAGAAATTTGTGAAACTGTTTTTTTAATAATTGTATTAGAATAAGAGATGTGAACAGAAAGTAAAAAAGTCATGTGCCAGATTTGTTTTCCTCTGTAACATGCTACTGTTCTTTTCTCTTTTTCATCCTAGGAGGCATTGCCCCTTTTTACTAAACAGCAGAAAAGACTCAAATTGCAAGTCCAATCAGCGCAGTTAAAATAGATTTACCTATTTAGCTGTATTGTTAACTGTATACAGTTGGAGAAAATCATCAATCAAACAAGGGGGTATAGCTCAGTGGTAGAGCATTCGACTGCAGATCGAGAGGTTCCCTGGTTCAAATCCGGGTGCCCCCTGTGCAGCTTTTATCAGGATCACCAAAAACAAGAAAAATTACCTAAAGTCTATGAATTTGTTTGGAAATGGGTCATCAATTTGCCCAAGAAGGAGAATACAAGCGGTCAGCAATTCCCTAGAGCATAGGGGATGTATGTGTTAATTAATAATGACAGATTCCTTAGAATGGAATTGGTATGTGACAGGTGCAGTGTTATTAAGTTCCATGTAGGAGTTTTAAGGATCCAAGTAGCATATACCTCACATAAAATTTTTTGTAAGAAAATAGACTTACGTGCCCAAAGTCTGTATGCCTGATATGTAGGTGTTCTGGATCTTCGTGTGACATTTTTTGGGACTCCTGCGTGGGGTATTTGTCACTATCACTTTGTTTACATTTCATGTAAAATCATGCTTTTGTTGTTAGCTTTAGTATATTAGCTTTGTAATTCTTCTATATTAATTGGTGGGTTTATTCATTTTGGAGTTAGTTCTTTTTCTTGTTCTTCAATTTTTGAAACATGCAACGAGTTAGTAATCGCTTTCCTTGAAAATGTTTGTAAGTTTTAATATGTTATATATTTGTAGCGGTTACCTTTCATTTTGTTTATGGATGAATATGACTGATGATTCATGTCAAAGCCCAGTGAAACCACTTTCTACATTTTTGTTAAAGCTCCATATTAAGTTTCTTTAAATTAATGATAAATGGTAAAACTGACTCGATTTAGGAGTCCGTTCAGTGTGGCTCCATTGCAGTAATTAAGTAACTGTACTGAAAAGTGTACAGAGATGACAAATAAAGTAAAGAGTGGTGGTATAGCCCAGTGGTTGAGCTTTCAAGTGGAGATGGAGTAGACTTTGGTTAAAATCTGAGTGATGCCTTCATGTCCTTTAGTATGATCATTTTAAACAGTGGTATTTAATGTCCTACAATGGGACAAAACCTCTGAAATGAAGAAAAAAACAAACATTTCTTTATAAATACAGCATGAATGAGCCTATCTCTCACAGTTCAAAGTGGTCTGACAATTCTGAAAAATGGACAGTTAGTTTATGATAATTTGAATATTATGAGAATTTTTTTGGGTGACTTTAAATTTGACTTCAATTATATTTTTACTATCTCATTTTCTCTTTAGACAACCAAATGAAGCTAAATAGCCAACCCCACTCAAAGAAATTTGTAGGAACAGCATGAGCTGAGGGGTTGGGTTGAACTAGAACTGCTGACAGAAGCAGAGAAATAGAAATTGAAAGCAATGCTTTCCCCGATGGTATGGCAACATAAGAAATTTGTGAAACTGTTTTTTAATAATTGTATTTGAATAAGAGATGTGAACAGAAAGTAAAAAAGTCATGTGCCAGATTTGTTTTCCTCTGTAACATGCTACTGTTCTTTTCTCATTTTCATCCTACGAGGCATTGCCCCTTTTTACTAAACAGCAGAAAAGACTCAAATTGCAAGTCCTATCAGTGCAGTTAAAATAGATTTACCTACTTAGCTGTATTGTTAACTGTATACAGTTGGAGAAAATCAACAATCAAACAAGGGGTTATAGCTCAGTGGTAGAGCATTCGACTGCAGATCGAGAGGTCCCTGGTTCAAATCCGGGTCCCCCCCTCTGCAGCTTTTATCAGGATCACCAAAAACAAGAAAAATTACCTAAAGTGTATGAATTTGTTTGGAAATGGGTCATCAATTTGCCCAAAAAGGAGAATACAAGCGGTCAGCAATTCCCTAGAGCATAGGGGATGTATGTGTTAATTAATAATGACAGATTCCTTAGAATGGAATTGGTATGTGACAGGTGCAGTGTTATTAAGTTCCATGTAGGAGTTTTAAGGATCCACGTAGCATATACCTCATAAAATTTTTTGTAAGAAAATAGACTTACGTGCCCAAAGTCTGTATGCCTGATATGTAGGTGTTCTGGATCTTCGTGTGACATTTTTTGGGACTCCTGCTTTAGGTATTTGTCACTATCACTTTGTTTACATTTCATGTAAAATCATGCTTTTGTTGTTAGCTTTAGTATATTAGCTTTGTAATTCTTCTATATTAATTGGTGGGTTTATTCATTTTGGAGTTAGTTCTTTTTCTTGTTCTTCAATTTTTGAAACATTCAACGAGTTAGTAATCGCTTTCCTTGAAAATGTTTGTAAGTTTTAATATGTTATATATTTGTAGCGGTTACCTTTCATTTTGTTTATGGATGAATATGACTGATAATTCATGTCAAAGCCCAGTGAAACCACTTTCTACATTTATGTTAAA
The DNA here is from genome assembly GCA_037306005.1 of Rhinophrynus dorsalis. Classification (NCBI taxonomy): domain Eukaryota; kingdom Metazoa; phylum Chordata; class Amphibia; order Anura; family Rhinophrynidae; genus Rhinophrynus; species Rhinophrynus dorsalis. Next base: position 97,272,487 of record CM074727.1, on the reverse strand, counting down.
GCTCCATATTAAGTTTCTTTGAATTAATGATAAATGGTAAAACTGACTCGATTTAGGAGTCCGTTCAGTGTGGCTCCATTGCAGTAATTAATTAACTGTACTGAAAAGTGTACAGAGATGACAAATAAATTAAAGAGTGGTGGTATAGCCCAGTAGTTGAGCTTTCAAGTGGAGATGGAGTAGACTTTGGTTAAAATCTGAGTGATGCCTTCATGTCCTTTAGTATGATCATTTTAAACAGTGGTATTTAATGTCCTACAATGGGACAAAACCTCTGAAATGAAGAAAAAAACAAACATTTCTTTATAAATACAGCATGAATGAGCCTATCTCTCACAGTTCAAAGTGGTCTGACAATTCTGAAAAATGGACAGTTAGTTTATGATAATTTGAATATTATGAGAATTTTTTTGGGTGACTTTAAATTTGACTTCAATTATATTTTTACTATCTCATTCTGTCTTTAGACATCCAAATGATGCTAAATAGCCAACCTCACTCAAAGAAATGTGTAGGAACAGCATGAGCTGAGGGGTTGGGTTGAACTAGAACTGCTGACAGAAGCAGAGAAATAGAAATTGAAAGCAATGCTTTCCCCGATGGTATGGCAACATAAGAAATTTGTGAAACTGTTTTTTAATAATTGTATTTGAATAAGAGATGTGAACAGAAAGTAAAAAAGTCATGTGCCAGATTTGTTTTCCTCTGTAACATGCTACTGTTCTTTTCTCATTTTCATCCTAGGAGGCATTGCCCCTTTTTACTAAACAGCAGAAAAGACTCAAATTGCAAGTCCTATCAGTGCATTTAAAATAGATTTACTTACTTAGCTGTATTGTTAACTGTATACAGTTGGAGAAAATCAACAATCAAACAAGGGGGTATAGCTTAGTGGTAGAGCATTCGACGGCAGATCGAGAGGTCCCTGGTTCAAATCCGGGTGCCCCCTGTGCAGCTTTTATCAGGATCACCAAAAACAAGAAAAATTACCTAAAGTCTATGAATTTGTTTGGAAATGGGTCATCAATTTGCCCAAGAAGGAGAATACAAGCGGTCAGCAATTCCCTAGAGCATAGGGGATGTATGTGTTAATTAATAATGACAGATTCCTTAGAATGGAATTGGTATGTGACAGGTGCAGTGTTATTAAGTTCCATGTAGGAGTTTTAAGGATCCACGTAGCATATACCTCACATAAAATTGTTTGTAAGAAAATAGACTTACGTGCCCAAAGTCTGTATGCCTGATATGTAGGTGTTCTGGATCTTCGTGTAACATTTTTTGGGACTCCTGCTTTAGGTATTTGTCACTATCACTTTGTTTACATTTCATGTAAAATCATGCTTTTGTTGTTAGCTTTAGTATATTAGCTTTGTAATTCTTCTATATTAATTGGTGGGTTTATTCATTTTGGAGTTAGTTCTTTTTCTTGTTCTTCAATTTTTGAAACATGGAACGAGTTAGTAATCGCTTTCCTTGAAAATGTTTGTAAGTTTTAATATGTTATATATTTGTAGTGGTTACCTTTCATTTTGTTTATGGATGAATATGACTGATAATTCATGTCAAAGCCCAGTGAAACCACTTTCTACATTTATGTTAAAGCTCCATATTAAGTTTCTTTAAATTAATGATAAATGGTAAAACTGACTCGATTTAGGAGTCCGTTCAGTGTGGCTCCATTGCAGTAATTAATTAACTGTACTGAAAAGTGTACAGAGATGACAAATAAATTAAAGAGTGGTGGTATAGCCCAGTAGTTGAGCTTTCAAGTGGAGATGGAGTAGACTTTGGTTAAAATCTGAGTGATGCCTTCATGTCCTTTAGTATGATCATTTTAAACAGTGGTATTTAATGTCCTACAATGGGACAAAACCTCTGAAATGAAGAAAAAAACAAAATTTCTTTATAAATACAGCATGAATGAGCCTATCTCTCACAGTTCAAAGTGGTCTGACAATTCTGAAAAATGGACAGTTAGTTTATGATAATTTGAATATTATGAGAATTGTTTTGGGTGACTTTAAATTTGACTTCAATTATATTTTTACTATCTCATTCTCTCTTTAGACATCCAAATGATGCTAAATAGCCAACCCCACAAAAAGAAATTTGTAGGAACAGCATGAGCTGAGGGGTTGGGTTGAACTAGAACTGCTGACAGAAGCAAAGAAATAGAATTTGAAAGCAATGCTTTCCCCGATGGTATGGCAACATAAGAAATTTGTGAAACTGTTTTTTAATAATTGTATTTGAATAAGAGATGTGAACAGAAAGTAAAAAAGTCATGTGCCAGATTTGTTTTCCTCTGTAACATGCTACTGTTCTTTTCTCATTTTCATCCTAGGAGGCATTGCCCCTTTTTACTAAACAGCAGAAAAGACTCAAATTGCAAGTCCTATCAGTGCAGTTAAAATAGATTTACCTACTTAGCTGTATTGTTAACTGTATACAGTTGGAGAAAATCAACAATCAAACAAGGGGGTATAGCTCAGTGGTAGAGCATTCGACTGCAGATCGAGAGGTCCCTGGTTTAAATCCGGGTGCCCCCTGTGCAGCTTTTATCAGGATCACCAAAAACAAGAAAAATTACCTAAAGTCTATGAATTTGTTTGGAAATGGGTCATCAATTTGCCCAAGAAGGAGAATACAAGCGGTCAGCAATTCCCTAGAGCATAGGGGATGTATGTGTTAATTAATAATGACAGATTCCTTAGAATGGAATTGGTATGTGACAGGTGCAGTGTTATTAAGTTCCATGTAGGAGTTTTAAGGATCCACGTAGCATATACCTCACATACATTTTTTTGTAAGAAAATAGACTTACGTGCCCAAAGTCTGTATGCCTGATATGTAGGTGTTCTGGATCTTCGTGTGACATTTTTTGGGACTCCTGCTTTAGGTATTTGTCACTATCACTTTGTTTACATTTCATGTAAAATCATGCTTTTGTTGTTAGCTTTAGTATATTAGCTTTGTAATTCTTCTATATTAATTGGTGGGTTTATTCATTTTGGAGTTAGTTCTTTTTCTTGTTCTTCAATTTTTGAAACATGCAACGAGTTAGTAATCGCTTTCCTTGAAAATGTTTGTAAGTTTTAATATGTTATATATTTGTAGCGGTTACCTTTCATTTTGTTTATGGATGAATATGACTGATAATTCATGTCAAAGCCCAGTGAAACCACTTTCTACATTTATGTTAAAGCTCCATATTAAGTTTCTTTAAATTAATGATAAATGGTAAAACTGACTCGATTTAGGAGTCCGTTCAGTGTGGCTCCATTGCAGTAATTAAGTAACTGTACTGAAAAGTGTACAGAGATGACAAATAAAGTAAAGAGTGGTGGTATAGCCCAGTGGTTGAGCTTTCAAGTGGAGATGGAGTAGACTTTGGTTAAAATCTGAGTGATGCCTTCATGTCCTTTAGTATGATCATTTTAAACAGTGGTATTTAATGTCCTACAATGGGACAAAACCTCTGAAATGAAGAAAAAAACAAACATTTCTTTATAAATACAGCATGAATGAGCCTATCTCTCACAGTTCAAAGTGGTCTGACAATTCTGAAAAATGGACAGTTAGTTTATGATAATTTGAATATTATGAGAATTTTTTTGGGTGACTTTAAATTTGACTTCAATTATATTTTTACTATCTCATTCTCTCTTTAGACATCCAAATGATGCTAAATAGCCAACCCCACTCAAAGAAATGTGTAGGAACAGCATGAGCTGAGGGGTTGGGTTGAACTAGAACTGCTGACAGAAGCAGAGAAATAGAAATTGAAAGCAATGCTTTCCCCGATGGTATGGCAACATAAGAAATTTGTGAAACTGTTTTTTAATAATTGTATTTGAATAAGAGATGTGAACAGAAAGTAAAAAAGTCATGTGCCAGATTTGTTTTCCTCTGTAACATGCTACTGTTCTTTTCTCATTTTCATCCTAGGAGGCATTGCCCCTTTTTACTAAACAGCAGAAAAGACTCAAATTGCAAGTCCTATCAGTGCAGTTAAAATAGATTTACCTACTTAGCTGTATTGTTAACTGTATACAGTTGGAGAAAATCATCAATCAAACAAGGGGGTATAGCTCAGTGGTAGAGCATTCGACTGCAGATCGAGAGGTTCCCTGGTTCAAATCCGGGTGCCCCCTGTGCAGCTTTTATCAGGATCACCAAAAACAAGAAAAATTACCTAAAGTCTATGAATTTGTTTGGAAATGGGTCATCAATTTGCCCAAGAAGGAGAATACAAGCGGTCAGCAATTCCCTAGAGCATAGGGGATGTATGTGTTAATTAATAATGACAGATTCCTTAGAATGGAATTGGTATGTGACAGGTGCAGTGTTATTAAGTTCCATGTAGGAGTTTTAAGGATCCAAGTAGCATATACCTCACATAAAATTTTTTGTAAGAAAATAGACTTACGTGCCCAAAGTCTGTATGCCTGATATGTAGGTGTTCTGGATCTTCGTGTGACATTTTTTGGGACTCCTGCGTGGGGTATTTGTCACTATCACTTTGTTTACATTTCATGTAAAATCATGCTTTTGTTGTTAGCTTTAGTATATTAGCTTTGTAATTCTTCTATATTAATTGGTGGGTTTATTCATTTTGGAGTTAGTTCTTTTTCTTGTTCTTCAATTTTTGAAACATGCAACGAGTTAGTAATCGCTTTCCTTGAAAATGTTTGTAAGTTTTAATATGTTATATATTTGTAGCGGTTACCTTTCATTTTGTTTATGGATGAATATGACTGATAATTCATGTCAAAGCCCAGTGAAACCACTTTCTACATTTATGTTAAAGCTCCATATTAAGTTTCTTTAAATTAATGATAAATGGTAAAACTGACTCGATTTAGGAGTCCGTTCAGTGTGGCTCCATTGCAGTAATTAAGTAACTGTACTGAAAAGTGTACAGAGATGACAAATAAAGTAAAGAGTGGTGGTATAGCCCAGTGGTTGAGCTTTCAAGTGGAGATGGAGTAGACTTTGGTTAAAATCTGAGTGATGCCTTCATGTCCTTTAGTATGATCATTTTAAACAGTGGTATTTAATGTCCTACAATGGGACAAAACCTCTGAAATGAAGAAAAAAACATACATTTCTTTATAAATACAGCATGAATGAGCCTATCTCTCACAGTTCAAAGTGGTCTGACAATTCTGAAAAATGGACAGTTAGTTTATGATAACTTGAATATTATGAGAATTTTTTTGGGTGACTTTAAATTTGACTTCAATTATATTTTTACTATCTCATTCTCTCTTTAGACATCCAAATGATGCTAAATAGTCAACCACACTCAAAGAAATGTGTAGGAACAGCATGAGCTGAGGGGTTGGGTTGAACTAGAACTGCTGACAGAAGCAGAGAAATAGAAATTGAAAGCAATGCTTTCCCCGATGGTATGGCAACATAAGAAATTTGTGAAACTGTTTTTTAATAATTGTATTTGAATAAGAGATGTGAACAGAAAGTAAAAAAGTCATGTGCCAGATTTGTTTTCCTCTGTAACATGCTACTGTTCTTTTCTCATTTTCATCCTAGGAGGCATTGCCCCTTTTTACTAAACAGCAGAAAAGACTCAAATTGCAAGTCCTATCAGTGCAGTTAAAATAGATTTACCTACTTAGCTGTATTGTTAACTGTATACAGTTGGAGAAAATCAACAATCAAACAACGGGGTATAGCTCAGTGGTAGAGCATTCGACTGCAGATCGAGTGGTTCCCTGGTTCAAATCCGGGTGCCCCCTGTGCAGCTTTTATCAGGATCACCAAAAACAAGAAAAATTACCTAAAGTCTATGAATTTGTTTGGAAATGGGTCATCAATTTGCCCAAGAAGGAGAATACAAGCGGTTAGCAATTCCCTAGAGCATAGGGGATGTATGTGTTAATTAATAATGACAGATTCCTTAGAATGGAATTGGTATGTGACAGGTGCAGTGTTATTAAGTTCCATGTAGGAGTTTTAAGGATCCACGTAGCATATACCTCACATAAAATTTTTTGTAAGAAAATAGACTTACGTGCCCAAAGTCTGTATGCCTGATATGTAGGTGTTCTGGATCTTCGTGTGACATTTTTTGGGACTCCTGCGTGGGGTATTTGTCACTATCACTTTGTTTACATTTCATGTAAAATCATGCTTTTGTTGTTAGCTTTAGTATATTAGCTTTGTAATTCTTCTATATTAATTGGTGGGTTTATTCATTTAGGAGTTAGTTCTTTTTCTTGTTCTTCAATTTTTGAAACATGCAACGAGTTAGTAATCGCTTTCCTTGAAAATGTTTGTAAGTTTTAATATGTTATATATTTGTAGCGGTTACCTTTCATTTTGTTTATGGATGAATATGACTGATAATTCATGTCAAAGCCCAGTGAAACCACTTTCTACATTTATGTTAAAGCTCCATATTAAGTTTCTTTAAATTAATGATAAATGGTAAAACTGACTCGATTTAGGAGTCCGTTCAGTGTGGCTCCATTGCAGTAATTAATTAACTGTACTGAAAAGTGTACAGAGATGACAAATAAAGTAAAGAGTGGTGGTATAGCCCAGTGGTTGAGCTTTCAAGTGGAGATGGAGTAGACTTTGGTTAAAATCTGAGTGATGCCTTCATGTCCTTTAGTATGATCATTTTAAACAGTGGTATTTAATATCCTACAATGGGACAAAACCTCTGAAATGAAGAAAAAAACAAACATTTCTTTATAAATACAGCATGAATGAGCCTATCTCTCACAGTTCAAAGTGGTTTGACAATTCTGAAAAATGGACAGTTAGTTTATGATAATTTGAATATTATGAGAATTTTTTTGGGTGACTTTAAATTTGACTTCAATTATATTTTTACTATCTCATTCTCTCTTTAGACATCCAAATGATGCTAAATAGCCAACCCCACTCAAAGAAATGTGTAGGAACAGCATGAGCTGAGGGGTTGGGTTGAACTAGAACTGCTGACAGAAGCAGAGAAATAGAAATTGAAAGCAATGCTTTCCCCAATGGTATGGCAACATAAGAAATTTGTGAAACTGTTTTTTAATAATTGTATTTGAATAAGAGATGTGAACAGAAAGTAAAAAAGTCATGTGCCAGATTTGTTTTCCTCTGTAACATGCTACTGTTCTTTTCTCATTTTCATCCTAGGAGGCATTGCCCCTTTTTACTAAACAGCAGAAAAGACTCAAATTGCAAGTCCTATCAGTGCAGTTAAAATAGATTTACCTATTTAGCTGTATTGTTAACTGTATACAGTTGGAGAAAATCAACAATCAAACAAGGGGGTATAGCTCAGTGGTAGAGCATTCGACTGCAGATCGAGAGGTTCCCTGGTTCAAATCCGGGCGCCCCCTGTGCAGCTTTTAACAGGATCACCAAAAACAAGAAAAATTACCTAAAGTCTATGAATTTGTTTGGAAATGGGTCATCAATTTGCCCATTAAGGAGAATACAAGCGGTCAGCAATTCCCTAGAGCATAGGGGATGTATGTGTTAATTAATAATGACAGATTCCTTAGAATGGAATTGGTATGTGACAGGTGCAGTGTTATTAAGTTCCATGTAGGAGTTTTAAGGATCCAAGTAGCATATACCTCACATAAAATTTTTTGTAAGAAAATAGACTTACGTGCCCAAAGTCTGTATGCCTGATATGTAGGTGTTCTGGATCTTCGTGTGACATTTTTTGGGACTCCTGCGTGGGGTATTTGTCACTATCACTTTGTTTACATTTCATGTAAAATCATGCTTTTGTTGTTAGCTTTAGTATATTAGCTTTGTAATTCTTCTATATTAATTGGTGGGTTTATTCATTTTGGAGTTAGTTCTTTTTCTTGTTCTTCAATTTTTGAAACATGCAACGAGTTAGTAATCGCTTTCCTTGAAAATGTTTGTAAGTTTTAATATGTTATATATTTGTAGCGGTTACCTTTCATTTTGTTTATGGATGAATATGACTGATAATTCATGTCAAAGCCCAGTGAAACCACTTTCTACATTTATGTTAAAGCTCCATATTAAGTTTCTTTAAATTAATGATAAATGGTAAAACTGACTCGATTTAGGAGTCCGTTCAGTGTGGCTCCATTGCAGTAATTAATTAACTGTACTGAAAAGTGTACAGAGATGACAAACAAAGTAAAGAGTGGTGGTATAGCCCATTGGTTGAGCTTTCAAGTGGAGATGGAGTAGACTTTGGTTAAAATCTGAGTGATGCCTTCATGTCCTTTAGTATGATCATTTTAAACAGTGGTATTTAATATCCTACAATGGGACAAAACCTCTGAAATGAAGAAAAAAACAAACATTTCTTTATAAATACAGCATGAATGAGCCTATCTCTCACAGTTCAAAGTGGTTTGACAATTCTGAAAAATGGACAGTTAGTTTATGATAATTTGAATATTATGAGAATTTTTTTGGGTGACTTTAAATTTGACTTCAATTTTATTTTTACTATCTCATTCTCTCTTTAGACATCCAAATGATGCTAAATAGCCAACCCCACTCAAAGAAATGTGTAGGAACAGCATGAGCTGAGGGGTTGGGTTGACCTAGAACTGCTGACAGAAGCAGAGAAATAGAAATTGAAAGCAATGCTTTCCCCGATGGTATGGCAACATAAGAAATTTGTGAAACTGTTTTTTAATAATTGTATTTGAATAAGAGATGTGAACAGAAAGTAAAAAAGTCATGTGCCAGATTTGTTTTCCTCTGTAAAATGCTACTGTTCTTTTCTCATTTTCATCCTAGGAGGCATTGCCCCTTTTTACTAAACAGCAGAAAAGACTCAAATTGCAAGTCCTATCAGTGCAGTTAAAATAGATTTACCTACTTAGCTGTATTGTTAACTGTATACAGTTGGAGAAAACCAACAATCAAACAACGGGGTATAGCTCAGTGGTAGAGCATTCGACTGCAGATCGAGTGGTTCCCTGGTTCAAATCCGGGTGCCCCCTGTGCAGCTTTTATCAGGATCACCAAAAACAAGAAAAATTACCTAAAGTCTATGAATTTGTTTGGAAATGGGTCATCAATTTGCCCAAGAAGGAGAATACAAGCGGTTAGCAATTCCCTAGAGCATAGGGGATGTATGTGTTAATTAATAATGACAGATTCCTTAGAATGGAATTGGTATGTGACAGGTGCAGTGTTATTAAGTTCCATGTAGGAGTTTTAAGGATCCACGTAGCATATACCTCACATAAAATTTTTTGTAAGAAAATAGACTTACGTGCCCAAAGTCTGTATGCCTGATATGTAGGTGTTCTGGATCTTCGTGTGACATTTTTTGGGACTCCTGCGTGGGGTATTTGTCACTATCACTTTGTTTACATTTCATGTAAAATCATGCTTTTGTTGTTAGCTTTAGTATATTAGCTTTGTAATTCTTCTATATTAATTGGTGGGTTTATTCATTTAGGAGTTAGTTCTTTTTCTTGTTCTTCAATTTTTGAAACATGCAACGAGTTAGTAATCGCTTTCCTTGAAAATGTTTGTAAGTTTTAATATGTTATATATGTGTAGCGGTTACCTTTCATTTTGTTTATGGATGAATATGACTGATAATTCATGTCAAAGCCCAGTGAAACCACTTTCTACATTTATGTTAAAGCTCCATATTAAGTTTCTTTAAATTAATGATAAATGGTAAAACTGACTCGATTTAGGAGTCCGTTCAGTGTGGCTCCATTGCAGTAATTAATTAACTGTACTGAAAAGTGTACAGAGATGACAAATAAAGTAAAGAGTGGTGGTATAGCCCAGTGGTTGAGCTTTCAAGTGGAGATGGAGTAGACTTTGGTTAAAATCTGAGTGATGCCTTCATGTCCTTTAGTATGATCATTTTAAACAGTGGTATTTAATGTCCTACAATGGGACAAAACCTCTGAAATGAAGAAAAAAACAAACATTTCTTTATAAATACAGCATGAATGAGCCTATCTCTCACAGTTCAAAGTGGTCTGATAATTCTGAAAAATTGACAGTTAGTTTATGATAATTTGAATATTATGAGAATTTTTTTGGGTGACTTTAAATTTGACTTCAATTATATTTTTACTATCTCATTCTCTCTTTAGACATCCAAATGATGCTAAATAGCCAACCCCACTCAAAGAAATGTGTAGGAACAGCATGAGCTGAGGGGTTGGGTTGAACTAGAACTGCTGACAGAAGCAGAGAAATAGAAATTGAAAGCAATGCTTTCCCCGATGGTATGGCAACATAAGAAATTTGTGAAACTGTTTTTTAATAATTGTATTTGAATGAGAGATGTGAACAGAAAGTAAAAAAGTCATGTGCCAGATTTTTTTCCTCTGTAACATGCTACTGTTCTTTTCTCATTTTCATCCTAGGAGGCATTGCCCCTTTTTACTAAACAGCAGAAAAGACTCAAATTGCAAGTCCTATCAGTGCAGTTAAAATAGATTTACCTACTTAGCTGTATTGTTAACTGTATACAGTTGGAGAAATTCAACAATCAAACAAGGGGGTATAGCTCAGTGGTAGAGCATTCGACTGCAGATCGAGAGGTCCCTGATTCAAATCCAGGTGCCCCCTGTGCAGCTTTTATCAGGATCACCAAAAACAAGAAAAATTACCTAAAGTCTATGAATTTGTTTGGAAATGGGTCATCAATTTGCCCAAGAAGGAGAATACAAGCGGTCAGCAATTCCCTAGAGCATAGGGGATGTATGTGTTAATTAATAATGACAGATTCCTTAGAATGGAATTGGTATGTGACAGGTGCAGTGTTATTAAGTTCCATGTAGGAGTTTTAAGGATCCACGTAGCATATACCTCACATAACATTTTTTGTAAGAAAATAGACTTACGTGCCCAAAGTCTGTATGCCTGATATGTAGGTGTTCTGGATCTTCGTGTGACATTTTTTGGGACTCCTGCTTTAGGTATTTGTCACTATCACTTTGTTTATATTTCATGTAAAATCATGCTTTTGTTGTTAGCTTTAGTATATTAGCTTTGTAATTCTTCTATATTAATTGGTGGGTTTATTCATTTTGGAGTTAGTTCTTTTTCTTGTTCTTCAATTTTTGAAACATGCAACGAGTTAGTAATCGCTTTCCTTGAAAATGTTTGTAAGTTTAAATATGTTATATATTTGTAGCGGTTACCTTTCATTTTGTTTATGGATGAATATGACTGATAATTCATGTCAAAGCCCAGTGAAACCACTTTCTACATTTATGTTAAAGCTCCATATTAAGTTTCTTTAAATTAATGATAAATGGTAAAACTGACTCGATTTAGGAGTCCGTTCAGTGTGGCTCCATTGCAGTAATTAATTAACTGTACTGAAAAGTGTACAGAGATGACAAATAAAGTAAAGAGTGGTGGTATAGCCCAGTGGTTGAGCTTTCAAGTGGAGATGGAGTAGACTTTGGTTAAAATCTGAGTGATGCCTTCATGTCCTTTAGTATGATCATTTTAAACAGTGGTATTTAATGTCCTACAATGGGACAAAACCTCTGAAATGAAGAAAAAAACAAACATTTCTTTATAAATACAGCATGAATGAGCCTATCTCTCACAGTTCAAAGTGGTCTGACAATTCTGAAAAATGGACAGTTAGTTTATGATAATTTGAATATTATGAGAATTTTTTTGGGTGACTTTAAATTTGACTTCAATTATATTTTTACTATCTCATTCTCTCTTTAGACATCCAAATGATGCTAAATAGCCAACCCCACTCAAAGAAATGTGTAGGAACAGCATGAGCTGAGAGGTTGGGTTGAACTAGAACTGCTGACAGAAGCAGAGAAATAGAAATTGAAAGCAATGCTTTCCCCGATGGTATGGCAACATAAGAAATTTGTGAAACTGTTTTTTAATAATTGTATTTGAATAAGAGATGTGAACAGAAAGTAAAAAAGTCATGTGCCAGATATGTTTTCCTCTGTAACATGCTACTGTTCTTTTCTCATTTTCATCCTAGGAGGCATTGACACTTTTTACTAAACAGCAGAAAAGACTCAAATTGCAAGTCCTATCAGTGCAGTTAAAATAGATTTACCTACTTAGCTGTATTGTTAACTGTATACAGTTGGAGAAATTCAACAATCAAACAAGGGGGTATAGCTCAGTGGTAGAGCATTCGACTGCAGATCGAGAGGTCCCTGGTTCAAATCCAGGTGCCCCCTGTGCAGCTTTTATCAGGATCACCAAAAACAAGAAAAATTACCTAAAGTCTATGAATTTGTTTGGAAATGGGTCATCAATTTGCCCAAGAAGGAGAATACAAGCGGTCAGCAATTCCCTAGAGCATAGGGGATGTATGTGTTAATTAATAATGACAGATTCCTTAGAATGGAATTGGTATGTGACAGGTGCAGTGTTATTAAGTTCCATGTAGGAGTTTTAAGGATCCACGTAGCATATACCTCACATAAAATTTTTTGTAAGAAAATAGACTTACGTGCCCAAAGTCTGTATGCCTGATATGTAGGTGTTCTGGATCTTCGTGTGACATTTTTTGGGACTCCTGCTTTAGGTATTTGTCACTATCACTTTGTTTACATTTCATGTAAAATCATGCTTTTGTTGTTAGCTTTAGTATATTAGCTTTGTAATTCTTCTATATTAATTGGTGGGTTTATTCATTTTGGAGTTAGTTCTTTTTCTTGTTCTTCAATTTTTGAAACATGCAACGAGTTAGTAATCGCTTTCCTTGAAAATGTTTGTAAGTTTAAATATGTTATATATTTGTAGCGGTTACCTTTCATTTTGTTTATGGATGAATATGACTGATAATTCATGTCAAAGCCCAGTGAAACCACTTTCTACATTTATGTTAAAGCTCCATATTAAGTTTCTTTAAATTAATGATAAATGGTAAAACTGACTCGATTTAGGAGTCCGTTCAGTGTGGCTCCATTGCAGTAATTAATTAACTGTACTGAAAAGTGTACAGAGATGACAAATAAAGTAAAGAGTGGTGGTATAGCCCAGTGGTTGAGCTTTCAAGTGGAGATGGAGTAGACTTTGGTTAAAATCTGAGTGATGCCTTCATGTCCTTTAGTATGATCATTTTAAACAGTGGTATTTAATGTCCTAGAATGGGACAAAACCTCTGAAATGAAGAAAAAAACAAACATTTCTTTATCAATACAGCATGAATGAGCCTATCTCTCACAGTTCAAAGTGGTCTGATAATTCTGAAAAATTGACAGTTAGTTTATGATAATTTGAATATTATGAGAATTTTTTTGGGTGACTTTAAATTTGACTTCAATTATATTTTTACTATCTCATTCTCTCTTTAGACATCCAAATGATGCTAAATAGCCAACCCCACTCAAAGAAATGTGTAGGAACAGCATGAGCTGAGGGGTTGGGTTGAACTAGAACTGCTGACAGAAGCAGAGAAATAGAAATTGAAAGCAATGCTTTCCCCGATGGTATGGCAACATAAGAAATTTGTGAAACTGTTTTTTAATAATTGTATTTGAATGAGAGATGTGAACAGAAAGTAAAAAAGTCATGTGCCAGATTTTTTTCCTCTGTAACATGCTACTGTTCTTTTCTCATTTTCATCCTAGGAGGCATTGCCCCTTTTTACTAAACAGCAGAAAAGACTCAAATTGCAAGTCCTATCAGTGCAGTTAAAATAGATTTACCTACTTAGCTGTATTGTTAACTGTATACAGTTGGAGAAATTCAACAATCAAACAAGGGGGTATAGCTCAGTGGTAGAGCATTCGACTGCAGATCGAGAGGTCCCTGATTCAAATCCAGGTGCCCCCTGTGCAGCTTTTATCAGGATCACCAAAAACAAGAAAAATTACCTAAAGTCTATGAATTTGTTTGGAAATGGGTCATCAATTTGCCCAAGAAGGAGAATACAAGCGGTCAGCAATTCCCTAGAGCATAGGGGATGTATGTGTTAATTAATAATGACAGATTCCTTAGAATGGAATTGGTATGTGACAGATGCAGTGTTATTAAGTTCCATGTAGGAGTTTTAAGGATCCACGTAGCATATACCTCACATAACATTTTTTGTAAGAAAATAGACTTACGTGCCCAAAGTCTGTATGCCTGATATGTAGGTGTTCTGGATCTTCGTGTGACATTTTTTGGGACTCCTGCTTTAGGTATTTGTCACTATCACTTTGTTTATATTTCATGTAAAATCATGCTTTTGTTGTTAGCTTTAGTATATTAGCTTTGTAATTCTTCTATATTAATTGGTGGGTTTATTCATTTTGGAGTTAGTTCTTTTTCTTGTTCTTCAATTTTTGAAACATGCAACGAGTTAGTAATCGCTTTCCTTGAAAATGTTTGTAAGTTTAAATATGTTATATATTTGTAGCGGTTACCTTTCATTTTGTTTATGGATGAATATGACTGATAATTCATGTCAAAGCCCAGTGAAACCACTTTCTACATTTATGTTAAAGCTCCATATTAAGTTTCTTTAAATTAATGATAAATGGTAAAACTGACTCGATTTAGGAGTCCGTTCAGTGTGGCTCCATTGCAGTAATTAATTAACTGTACTGAAAAGTGTACAGAGATGACAAATAAAGTAAAGAGTGGTGGTATAGCCCAGTGGTTGAGCTTTCAAGTGGAGATGGAGTAGACTTTGGTTAAAATCTGAGTGATGCCTTCATGTCCTTTAGTATGATCATTTTAAACAGTGGTATTTAATGTCCTACAATGGGACAAAACCTCTGAAATGAAGAAAAAAACAAACATTTCTTTATAAATACAGCATGAATGAGCCTATCTCTCACAGTTCAAAGTGGTCTGACAATTCTGAAAAATGGACAGTTAGTTTATGATAATTTGAATATTATGAGAATTTTTTTGGGTGACTTTAAATTTGACTTCAATTATATTTTTACTATCTCATTCTCTCTTTAGACATCCAAATGATGCTAAATAGCCAACCCCACTCAAAGAAATGTGTAGGAACAGCATGAGCTGAGAGGTTGGGTTGAACTAGAACTGCTGACAGAAGCAGAGAAATAGAAATTGAAAGCAATGCTTTCCCCGATGGTATGGCAACATAAGAAATTTGTGAAACTGTTTTTTAATAATTGTATTTGAATAAGAGATGTGAACAGAAAGTAAAAAAGTCATGTGCCAGATATGTTTTCCTCTGTAACATGCTACTGTTCTTTTCTCATTTTCATCCTAGGAGGCATTGACACTTTTTACTAAACAGCAGAAAAGACTCAAATTGCAAGTCCTATCAGTGCAGTTAAAATAGATTTACCTACTTAGCTGTATTGTTAACTGTATACAGTTGGAGAAATTCATCAATCAAACAAGGGAGTATAGCTCAGTGGTAGAGCATTCGACTGCAGATCGAGAGGTCCCTGGTTCAAATCCAGGTGCCCCCTGTGCAGCTTTTATCAGGATCACCAAAAACAAGAAAAATTACCTAAAGTCTATGAATTTGTTTGGAAATGGGTCATCAATTTGCCCAAGAAGGAGAATACAAGCGGTCAGCAATTCCCTAGAGCATAGGGGATGTATGTGTTAATTAATAATGACAGATTCCTTAGAATGGAATTGGTATGTGACAGGTGCAGTGTTATTAAGTTCCATGTAGGAGTTTTAAGGATCCACGTAGCATATACCTCACATAAAATTTTTTGTAAGAAAATAGACTTACGTGCCCAAAGTCTGTATGCCTGATATGTAGGTGTTCTGGATCTTCGTGTGACATTTTTTGGGACTCCTGCTTTAGGTATTTGTCACTATCACTTTGTTTACATTTCATGTAAAATCATGCTTTTGTTGTTAGCTTTAGTATATTAGCTTTGTAATTCTTCTATATTAATTGGTGGGTTTATTCATTTTGGAGTTAGTTCTTTTTCTTGTTCTTCAATTTTTGAAACATGCAACGAGTTAGTAATCGCTTTCCTTGAAAATGTTTGTAAGTTTAAATATGTTATATATTTGTAGCGGTTACCTTTCATTTTGTTTATGGATGAATATGACTGATAATTCATGTCAAAGCCCAGTGAAACCACTTTCTACATTTATGTTAAAGCTCCATATTAAGTTTCTTTAAATTAATGATAAATGGTAAAACTGACTCGATTTAGGAGTCCGTTCAGTGTGGCTCCATTGCAGTAATTAATTAACTGTACTGAAAAGTGTACAGAGATGACAAATAAAGTAAAGAGTGGTGGTATAGCCCAGTGGTTGAGCTTTCAAGTGGAGATGGAGTAGACTTTGGTTAAAATCTGAGTGATGCCTTCATGTCCTTTAGTATGATCATTTTAAACAGTGGTATTTAATGTCCTACAATGGGACAAAACCTCTGAAATGAAGAAAAAAACAAACATTTCTTTATAAATACAGCATGAATGAGCCTATCTCTCACAGTTCAAAGTGGTCTGACAATTCTGAAAAATGGACAGTTAGTTTATGATAATTTGAATATTATGAGAATTTTTTTGGGTGACTTTAAATTTGACTTCAATTATATTTTTACTATCTCATTCTCTCTTTAGACATCCAAATTATGCTAAATAGCCAACCCCACTCAAAGAAATGTGTAGGAACAGCATGAGCTGAGGGGTTGGGTTGAACTAGAACTGCTGACAGAAGCAGAGAAATAGAAATTGAAAGCAATGCTTTCCCCGATGGTATGGCAACATAAGAAATTTGGGAAACTGTTTTTTAATAATTGTATTTGAATAAGAGATGTGAACAGAAAGTAAAAAAGTCATGTGCCAGATTTGTTTTCCTCTGTAACATGCTACTGTTCTTTTCTCATTTTCATCCTAGGAGGCATTGCCCCTTTTTACTAAACAGCAGAAAAGACTCAAATTGCAAGTCCTATAAGTGCAGTTAAAATAGATTTACCTACTTAGCTGTATTGTTAACTGTATACAGTTGGAGAAAATCAACAATTAAACAAGGGGGTATAGCTCAGTGGTAGAGCATTCGACTGCAGCTCGAGAGGTCCCTGGTTCAAATCCGGGTGCCCCCTGTACAGCTTTTATCAGGATCACCAAAAACAAGAAAAATTACCTAAAGTCTATGAATTTGTTTGGAAATGGGTCATCAATTTGCCCAAGAAGGAGAATACAAGCGGTCTGCAATTCCCTAGAGCATAGGGGATGTATGTGTTAATTAATAATGACAGATTTCTTAGAATGGAATTGGTATGTGACAGGTGCAGTGTTATTAAGTTCCATGTAGGAGTTTTAAGGATCCACATAGCATATACCTCACATAAAATTTTTTGTAAGAAAATAGACTTACGTGCCCAAAGTCTGTATGCCTGATATGTAGGTGTTCTGGATCTTCGTGTGACATTTTTTGGGACTCCTGCTTTAGGTATTTGTCACTATCACTTTGTTTACATTTCATGTAAAATCATGCTTTTGTTGTTAGCTTTAGTATATTAGCTTTGTAATTCTTCTATATTAATTGGTGGGTTTAATCATTTTGGAGTTAGTTCTTTTTCTTGTTCTTCAATTTTTGAAACATGCAACGAGTTAGTAATCGCTTTCCTTGAAAATGTTTGTAAGTTTTAATATGTTATATATTTGTAGCGGTTACCTTTCATTTTGTTTATGGATGAAGATGACTGATAATTCATGTCAAAGCCCAGTGAAACCACTTTCTACATTTATGTTAAAGCTCCATATTAAGTTTCTTTAAATTAATGATAAATGGTAAAACTGACTCGATTTAGGAGTCCGTTCAGTGTGGCTCCATTGCAGTAATTAAGTAACTGTACTGAAAAGTGTACAGAGATGACAAATAAAAAGTAAAGAGTGGTGGTATAGCCCAGTAGTTGAGCTTTCAAGTTGGAGATGGAGTAGACTTTGGTTAAAATCTGAGTGATGCCTTCATGTCATTTAGTATGATCATTTTAAACAGTGGTATTTAATGTCCTACAATGGGACAAAACCTCTGAAATGAAGAAAAAAACAAACATTTCTTTATAAATACAGCATGAATGAGCCTATCTCTCACAGTTCAAAGTGGTCTGACAATTCTGAAAAATGGACAGTTAGTTTATGATAATTTGAATATTATGAGAATTTTTTTGGGTGACTTTAAATTTGACTTCAATTATATTTTTACTATCTCATTCTCTCTTTAGACATCCAAATGATGCTAAATAGCCAACCCCACTCAAAGAAATGTGTAGGAACAGCATGAGCTGAGGGGTTGGGTTGAACTAGAACTGCTGACAGAAGCAGAGAAATAGAAATTGAAAGCAATGCTTTCCCCGATGGTATGGCAACATAAGAAATTTGTGAAACTGTTTTTTAATAATTGTATCTGAATAAGAGATGTGAACAGAAAGTAAAAAAGTCATGTGCCAGATTTGTTTTCCTCTGTAACATGCTACTGTTCTTTTCTCATTTTCATCCTAGGAGGCATTGCCCCTTTTTACTAAACAGCAGAAAAGACTCAAATTGCAAGTCCTATCAGTGCAGTTAAAATAGATTTACCTACTTAGCTGTATTGTTAACTGTATACAGTTGGAGAAAATCAACAATCAAACAAGGGGGTATAGCTCAGTGGTAGAGCATTCGACTGCAGATCGAGAGGTTCCTGGTTTAAATTCGGGTGCCCCCTGTGCAGCTTTTATCAGGATCACCAAAAACAAGAAAAATTACCTAAAGTCTATGAATTTGTTTGGAAATGGGTCATCAATTTGCCCAAGAAGGAGAATACAAGCGGTCAGCAATTCCCTAGAGCATAGGGGATGTATGTGTTAATTAATAATGACAGATTCCTTAGAATGGAATTGGTATGTGACAGGTGCAGTGTTATTAAGTTCCATGTAGGAGTTTTAAGGATCCACGTAGCATATACCTCACATAAAAATTTTTGTAAGAAAATAGACTTACGTGCCCAAAGTCTGTATGCCTGATATGTAGGTGTTCTGGATCTTCGTGTGACATTTTTTCGGACTCCTTCTTTAGGTATTTGTCACTATCACTTTGTTTACATTTCATGTAAAATCATGCTTTTGTTGTTAGCTTTAGTATATTAGCTTTGTAATTCTTCTATATTAATTGGTGGGTTTATTCATTTTGGAGTTAGTTCTTTTTCTTGTTCTTCAATTTTTGAAACATGCAACGAGTTAGTAATCGCTTTCCTTGAAAATGTTTGTAAGTTTTAACATGTTATATATTTGTAGCGGTTACCTTTCATTTTGTTTATGGATGAATATGACTGATAATTCATGTCAAAGCCCAGTGAAACCACTTTCTACATTTATGTTAAAGCTCCATATTAAGTTTCTTTAAATTAATGATAAATGGTAAAACTGACTCGATTTAGGAGTCCGTTCAGTGTGGCTCCATTGCAGTAATTAATTAACTGTACTGAAAAGTGTACAGAGATGACAAATAAAGTAAAGAGTGGTGGTATAGCCCAGTGGTTGAGCTTTCAAGTGGAGATGGAGTAGACTTTGGTTAAAATCTGAGTGATGCCTTCATGTCCTTTAGTATGATCATTTTAAACAGTGGTATTTAATATCCTACAATGGGACAAAACCTCTGAAATGAAGAAAAAAACAAACATTTCTTTATAAATACAGCATGAATGAGCCTATCTCTCACAGTTCAAAGTGGTTTGACAATTCTGAAAAATGGACTGTTAGTTTATGATAATTTGAATATTATGAGAATTTTTTTGGGTGACTTTAAATTTGACTTCAATTATATTTTTACTATCTCATTCTCTCTTTAGACATCCAAATGATGCTAAATAGCCAACCACACTCAAAGAAATGTGTAGGAACAGCATGAGCTGAGGGGTTGGGTTGAACTAGAACTGCTGACAGAAGCAGAGAAATAGAAATTGAAAGCAATGCTTTCCCCGATGGTATGGCAACATAAGAAATTTGTGAAACTGTTTTTTAATAATTGTATTAGAATAAGAGATGTGAACAGAAAGTAAAAAAGTCATGTGCCAGATTTGTTTTCCTCTGTAACATGCTACTGTTTTTTTCTCATTTTCATCCTAGGAGGCATTGCCCCTTTTTACTAAACAGCAGAAAAGACTCAAATTGCAAGTCCTATCAGTGCAGTTAAAATAGATTTACCTATTTAGCTGTATTGTTAACTGTATACAGTTGGAGAAAATCAACAATGAAACAAGGGGGTAAAGCTCAGTGGTAGAGCATTCGACTGCAGATCGAGAGGTTCCCTGGTTCAAATCCGGGCGCCCCCTGTGCAGCTTTTATCAGGATCACCAAAAACAAGAAAAATTACCTAAAGTCTATGAATTTGTTTGGAAATGGGTCATCAATTTGCCCAAGAAGGAGAATACAAGCGGTCAGCAATTCCCTAGAGCATAGGGGATGTATGTGTTAATTAATAATGACAGATTCCTTAGAATGGAATTGGTATGTGACAGGTGCAGTGTTATTAAGTTCCATGTAGGAGTTTTAAGGATCCAAGTAGCATATACCTCACATAAAATTTTTTGTAAGAAAATAGACTTACGTGCCCAAAGTCTGTATGCCTGATATGTAGGTGTTCTGGATCTTCGTGTGACATTTTTTGGGACTCCTGCGTGGGGTATTTGTCACTATCACTTTGTTTACATTTCATGTAAAATCATGCTTTTGTTGTTAGCTTTAGTATATTAGCTTTGTAATTCTTCTATATTAATTGGTGGGTTTATTCATTTTGGAGTTAGTTCTTTTTCTTGTTCTTCAATTTTTGAAACATGCAACGAGTTAGTAATCGCTTTCCTTGAAAATGTTTGTAAGTTTTAATATGTTATATATTTGTAGCGGTTACCTTTCATTTTGTTTATGGATGAATATGACTGATAATTCATGTCAAAGCCCAGTGAAACCACTTTCTACATTTATGTTAAAGCTCCATATTAAGTTTCTTTAAATTAATGATAAATGGTAAAACTGACTCGATTTAGGAGTCCGTTCAGTGTGGCTCCATTGCAGTAATTAATTAACTGTACTGAAAAGTGTACAGAGATGACAAACAAAGTAAAGAGTGGTGGTATAGCCCATTGGTTGAGCTTTCAAGTGGAGATGGAGTAGACTTTGGTTAAAATCTGAGTGATGCCTTCATTTCCTTTAGTATGATCATTTTAAACAGTGGTATTTAATATCCTACAATGGGACAAAACCTCTGAAATGAAGAAAAAAACAAACATTTCTTTATAAATACAGCATGAATGAGCCTATCTCTCACAGTTCAAAGTGGTCTGACAATTCTGAAAAATGGACAGTTAGTTTATGATAATTTGAATATTATGAGAATTTTTTTGGGTGACTTTAAATTTCACTTCAATTATATTTTTACTATCTCATTTTCTCTTTAGACATCCAAATGAAGCTAAATAGCCAACCCCACTCAAAGAAATTTGTAGGAACAGCATGAGCTGAGGGGTTGGGTTGAACTAGAACTGCTGACAGAAGCAGAGAAATAGAAATTGAAAGCAATGCTTTCCCCGATGGTATGGCAACATAAGAAATTTGTGAAACTGTTTTTTAATAATTGTATTTGAATAAGAGATGTGAACAGAAAGTAAAAAAGTCATGTGCCAGATTTGTTTTCCTCTGTAACATGCTACTGTTCTTTTCTCATTTTCATCCTAGGAGGCATTGCCCCTTTTTACTAAACAGCAGAAAAGACTCAAATTGCAAGTCCTATCAGTGCAGTTAAAATAGATTTACCTACTTAGCTGTATTGTTAACTGTATACAGTTGGAGAAATTCAACAATCAAACAAGGGGGTATAGCTCAGTGGTAAAGCGTTCGACTGCAGATCGAGAGGTCCCTGGTTCAAATCCGGGTGCCCCCTGTGCAGCTTTTATCAGGATCACCAAAAACAAGAAAAATTACCTAAAGTCTATGAATTTGTTTGGAAATGGGTCATCAATTTGCCCAAGAAGGAGAATAAAAGCGGTCAGCAATTCCCTAGAGCATAGGGGATGTATGTGTTAATTAATAATGACAGATTCCTTAGAATGGAATTGGTATGTGACAGGTGCAGTGTTATTAAGTTCCATGTAGGAGTTTTAAGGATCCACGTAGCATATACCTCACATAAAATTTTTTGTAAGAAAATAGACTTACGTGCCCAAAGTCTGTATGCCTGATATGTAGGTGTTCTGGATCTTCGTGTGACATTTTTTGGGACTCCTGCTTTAGGTATTTGTCACTATCACTTTGTTTACATTTCATGTAAAATCATGCTTTTGTTGTTAGCTTTAGTATATTAGCTTTGTAATTCTTCTATATTAATTGGTGGGTTTATTCATTTTGGAGTTAGTTCTTTTTCTTGTTCTTCAATTTTTGAAACATGCAACGAGTTAGTAATCGCTTTCCTTGAAAATGTTTGTAAGTTTTAATATGTTATATATTTGTAGCGGTTACCTTTCATTTTGTTTATGGATGAATATGACTGATAATTCATGTCAAAGCCCAGTGAAACCACTTTCTACATTTATGTTAAAGCTCCATATTAAGTTTCTTTAAATTAATGATAAATGGTAAAACTGACTCGATTTAGGAGTCCGTTCAGTGTGGCTCCATTGCAGTAATTAATTAACTGTACTGAAAAGTGTACAGAGATGACAAATAAAGTAAAGAGTGGTGGTATAGCCCAGTGGTTGAGCTTTCAAGTGGAGATGGAGTAGACTTTGGTTAAAATCTGAGTGATGCCTTCATGTCCTTTAGTATGATCATTTTAAACAGTGGTATTTAATGTCCTACAATGGGACAAAACCTCTGAAATGAAGAAAAAAACAAACATTTCTTTATAAATACAGCATGAATGAGCCTATCTCTCACAGTTCAAAGTGTTCTGACAATTCTGAAAAATGGACAGTTAGTTTATGATAATTTGAATATTATGAGAATTTTTTTGGGTAACTTTAAATTTGACTTCAATTATATTTTTACTAGCTCATTCTCTCTTTAGACATCCAAATGATGCTAAATAGCCAACCCCACTCAAAGAAATGTGTAGGAACAGCATGAGCTGAGGGGTTGGGTTGAACTAGAACTGCTGACAGAAGCAGAGAAATAGAAATTGAAAGCAATGCTTTCCCCGATGGTATGGCAACATAAGAAATTTGTGAAACTGTTTTTTAATAATTGTATTTGAATAAGAGATGTGAACAGAAAGTAAAAAAGTCATGTGCCAGATTTGTTTTCCTCTGTAACATGCTACTGTTCTTTTCTCATTTTCATCCTAGGAGGCATTGCCCCTTTTTACTAAACAGCAGAAAAGACTCAAATTGCAAGTCCTATCAGTGCAGTTAAAATAGATTTACCTACTTAGCTGTATTGTTAACTGTATACAGTTGGAGAAAATCAACAATCAAACAAGGGGGTATAGCTCAGTGGTAGAGCATTCGACTGCAGATCGAGAGGTCCCTGGTTCAAATCCGGGTGCCCCCTGTGCAGCTTTTATCAGGATCACCAAAAACAAGAAAAATTATCTAAAGTCTATGAATTTGTTTGGAAATGGGTCATCAATTTGCCCAAGAAGGAGAATACAAGCGGTCTGCAATTCCCTAGAGCATAGGGGATGTATGTGTTAATTAATAATGACAGATTCCTTAGAATGGAATTGGTATGTGACAGGTGCAGTGTTATTAAGTTCCATGTAGGAGTTTTAAGGATCCACGTAGCATATACCTCACATAAAATTTTTTGTAAGAAAATAGACTTACGTGCCCAAAGTCTGTATGCCTGATATGTAGGTGTTCTGGATCTTCGTGTGACATTTTTTGGGACTCCTGCTTTAGGTATTTGTCACTATCACTTTGTTTACATTTCATGTAAAATCATACTTTTGTTGTTAGCTTTAGTATATTAGCTTTGTAATTCTTCTATATTAATTGGTGGGTTTATTCATTTTGGAGTTAGTTCTTTTTCTTGTTCTTCAATTTTTGAAACATGCAACGAGTTAGTAATCGCTTTCCTTGAAAATGTTTGTAAGTTTTAATATGTTATATATTTGTAGCGGTTACCTTTCATTTTGTTTATGGATGAATATGACTGATAATTCATGTCAAAGCCCAGTGAAACCACTTTCTACATTTATGTTAAAGCTCCATATTAAGTTTCTTTAAATTAATGATAAATGGTAAAACTGACTCGATTTAGGAGTCCGTTCAGTGTGGCTCCATTGCAGTAATTAAGTAACTGTACTGAAAAGTGTACAGAGATGACAAATAAAGTAAAGAGTGGTGGTATAGCCCAGTGGTTGAGCTTTCAAGTGGAGATGGAGTAGACTTTGGTTAAAATCTGAGTGATGCCTTCATGTCCTTTAGTATGATCATTTTAAACAGTGGTATTTAATGTCCTACAATGGGACAAAACCTCTGAAATGAAGAAAAAAACAAACATTTCTTTATAAATACAGCATGAATGAGCCTATCTCTCACAGTTCAAAGTGGTCTGACAATTCTGAAAAATGGACAGTTAGTTTATGATAATTTGAATATTATGAGAATTTTTTTGGGTGACTTTAAATTTGACTTCAATTATATTTTTACTATCTCATTTTCTCTTTAGACATCCAAATTAAGCTAAATAGCCAACCCCACTCAAAGAAATTTGTAGGAACAGCATGAGCTGAGGGGTTGGGTTGAACTAGAACTGCTGACAGAAGCAGAGAAATAGAAATTGAAAGCAATGCTTTCCCCGATGGTATGGCAACATAAGAAATTTGTGAAACTGTTTTTTAATAATTGTATTTGAATAAGAGATGTGAACAGAAAGTAAAAAAGTCATGTGCCAGATTTGTTTTCCTCTGTAACATGCTACTGTTCTTTTCTCATTTTCATCCTAGGAGGCATTGCCCCTTTTTACTAAACAGCAGAAAAGACTCAAATTGCAAGTCCTATCAGTGCAGTTAAAATAGATTTACCTACTTAGCTGTATTGTTAACTGTATACAGTTGGAGAAAATCAACAATCAAACAAGGGGGTATAGCTCAGAGATAGAGCATTTGACTGCAGATCGAGAGGTCCCTGGTTCAAATCCGGGTGCCCCCTGTGCAGCTTTTATCAGGATCACCAAAAACAAGAAAAATTACCTAAAGTCTATGAATTTGTTTGGAAATGGGTCATCAATTTGCCCAAGAAGGAGAATACAAGCGGTCAGCAATTCCCTAGAGCATAGGGGATGTATGTGTTAATTAATAATGACAGATTCCTTAGAATGGAATTGGTATGTGACAGGTGCAGTGTTATTAAGTTCCATGTAGGAGTTTTAAGGATCCACGTAGCATATACCTCACATAAAATTTTTTGTAAGAAAATAGACTTACGTGCCCAAAGTCTGTATGCCTGATATGTAGGTGTTCTGGATCTTCGTGTGACATTTTTTGGGACTCCTGCTTTAGGTATTTGTCACTATCACTTTGTTTACATTTCATGTAAAATCATGCTTTTGTTGTTAGCTTTAGTATATTAGCTTTGTAATTCTTCTATATTAATTGGTGGGTTTATTCATTTTGGAGTTAGTTCTTTTTCTTGTTCTTCAATTTTTGAAACATGCAACGAGTTAGTAATCGCTTTCCTTGAAAATGTTTGTAAGTTTTAATATGTTATATATTTGTAGCGGTTACCTTTCATTTTGTTTATGGATGAATATGACTGATAATTCATGTCAAAGCCCAGTGAAACCACTTTCTACATTTATGTTAAAGCTCCATATTAAGTTTCTTTAAATTAATGATAAATGGTAAAACTGACTCGATTTAGGAGTCCGTTCAGTGTGGCTCCATTGCAGTAATTAATTAACTGTACTGAAAAGTGTACAGAGATGACAAATAAATTAAAGAGTGGTGGTATAGCCCAGTAGCTGAGCTTTCAAGTGGAGATGGAGTAGACTTTGGTTAAAATCTGAGTGATGCCTTCATGTCCTTTAGTATGATCATTTTAAACAGTGGTATTTAATGTCCTACAATGGGACAAAACCTCTGAAATGAAGAAAAAAACAAACATTTCTTTATAAATACAGCATGAATGAGCCTATCTCTCACAGTTCAAAGTGGTCTGACAATTCTGATAAATGGACAGTTAGTTTATGATAATTTGAATATTATGAGAATTTTTTTGGGTGACTTTAAATTTGACTTCAATTATATTTTTACTATCTCATTCTCTCTTTAGACATCCAAATGATGCTAAATAGCCAACCCCACTCAAAGAAATGTGTAGGAACAGCATGAGCTGAGGGGTTGGGTTGAACTAGAACTGCTGACAGAAGCAGAGAAATAGAAATTGAAAGCAATGCTTTCCCCGATGGTATGGCAACATAAGAAATTTGGGAAACTGTTTTTTAATAATTGTATTTGAATAAGAGATGTGAACAGAAAGTAAAAAAGTCATGTGCCAGATTTGTTTTCCTCTGTAACATGCTACTGTTCTTTTCTCATTTTCATCCTAGGAGGCATTGCCCCTTATTACTAAACAGCAGAAAAGACTCAAATTGCAAGTCCTATCAGTGCAGTTAAAATAGATTTACCTACATAGCTGTATTGTTAACTGTATACAGTTGGAGAAAATCAACAATCAAACAAGGGGGTATAGCTCAGTGGTAGAGCATTCGACTGCAGATTGAGAGGTCCCTGTTTGAAATCTGGGTGCCCCCTGTGCAGCTTTTATCAGGATCACCAAAAACAAGAAAAATTACCTAAAGTCTATGAAGTTGTTTGGAAATGGGTCATCAATTTGCCCAAGAAGGAGAATACAAGCGGTCAGCAATTCCCTAGAGCATAGGGGATGTATGTGTTAATTAATAATGACAGATTCCTTAGCATGGAATTGGTATGTGACAGGTGCAGTGTTATTGAGTTCCATGTAGGAGTTTTAAGGATCCACGTAGCATATACCTCACATAAAATTTTTTGTAAGAAAATAGACTTACGTGCCCAAAGTCTGTATGCCTGATATGTAGGTGTTCTGGATCTCCGTGTTACATTTTTTGGGACTCCTGCTTTAGGTATTTGTCACTATCACTTTGTTTACATTTCATGTAAAATCATGCTTTTGTTGTTAGCTTTAGTATATTAGCTTTGTAATTCTTCTATATTAATTGGTGGGTTTATTCATTTTGGAGTTAGTTCTTTTTCTTGTTCTTCAATTTTTGAAACATGCAACGAGTTAGTAATCGCTTTCCTTGAAAATGTTTGTAAGTTTAAATATGTTATATATTTGTAGCGGTTACCTTTCATTTTGTTTATGGATGAATATGACTGATAATTCATGTCAAAGCCCAGTGAAACCACTTTCTACATTTATGTTAAAGCTCCATATTAAGTTTCTTTAAATTAATGATAAATGGTAAAACTGACTCGATTTAGGAGTCCGTTCAGTGTGGCTCCATTGCAGTAATTAATTAACTGTACGGAAAAGTGTACAGAGATGACAAATAAAGTAAAGAGTGGTGGTATAGCCCAGTGGTTGAGCTTTCAAGTGGAGATGGAGTAGACTTTGGTTAAAATCTGAGTGATGCCTTCATGTCCTTTAGTATGATCATTTTAAACAGTGGTATTTAATGTCCTACAATGGGACAAAACCTCTGAAATGAAGGAAAAAAACAAACATTTCTTTATAAATACAGCATGAATGAGCCTATCTCTCACAGTTCAAAGTGGTCTGACAATTCTGAAAAATGGACAGTTAGTTTATGATAATTTGAATATTATGAGCATTTTTTTGGGTGACTTTAAATTTGACTTCAATTATATTTTTACTATCTCATTCTCTGTTAAAGCACCTGATACCCTTCTTTGTTTGAATTCTGAAAAATGGACAGTTTGTTTCTTCTTGTGACATTTTATTAGAATCCTGCTTTAGTTATTTTTCACTATCACTGTGTTTTTAATTCAGATAAAATACAGTATTTGTTGTTAGCTTTAGTATATTAGCTTTGTAATTCTTATATATTGATTGATGGGTTTATTCATTTTTGGGTTCGTTCTTTCTCTTGTTCTTCAATTTTTGAAATATCCTAAGAGTTAGTAATCTCTTTCCTTCAAAATGTTTGTAAGCTTTAATATATTATATATTTTGTAGCAGTTAACTTTCATAGTGTTTGATGAATATGACTGATAATTCATGTAAAATTCCTACATAACCACTTTCTACACTTATGTTAATACTCCGTATTAAGTTTCTTTAAATTAATCAATGGCAATAACACCTCTTCCACAGTCCCTCTGTCTGTGGGAGTGCCTTAAGGCTCCGTTCTGGGTCCACTTCTTTTCTAACTGTACACCCTTTCATTGGGTTAACTTTTTACTTCATTTGCCTTCTAATACTATCTATAAGATGATGATACCCATATTTATGTCTCCACTTGTGATCCTTCCCCTCAAATTCAGATATAAATTTCAGACTGTCTCTTGGCTATTTCCTCCTGAATGGCACACTGTCAGTTGAAAATAAACATGTCCAAAACTGAACTGCTCATTTTCGATCCAAGACCTTGGCCAACACCTACCTTCTTCATTAATGTTGATGGAATTGACATTGATCCGGTCAGCTCAGCACGCTGCCTTGGGGATATATTTGATTCCTCTCTTTCCTTCTCCTCTCACATTAACGCCGTGGGTAGATCATCTGGCTTCTTTCTCAACATTGCTAAAATCCACCTGTTCCTTTCCCAACAAACTACTAAAACTCCTATACATGTCCTATTCTGTCCCGCTTAGACAATATCTTGCTAACTGGCCTCCCTGCAACTCAACTTTCACCTATAAAATCTGTTTTAAACTCACCTGCACAAATCACCACACTCTCCCCTAAAAACTGAACCTGCTCACATAATTCTTAGACGTGTCATGGCTCACTATTCAGCAATCCATCAGCAACAAAGTCAGTCTTCTTACCTTTAATGGTCTCCACACTGCTACCCCTTCTTACATCTCTTACCTCATCTCCTCTTATGTTCCTGGCTGCCTCCTTTGCTCAGCCCACAACGCACTTCTTGTTGCACCATCCACATCCTTTTCCCTCTCCTATCTCAAACCTTTCTCGCTTTCTGCTCCATACCTATCAAACTCCATACCCCTCTCCCTATGTCTTGAAAAAGTCTCCTCTGTCTTTAACTCTACCCTGAAAATCTTATCTCCTGGAGCACTAGGACCATGAACTACTTTTGGATAAACTCAGCACTTGACACCTTCTTACTCTGTCATCTGTCTCTTTTAACTTTTTAAACTGTAAGTTCCTTGGGGCAAGCACCTCTCTCCTATTGTTTCTATGACTATGGCACTTATTTTATCCCCTCTTATTTATTGTAACATACATCTATGCCAAAGACGTATGATTGCAAAGCTACTGAATTTCAAAGACAGAGATGCCATCCTGCGTCTTTCGAGGTTGAAGACTCCATTGACATATGAAAACCACTGGGTTTCAATCTTCCCTGATTTCTTGGAGGATGTACAAAAGCAGAGGAGAAAACTTCAAGATGTTAAAAAGAGCTTAAGGGATCAGAATATTCCCTATGCTTTGCTATACCTGGCCAAGCTTAGGGTCACTCATGGTGACCAGGTTCACTTCTTTATCTCAGATGTGGAAGCCACGCCTGGCTGGAATGACTCTATCGATGCCTGGTTGCCCAATCTCTTTTGTTGACATCTTCTGGATGTGCTGCTGCTCATTATCTCCTGGTGATTGTGTCTCCGAGGGGAACTGACGAGTGGAACCGCTCACCTTATTTTCATATGGTTTCTTTGATTGTGTTTATCATGGCATTCCTTCCCCTGTGAGACATTGACCCGAATCCTCACCTGATGATTCCCATCTTCTGCTCTGCTTCATGGGACCTCATCTGATATTGCTACTGTTCTGAGAGGGGGTTGGGTTTGGTCTGGGGGTTAAGGGGGTGAGACATTGACCCGAATCCTCACCTGATGTTTCCCATCTTCTACTCTGCTTCATGGGACCTCATTTGACATTGCTACTGTTCTGAGGGGGGTTGGCTTTGGTCTGGGGGTTAAGGGGGCTGGTTGGGAAGCAGAGGATGGATGGGTGAAATCAGTAGTTTGACTCCACTGCTAGATTAGCACTGTCTTTATAACTGTCACTCCTTGTCACAAAGTGACTTGAGAATTAAAGACAATGACAAGTACAGATAAAATAAAATAGATTTAATTGAAATTATAATAGTAGCAGCAATGTACCTCTCCACTTTCATGAGACCAGGTAAGGACAGGGTACAAAACTTCCTTCACCCTTCACTAGGCGGGTGTGAGATGGTACCACGACTGTACCCTAATACTAGGTTAAACCCAAAGGCAAGAGGAGAGAAAAACTCTAGAACGCTGGAGATGGCAACAGGAGCGAGAGACTCCAGAACATTGGAGCACCACCAAGTAGCGATTATACCTCCACCGTCTTCACGAGTCCAGGTGTGAGGATGCGCAGCACTTCCTCAACCTTTCACTAGGCAGGTGTAAACTTGTAGCGTATACGTATGGCCCTTCGCAACCTTCACAAGACCGGGTATGAGGACAGTGCACGCCACTTCCTCAACCCTTCACTAGGCAGGTTAACAATATCGCACCTATACCCTAACGCTAGGGTATACCGAGAGGCAAAGATAAACTGCACCTAGAATGCTACGTGAGGCAACAAGCCACCTGGACCATAGTGTTACGGTTTTCTGACACTCAGACACTGGTATAGTAAAAAACACAGTTTTATTGAAAATAAAATGAATGAACAGCGCCCCTGGGGGCCAAGAATGGTAACTTCACAGGCCCAAATGTGTCTAACAGAGTAATCAGCACAGATAAGCAATTACACAGGGTTAAATGTGGAGAAAATGAACTTGTTTAGTAAACTGATTGGCCAACGCCCAGAAATAGATATCAGTCTCTTGATGGTGAAGAGAAGGGTGTATTGTGTGACTGAACTAATCACTCTCAGATACCTTGTAAATGAGCGCCCAGATAGACCAGCAAATGCCCAGGACCGAGCCTATACCACCTTAGTGGAATAATCTGGAGTAGAGCCACTGCGAGAGTAGATGGACCAGAATCGGAATCGCCCTTAACCTTGTCACGGATATAACCCTGCGTATGCCAATGGGAGAAGAGTCGTACGCACCCCTTGGGTGCCAGAGCAGACGAATCACTGCACAAGCGATAATGAGCCAACGGAATAGAGATAAGGTAGCAACACAATGAGCGCTTAAGTGACCTCACCGGTGTCCAGCGGAGCACATATAGCAAGAGCAAACGGAGGTACCAACGCCAGCCGGTGCTGTTGCGGTGCTAAGGGCACCAGAAAGGCTACAGCTCTGCTAGTGCTAATAGGTAGGCACGGTCAGGAAGGCACAGGCTCACTCAGTGTTAACAGGCTCGAATGGAATACACTGCTTGGCAAGTGAAAGAGAACAGGCTCAGAGATCAGAGGCAACCGGCACAGCAAGGGTTAATACTGGTTTTACAAGGGTACTTAGCTCAGCAGTGCTATGGAGCAGGCTCAGGCAACGGTCCAGTAACCAAGAGAGGATTAGTCAGAGCAACACAAACACAGTTCAGAATGTCGCCAGCCGGCAACCAGGAACACGCAGGAACACAGGAACAAACACAGCACTGGATCCCAACTGGAACCGGATCGGTACTAGGAGCTTAAACGTCAGCCAGAGCCGGGTCAATCACGAAGCAGGACCGTCAGCCAGAGCCGGGTCAATCACGGAGCAGGAACGTCAGCCAGAACCGGGTCAATCACGGAGCAGGAACGTCAGCCAGAGCCGGGTCAATCACGGAGCAGGAACGTCAGCCAGAGCTGGGTCAATCACGGAGCAGGAACAATGGGATGGTCAGACTAGCTGAGTCGGTAAACCGGAGAGCAGAAACACAGCAACAAGGCGTAGGCTCAGGAACACCACGAAAGGGCAACTGACAAGTGCCCAAAACCCAGTATATAAAGGAACATCCTGGGCGGGCCAGTCAGCTTCCTCCAATGCACAGGTAACCCAGCAAACATTGACAGGGAAGCACGGGAACCGTGATAGTACCCCCCTCTCAAAGACCCCCTCCCCTGCCGGAGGGTCTCAGTTTCTGAGGATATTTAGAGTGAAAGTTGCACAGCAATTGTGGAGCATGGAGGTCCTTGTGGTCGACCCAAGAGCGCTCCTCAGGCCCATACCCTTTCCAGTGGACCAAATATTGCAACTTGCCTCTAAATCTCCTGGAGTCAATAATGCTCTGGACTTCATATTCCTCTTGGCCCTGCAATCCACCGGCCCAGGAACCACCGGAGTGGTAGTATAGCGGTTGCAAACCAAGGGCTTCAATAATGACACATGGAACACATTGTGAATATGCATAGTATTAGGAAGCTCCAATGCGTATGCCACGGGATTGACCTTGCGAATAATCTTAAATGGCCCAATGAACCGGGGGGCCAGTTTGTTCGAACTTGCAGGTTGAGATTCCTGGAGGAAAGCCATACCCTGTCCCCAACCTGGAAGGAAACCGCTGGCAGCCGCCTGCGATTGGCATGCCGCTGATGTCTGTGGAAGGCTGAGGGACCTTTGTACCTGTGCCCAAGTGGAGCGGAGCTGCTGCATGTGCTCATCCAGAGCCGGAATCTGTTGGGACTGAAATTAGTCTGGGAGTAGACAGGGTTGGAACCCATAATTGACAAGGAATGGAGAGCTCCCAGACGATGAATTAACCGCACAGTTCCTGGCGAACTCTACCCACGGCAACAGGTCGGCCCAGTTATCATGGTGATCAGTCACAAAGCAGCGCAAAGACTGCTCCAGTCCCTGATTGGCACGCTCAGCGGCCCCGTTGGTCTGGGGATGGTAGGCGGAGGAGAATGACAATTGAATGCCCATCTGGCCACAGAAAGCCCTCCAGAATCTCGACACGAATTGACTCCCCCGGTCTGACACAATCACTCTGGGAACCCCGTGCAAGCGGAATACTTCTCTACCAAAATTATTGCCAATTCCTGGGCCGAAGGAAGGCCAGAGAGGGGCACGAAATGAGCCATCTTAGAGAACCTATCTACTACCATCAGGATAACCGTAAAGCCCTTGGAAGCTGGCAGCTCTCCCAAAAAATCAATATATATGTGGGACCAAGGACGATCACCATTGGGCACAGGTTGGAGCAGTCCCACTGGGAGATGCCTGGGAGTTCTGGCACGGGCACAGGTGGCACAAGCAGCGGTAAACGCAGAGCAGTCAGCTTTCAGGGAAGGCCACCAGAATGTACGAGACAATGACCATGCCAACTGCTCCCTGCCAATGTGCCCAGCTGCCTTAGATTAGTGATAGGTCTCGAGTAACCGGGTACGGAAAGGCTCGTCAACAAAACACTTGCCAAATGGGGTCTCAGGAGGTGCCTGCGCTTGTGACGCCAAGATTTGCTCTCCCAGTGGCGAAGTGATGCTGGTACGAATAGTGGCCAGAATCCTATCTGGCTGAATTATGGGAACCGGGGCCTCATCCCTCTCAATGTCTGTGCAAAACTGTCTAGAAAGAGCATCTGCCCTTATTTTCTTAGACCCTGGCAGGTATGATACTATGAAGTTAAATCTGGACAGAAATAGGGCCCATCGAGCCTGGCGAGATGACAGCCTTTTGGCCTCGGATAGCTATATCAAGTTCTTATGGTCCGTGAGGATTAAAACTGGGGTTCTTGTGCCTTCCAGAAGATGTCGCCATTCTTTTAATGCCAAGATGATAGCCAACAATTCCCTATCACCAATTTTGTAATGGCTTTGGGCACTAGAAAGTTTTTGGGAAAAGAACCCACACGGCCTCAGGTTACCCCCTTCCTTGGGGTGTTGGGAGAGAACTGCCCCTACCCCAACCTCGGAGGCATCGACCTCTAGCGTAAAAGGCAGGGTGGGATAGTATAAGGGCAGATGCAAACGCCTGTTTGAGGGTTTCAAAGGCTATCTCAGCTGCCTCAGACCATTGAGAGGGATTTGCGCCCTTATGCGTAAGGTCAGAGAAAGGTTTTGTAATGGTAGAAAAGTTCTGAATAAACTTTCTGTAATAGCTGGCAAAGCCCAGGAACCTTTGGATAGCTTTTAACCCCTTGGGTCGTGGCCATTGTAAGACTGCAGCCAACTTTTCTTGGTCCATAGCTATGCCATCCTTAGATATAACAAAACTCAAGAAAGGTACTTTGGAACAATGAAATTCACATTTTTATAGTTTGCAGAACAATTTGTTCTTGCGTAATCGAAGCAATACCTCAGACACATCCTGGATGTGCTGGGTTAAATTAGCAGAATGAATCAAAATATCGTCCAGGTACACAACCACACAAGACTGTAACATGTCGTGGAGGATATCGTTGATGAACTCTTGGAATACGGCAGGTGCATTACATAACCCAAATGGCATCACTAGATATTCGTAGTGGCCTGACCTAGTATTGAATGCCGTCTTCCACTCATCACCGGCCCTTATCCTTATTAGGTTGTAGGCGGCACATAGATTGAGTGTCGTAAAAATAGAGGAGCCTTTCAACCTGTCAAATAACTCTGTGATGAGCGGAATGGGGTATGCATTTCTGGACATCAGGTTATTGAGTCCACGGTAGTCAATACAAGGTCGTAGTTCGCCACTCTTCTTTTTCACGAAAAAGAACCCTGCACCTGCCGGAGAGGATGATTTACGAATAATCCCTCGTCTGAGAGCATCCTCAATGTATTCCTCCATGGCCCTAGTCTCCTCACAGGACAATGGGTACGTCCTACCCCTCGGTGGCACCACTCCCGGGGGCAAATCAATAGCGCAATCATATGGCCGATGCTTAGGCAGTGCGTTAGCCTCACCCTTACTGAACACGTCACTGAACTTCCTGTATTCAGCTGGCACCGAGGGAGAGGTACACATAATCTTGACTGGACGAGATAGACAGTGACCAGAGCAGTGGTCAGACCATGACTTAATTTCACAAGTTTGCCAGTCAAACTGAGGGTTGTGCAGCATTAACCAAGGGAACCCCAGAGTGACCGCATGATGGCGTGAGTGTATAATCTGGAAACAA
Organism: Rhinophrynus dorsalis; assembly: GCA_037306005.1. Classification (NCBI taxonomy): domain Eukaryota; kingdom Metazoa; phylum Chordata; class Amphibia; order Anura; family Rhinophrynidae; genus Rhinophrynus; species Rhinophrynus dorsalis. The sequence goes on along the minus strand of CM074727.1, from coordinate 97,237,484 downwards.
ACTTCCTCCTTGTGGAGGACCCCAACAGACATAGTAAGGAGAGTAGTCTCCATGGTGATAAGAGCTGGTTCAAGAGGTCTGCCATCAATAGCCTCAATGACTAGCGGAGTATCTCTTTTAGACAGAGGAATATTGTGTCTTTCAGCAAATGCCCGTCCATGAAATAGCCTGCTGCGCCAGAATCTACCAGTGCTAGTACCTCCACAGCTTGGTCACCCAGGAGAAAACTCACCGGTATGGTGGGTTTTTTAGAACAAGGATCTGGGGACAATTGTACACCACCTAGGGCCTGTCCCCCAAGGTACCCTAGGTGTGTGCGTTTCCCGGATGTACCGGACATGTGCGTAGTAAATGCCCATTTTTGCCACAATATAGGCATAACCCTTGTCTTTTGCGGTAAGCCCGCTCCTCCTTAGACAGCCTGGTGAAGCCGATTTGCACAGGCTCCCCTGTTTCAGGTATCCGGTCAGGAGGAATGGGAGGAGAGGGTGGGTTGAAAGACTTATCGTGCCCATGGGTCTTGGAACTTGCCCTTTTAGCCAGGCGCCTTTCGCGCATGCAGGTATCAATGAGTATCACGTAATCTATATACTCATCCAAATCAGTGGGTACTTCCCTGGCCGCAATCTCATCTTTAATGGGGTCCGATAACCCTTGGGCAAAGACTGCCAGAAGTGCCTCATTATTCCAGGCCACTTCTGCAGCTAAAATCCGAAATTCTATTGCATAATCAGCCACAGTACGATCGCCCATCTGTATAACCATCAGTCTTTTGGCCGCAGAGGTGGCTCTCCCAGGTATCTCGAGTACTCTGCGAAACTGTCTGACAAATTCGTTAAAGCTCAGAGTACATGGTTTAGCCTGCTCCCATAGAGGATTAGCCCATGCCAGGGCTTTGCCAGTTAATAGAGATATCATGAACCCCACCTTGCTACGGTCATTCGGAAAGGCGTGGGGTGTGAGTTCAAGGAATATCTCTAATTGGTTAAGGAAACCTCTGCACAGTGTGGGTTCGCCATCATATCTTAGTGGTAACGGCGCCGCCGCCGTTAAACTTCTAGAGGGAGCCAACATTTGCCCATTGGTACTATCCAGTGTCATAACTGGGGGGACCACCAGATTTTGATTTGGTTTACAAAGGTGTACCGTACGTTCTAGCAAGGTTTGCATGGCCAGTGCCAACTGGTCTAAGCGTTGCTCGTGAACATCCATCCTCCAGTGGAGGTTCTGTGTATTACTGTCACCTTTCCCATCTGAGGTCATGGCCCTTTCGTACTGTTACGGTTTTCTGACACTCAGACACTGGTATAGTAAAAAACACAGTTTTATTGAAAATAAAATGAATGAACAGCGCCCCTGGGGGCCAAGAATGGTAACTGTGAGATACAGGCCCAAATGTGTCTAACAGAGTAATCAGCACAGATAAGCAATTACACAGGGTTAAATGTGGAGAAAATGAACTTGTTTAGTAAACTGATTGGCCAACGCCCAGAAATAGATATCAGTCTCTTGATGGTGAAGAGAAGGGTGTATTGTGTGACTGAACTAATCACTCTCAGATACCTTGCAAATGAACGCCCAGATAGACCAGCAAATGCCCAGGACCGAGCCTATACCACCTTAGTGGAATAATCTGGAGTAGAGCCACTGCGAGGGTAGATGGACCAGAATCGGAATCGCCCTTAACCTTGTCACGGATATAACCCTGCGTATGCCAATGGGAGAATAGTCGTACGCACCCCTTGGGTGCCAGAGCGGACGAATCACTGCACAAGCGATAATGAGCCAACGGAATAGAGATAAGGTAGCAACACAATGAGCGCTTAAGTGACCTAGACCGGAACACCTCACCGGTGTCCAGGGGAGCACATACAGCAAGAGCAAATGGAGGTACCAACGCCAGCCGGTGCGGTTGCGGTGACAACGGCACCGGAAAGGCTACAGCTCTGCTAGTGCTAATAGGTAGGCACGGTCAGGAAGGCACAGGCTCACTCAGTGTTAACAGGCTCGAATGGAATACACTGCTTGGCAAGTGAAAGAGAACAGGCTCAGAGATTGGAGGCAACCGGCACAGCAAGGGTTAATACTGGTTTTACAAGGGTACTTAGCTCAGCAGTGCGATGGAGCAGGCTCAGGCAACGGTCCAGTAACCAAGAGAGGATTAGTGAGAGCAACACAAACACAGTTCAGAATGTCGCCAGCCGGTGACCAGGAACACGCAGGAACACAGGAACAAACACAGCACTGGATCCCAACCGGAACCGGATCGGTACTAGGAGCTTGAACGTCAGCCAGAGCCGGGTCAATCACGAAGCAGGAACATCAGCCAGAACCGGGTCAAACACTGAGCAGGAACGTCAGCCAGAGCCGGGTCAATCACGGAGCAGGAACATCAGCCAGAGCCGGGTCAATCACGGAGCAGGAACAATGGGATGGTCAGACTAGCCGAGTCGGTAAACCGGAGAGCAGAAACACAGCAACAAGGCGCAGGCTTAGGAACACCATGAAAGGGCAACTGACAAGTGCCCAAAAACCAGTATATAAAGGAACATCCTGGGCGGGCCAATCAGCTTCCTCCAATGCACAGGTAACCCAGCAGAGATTGACAGGGAAGCACGGGAACCGTGATACATAGGCCGCAGAAGGTCAGTGACATGGACTGACAGAACAAGCACTACTACTACAGGGGTAGCAAGCATGGCAGTAACAGTAGACCCAGGAAGCCGTGGGTGAACGATAGCCGGGGCTAGGTAGCTGAGGCTGGCAGTAAACCAAAGCCAGGATCGCAACAGAGGAGGAGGTAGTCAGAAGAAGCCAGGAGTCAGAGCCGGATCGGGTAGTCAGATGAACCCAGGCATCAGAGTTGGATTGGGTAGTCAGACGAAGCTAGCAGTAATACACAGGAATCAGTAAATGGACCAACAAAGCACAAGGCTCAGGTACACCACGAAAGGGCACTGGGTATTGGAAATGCTGAGGCCTATAAGGCCTAGTAGGTGGGCAGAGTCATGACAGCAATTACCATTGACCTATAAGAACAGCAACTTGCACTGAGCGACAGCCAGGAAGTAGCAAGGTCACTGTTACAGTAAAGTAACATTGGAGGCAATCACAGGCATCGTGATACTCCTCTGATTGTGGCCACATTTCTAAGTTGTGTCAATTCTTGGACCCCTGGTCATAGCACATATGTCTAGGGCTCTCACTGTTGAGTGCGTCCTCTGGATCAGACGTGCACACTTCAGAGTTGTGATTCAATTATTTTACGTGCCACTGTTCTTCTTATGTTTGTATGTTTTCTACAATGTTTTGTGCTGATTGCTACTCAAGAGATAGCACCTGTATCTTGAGTTTTTTTTTAAAGATTTTTGGAACCTTGGTCATACCACGAGTCTAGGGCTCTCACCATTGAATGCATCCCTTGTGTCAAATGTGCACGATTCCAGGATGAGGTTAATTTACAATATATGTCAATGCTATACTTATGTTTGTACTTTTTCTATGATGATTTATTAACGTGATGTTTTGTTACTTTGCTGCTTGCTACTCATAAGGTAGCCCGATTTTCTTTAACCTTTGTAGACTTCTCCTGCTTGGGGAAGTTTCACGGTGATGGGTACTTCTTGGAACCCTGGTCATACCACATATGACTGGGGTTCCCACCGCTGAGTGCATCTTTGAGTGCATCTCAGGGTTGTGGTGAACTAGAATTATGTACTTTCGTTGATTTAAAGGAAGGGGAGAGGGACAGTTAGAAGGGATGGGAGGAGGGATTCTGTGTCCCCCCATTTGTTTTTTGTTCTTTCCTGCTACAATGACTTTATTCTATTTCTTTTCTTTTGCAGGATGACTTTGCTCTGTATCAGGTCTGTGGACTTGATGTTACTGCTGTTGTTTTTTCAGTGAAGCCTCCTGTTGGGGCTTTGCCTTTTCTTTAGTTTGAGTGTAATGTCTCTTCTGGGTTTGGGTAGGCTAGAGACAGGGCAGAGGGTGTGGGGGTTTGGTGGTTACCTACTTTAGGAATTTTTTTTTCTCTTCTCTCTCTCTCTTGGGGGGGAGCCTATCCCTTTGGCCTCCTGAGTGCATGATCTGCTCCTTAATAGTGGCAGGGTCTGAATGATACAATTAAACGCTCCTATATTAGGCTCCAAGCCCCAAGCTACTGCAGGAGACACACTTAGTAGTGTCCAAAATTCTTTCACTCAAAAACTGTGGTTGGCTTGTCACTACCATTCTACCTGCTCCACTCATGTGAGTGGGGTCTCAGTACTGGTTGGGAGATCCGAACAATTTAAATTCTTAAACCTTAAATCCAACAGGGAGGGTAGATTTTAGTTTTTAGTGTGAAACCTTGCTGGTAGGGATGGGCAAAAAATTTCCCTAGAAAAGTGCATATTTTCCAGCTTTTCCCGCTTTTTCCGCCTAGCTCATTGTGCATTGATATCAATGGGAAGAAAACATTTTCTCCACCACACGAATGTTTTCTACAGCCATATAAAAGGGTCCCAGGCTCTCACATGCATGCCATTCTGTGTTTCTGAGAAGAGAGAGGAGCACGTTGTTTGATCTGGAGAAGATAGGGGAATTGACATTTAGTTTAGGAAATTATCACGGTACCCGTGCTATTTGGCGACATTCTGTCAGTTTTCACTCCTGCTTACGCTATTGGCTACTCTGTTATTGTCCCGCCCAGCATTTGTCCTTAAATGCTGGGTTCTGGCACTTCTCCAGTGCCCTTTCGCGGTGTTTCCGTACCAGCGCTTGTTCCTGTTACTTGTGAGATCTCAGTGTATCGACCTGGCCTGCCTGACGACTCTGCATCTTGTTTCCTGCCTGTGCACCGACCCGGACTGCCTGACCATTCTGCTTCTCGTCTCTGCCCGTGCACTGACCTGGATTGGCTGACGTTCCTGCTCTGTGTACCAACCTGGCCCGGCTGACGTTCCTGCTCTGTGTACCGACTTGGATTGGGTGCCTCTCAGGGCGAGTTGCTTAGTCTCCATTACTGCTACGGCAGTGCTCACGTTGATCAGTTTCCATTACTGCTATGGCAGTGCTCAAGTGGCTCAGTCTCCGTTACTGCTTCGGCAGTGCTCCAGTTGCTCAGTTTCCATTACTGCTTCGGCAGTACCCACGTTCCTCAGTCTCCGTTACTGCTACGGCAGTGCTCAAGTTGCTCAGTCTCCGTTACTGCTACGGCAGTGATCAAGTTGTTCAGTTTCTGTTACTGCTACAGCAGTGTTCAAATTGCTCAGTCTCCGTTACTGCTATGGCAGTGCTCCAGTTGCTCAGTTTCCGTTACTGCTACGGCAGTCCACAATTGTCTGGTCTCCATTATCTTGGGCATTACTCGAGTTGGAGCTCTCACCTTTGATTGAGCTTCTTAAAGGGCCTTGCACTATTAGGGCTTGTCAAAATGCTCTGCATAATAGTAACCCATTCAGTACTGTTAAACTGAGACTCACACAAGAACTGCCTGACCTGTGTCAGTATATTTATCTCTGGACTATCTGCATATGCTGGACCTGTGTGGGCCTACCTCTATATAACCTGTCTTGTGTCTGTATATATTACAGGACCTGTGAGGGTTATTGCTTTCTTTATTGTTCAATAAAATTGTGTTTTATCCAAACCCACTGTGTCTGTGTGTCAAACAAACCGTTACAGAAATGTTTTAGGTAGGACATTTGTTATCTCTATTAGGACAGTCAGTGTGGCACTCTGGGGAGATGAAGGGAGGAAGGAAGTTGACTCCAAATACCCCGAAATACCCCAAAATTCCACATGACTGACTGTCAAGGCACAGGCAGCTGGGGACCTATTTCCTTGCTGATCTTGCTGTTATTCTCCAGTGCTGGGTAGAGAAGTCTGAGGAAAGAAGTTGCTGATTTTTTTTTTTTTTTCAGCTATAATTTTTTTATTGGACAGACTGTGACAGTGATAAGACAGGGTGGACAACTTAAAAATAAAATAAAAAAGAATAAAAAAAAATAAAAAAAGAATAAAGAAATGAAGAACTAAATATATTAGGTGACAGACAGCTGACCGGGCTTAGGCAACAGATCATACTCCATTAGTTGTATTGTGTAGAGTAAAGACACAATAGTTGAGTAATGTCCAGCAAACACAAAAAGGGCAGGGGGAGGGGGAGGGGTGGAGCATTGCAGGGATGCAAGAGTAAAGTAGTAGTTCAAAAACTTACTGCAGCAATGGTTGCTGCAGCATGTGCAATCAATGATGATGATCCCTCTCCTACAAAGGAGGATGCAGTTTGTCAAGGTCCCAGCAAAACTTCCAGCACCACCAGTGTCAGTAGAAATAAAGCACCATATAAAAAGAACACTGAAGACAACAACAAGTTTTGATTCAAGTGTTTATGATGGTGGCAATAGCATAATAGAGGAAGGTGCAGCAGCTGAACCGCCTGCTGTATCAGACTGTGAGGCAAACAAGCACCAAAACACCTGTCCTAAAAGTAGTAGCAAGCTTTGTTACAGTAAAAGAAAAATAAATTGTTTTAGACCTCTAATAGCTTAGAGGAATATAAAGATAGTAGCGGACAAGAACTGTCAGGTGATGCTGATGCAGCTGAGGATGACCTAATGATGAGAGATGATGATGATGATGCAGATCTAGAATATATGCCTCCAGCAGCATTATTCTCTTGTTCAGATACAGATGAAGTTGAGAGTGAGGTTGATGACTAAGGTTAGCAGAAAGTCAAAGGCTGAATCTTCCACCACTTTTAAGGAACACTGTGCCTGTCTATAAACTGTTTGAGAAAGCCATTTGAAAGTCTGACACTGGACAGGCACAGAAGTCTAAAAGCACACAGTCACTCTATCAGTCATCATCAGCATCATTGCCTCTTCAAAGTCCAAGTCCCACTCAGCCACACACACACACCTGTTTTGAGTAGCAGCAACAACAAAGGTTATTAACATTCACGTTAGATATGACCAGTAGCTCTGCTGCTGTAAGTGCTGCACCTTTGACACCTAGTAGTAGTGGCAGTAGAATTGCATCAACATCTAGCCCCAGTAGTAGTAGTAGCAGCAACGCCTCAGGAACCCCTCAGTCCATTAAGTCCACAGTATGGAGATACTTTACTCACGATCCTCAAGCTAAGCATGGTGCTATCTGTTGTCTGTGCAAAAAGCACGTGAGCAGGGGGAAAGCAGGCTCACACATAGACACCTGCTCTGTGAGATCCCACCTGAAGCACAACCACAGGTCTGACTGGGAGACACACTATCAGCAGGCCAAAGGTGCCGCAACTAGCAGCAGCAGAAGCACTTTAAAAAGTTCCCAGGGCTCTAGGGCAGAAAAAAGAAATAGTGAAGTTATTTATGTGTCAAAGAGTGTGCTACTGCCAGTGCCAACAGTTCAGTCCAAATAATACCTACGGCTCCTGCTGCCGAGGAGTATGATGGCTCTGGCTTTGCTGTAGGAGATGGCAAGAGTCATAGACTGCTCACTGCCCATGGACTCTAGTCATGTTGTTAAAGCAATAAAGTTTCAGGCTTCTTCTGCCATGTCCTGCTAACCCGCACTGACTTCCTGGGAAGGAGTTAAAAATGTCACAAAAACAATCCCAAAGCACGCCTGTGGAATGGCAAAGTTGCCAAGATGTTGGCAATTGACATGCTGCTGTATTCTTTTATAGAAAGCCAAGGTTTTAGAGAACTGATGTAGTGTAGCTGCAAGCTGGAATATCCCAATCCGCAGTTATGTTTCCAGGATGGTGTTCCTGAATTGTACAAGCAGGTGGTTAGCATGGTGGACAAAAAGCTGAAAAGTGCCAATGGCAAGAAAACCCACCTGACAACAGATATGTGAACAAGTGGGCAGAGCACAGACTATATGACTGTGACTACTCATTGAGTTTCCCTGCCAGCATGCACAGAGGACAACAGCATCAGGTGACAGCCAGTAATCATGCTTCTGGTTCTGGCAGTGTGATTAAAAGGACGCAGCAGCAGCAGCAGGATAGCCCATACCATCGTCACACCACCTTGAGCATGCAGAATTTTGAGAGACAGTACCACAAAGCTGTAGATGTTCTAAATAAGCTAGAGCAGGTGATAGAGAAATGGCTTGTACCCAGCTCCTTAAAAGCTGGTTTTGTGTCTGCTGATAACAGCTCCAACATAATCTCTGCTTTGAGAATAGGTGGTATGGTGCATGTGCCTTGCATTGCCCATGTGCTAAATTTAGCTGTGTCCAGATTCTTGGCAGAATCCGAAAACCTCAAAGAGATGCTTACTATTGCTGCAAAATCTGTGCCTATTTTAGACACTCCTACAGTGCATGCAAATGCTCTATATTCCATACAACAAAGTAACAACATGCCCCATCACCAGTTTTGGAAGGTTTTGGAGGGAGCCTCTTTGTCACCTGCCCAATGGCAGCTAATGTGCACTGTATGTGAAACCCTTTGAGGAGGCAGCATTGAGGCAGGAATTAGTGAAATTCTACCACTGATATTTTTATTGCAGGAAAAAATGAGGAGCATGGCTGAGGATTCTTACCAGAATGACAACACAGACATGCACCAGCTGGTAAAGGACATGTTAGCATGCTATGAACAAGATCTTTGCATTGTGTCCATTAAAAGCAATGAGGAATACATCCTTGCCTTGCTGGACCCCCACTTCAAACGCAAAATTTGCCAAAGGGCTATCAGCAGTTTGTCACAAAAAGGAGCCATGACGATCAGCAGCAACTTTCTGAGGAATCGGATTCTGTCAAGGAATATCGAGACAAGCTTATTGATCAACTGGAGGGTTGCATTGTGGAGGATGAGAGGGACAAAGTGAGGGCACAACAAACATCTAGACAGTATAGTGAATAGGAAGGTAGCAAAGCATTTCAACTAGCAGAAGCAGCTACATCATCAACCAGAATATCCCATTCGGAACACAGGACAATTCATGGGTCTCAGCAGGGGTGGCAAAAACCCAAAATTGGTAGTGGTGGTGGTGGAGGCAAATCTCTTTGGTACTTGCTCCCTGAGTATGGGTTGGTAACTGACAACAGAAACACTGTGTAGCTGCTAGAAGTGGTCCCACTGCATGTGAGATGGTTTCTGCATACTTGCAGGATAGCTACGTTCTAGGCAGAAACATTGACCCCATGGAGTACTGGCAATAAAAGCAGTGTGTGTGGCCAGTATTGACAAGTACTGCATTGGAAACCCTAACGTGTCCCCCAGCAAGCGTTGAGTCTGAGAGGGCTTTCAGTGCGGCTGGTTATATTGTCAATGACCGCAGGACACGGATATCAAACAGCAATGTTGGGAGATTAACATTCTTAAAAATGTATCAATATCTCATACCATCTGATTATCAGGTAGCAGAAACCACACATGACAGCCAAAGCCAGGACACATATATTAACAGCAGTACAGATGAGGAGGTGGAGGAGGGATCTGAAGAAGGGTTGCCACCATCTACCCCACTTGGGGCCACTGCTATGAGGGATAAGTAATGTGTTTCAATAATCTGAGGAGGATAGTGATTTGACGCAAACATGACAATAGTAAAAACTATATAATCACAAATCACACCATACCAGTACACTACAATACACATCTGCCACATTGTAGCTTGCACTTTTATTTATTTTTTAATCACTTGACATCATCATGAATATGTGCCACTGTCACTCAAGAAGGAAGCTAGTGTTGTGGGCAAAGGACAAATGCACTCTGCATGCTAACACATTTTTCATGGCATATGTGACTGTAGGACTCACAACTTTGACTTCCAGCCACTTATTTGTAAACTACAGCTCTCAGAAGGAGGAAAATTTTGCATAGGCGAAAAGGAGAAAACTTTCGTGAAAAATTGGCAAGTTTTTGCGAAATGTCATGCGGGAAATTTATCACAATTTTCACCCACCCCTACTTGTGGGCTTTCCCATTATACTTATTAAACTGTATATTTCTCCACCCTTCTCCAACTCTTCTCTGTGGGAAGTCCTGTAGTTCATTTTCTCCAGGCCTGGACACCGGGTGGTTTTCATGGGTGACTTCAATAATATCCTGGACCTTGAACTTGACTGACTGGGGGGTGCGGCAGTTGCCAGCTCTCGTGCCCTGCTCACCCTTGGTGGCTGGGTGGGGGTCATGGGACAAGTTGATGCCTGGAGTATGCTTCACCCAACTGATCGGGGATACTCCTGCTACTCCATGCATCGTTCCATGTGTCACATTGATCACACTTTCGTATTCTGGGATGTCCGTGGATGAGTGCTGGGGTATGAATACCTGTCTAGAGTGGCATCAAATCATTCACCCATGTTACTATCTTTGGACCTTGATTGCCGCTCCAAGGTTTGCGCCTGTACACTAGGGCCAGCTTGGCTAGAAATAGATGCTGTTGCTATCCCTCATGCAGGAGATTTCTCTCAATACTTTGATGCTAACGTGTTCTTGGCAGAGGATGCTGTGGTGTGGGGGGCCTCCTGAACTCTTTTGCATCCACATTCATGACAAGCAATAACTCGGAGGCTCAGTGACTGGAGGATGAGACCTGAGAGGCTGAACTGGAATATACTACAAACAGTGGAAAGGACTCCTATGCTGCCTTTATGTCTCTTTCTCTGCACCTTAATCTTTGTTTTTCAGAGCTTAATGGCTCCAGGATTTTTTGTATCCAACAGATGGTATTTGAGCATGGTAATAGGCCTGGGAAGTTGATGGTCCATATGGTAAGGTACAATCTTGACAGTACAGATTCTCTGCATATGCGATGAGGCCAGTCATATACTTACCTCGGATGAGGAGATAAATGCCCAATTTGCTAGTTTTATTCCAACGTCTTTATCAATCCAGATTGACTAAATCGGCGTTGGACATTGTGCCCTACCTCTCAGGCTGCCCCTTGCCAGTGTTGTCTCATGAGGATGGACAATATATGGACTACTCCATTCTTTTGAGGGAGGTGGTTGAGGCCATTTGGGCTATACCTAATGGTAAGTCCACTGGGGTTGCTGGTACAAAAAGTATATTGATGTCCTTGCACCTCAGCTGCACCTTGCATTTCTCTCTGCCCTGGATTCATGTGATCTAACTCACTTGAAGGCTTCCTGTATAGTGCTCCCTAAGCTTGAGAAGGATCCTACTCTGTGTGAGTCATACTGCCCCGTCTCACTTCTTACTTCAGATGTAAAAATTTTGGCTAAAATATTTGTGACCCGGTTGAATTCTGTCATTTCCAGGCTTGTGCATCCGGAGCAAACTGGGTTTATCCCAGATAAATTAATGGCTCATAATCTCAGGGAGATTATATGCCCATCTCCAACTGACACATGACATCTGGGGCCACAGAGCTATTTCTTCCCTACATGTGGCCAAGGCTTTCAACTCCGTGGAATGGGACTACCTATGTGCACTGGGCGGTATTTGACAAATTTGGTTATGGACCTACTTTTATACGATGGATCCTACCTTTGTATGCCGAACCTATGGGCTTTGTCCGAACTGGGAGTGTCTCTTCTCTAGATTTTGTGTTGAGCAGGGGTACTAGACAAGGGTGTCCGTTGTTGCCGGGTCTTTTCACTTTGGTGATCGAATCCCTGGCAGAAGGTATATGGGCTGATTCTGCTGTCTCTGGTCTGCCTCTGGGAGGCCATGTCGAAAAGCTGGCACTCTATGTGTCTGATATGCTCCTCTTTCTGGGTGATGTAGACACCCCCATGCCAACCTTGTTGTATCGTGTAGATAGCTTTGACCTTTACTCTGGCCTTTCTATAAACTGGTCAAATTCCACCTTGTTTCTCCTGGACCGGGTCCCAGATGTTAACCACCTACCCTCTACTGATATGCTAATTTCTCACTCCTTTAAGCACCTGGGAATTGTAGTTTCTGGTTCTCCCACTGTGTTTCTTCGAGACAATCTCGTCCCTGTTGTGGATCATTACTGGGATAAAACTAGAAAGTGGCAGACCTTGCCTCTTAATGTTATTGGGTGGGCGAATTTTATCAAGATGTTGTTTCTACCCAAATTCCTGTACATCTTTTAGAATACACCTGTTCGCATTTCCAAATCCTTTTTTAAGGAATTAGACTCTACAACATCATGGTTCCTGTGGCAGGTATGGGAAGCCTAGGATTTGGCTTTCCACTGTGCACAGGTCTAGGTTAGAGGGAGGTATAGCTTTGCCTGATTTTTACCATTATTACTTGGTGGCGCAGGGACGCCTGATCCTGATTCCCAATATCAGTTTCTCACCCTGGAGGTGTCTGTATTGGAAATATGTCGCTAATTATCCCAACTATTGACTAGGAGTCCAAAGGTGAGTGGCATGATAACGACCAAGGCAGCTGCTGTATATGGGGTATGGGTGGAGATGCAGGCAGTGGTGGGTTGGAAGGGCTGTGACCCTTCTACCCCCTTGTGGGCTAATTCAACTCTGACATACCTGGTATGCCTCTCTGAGACTAAAGAGGGAGGGGGACTTGGGGGAGCTGGAGGACTGGGAATGATCTATGGCTAACGTCAGTCTGCACGGGGTGTCGTTGTATGCGTGGCATCAACTGATCCAATTAAAATCCTACATAGAGCATAACTAACATCAGTGAGACTACTTAGGGTGGGTGTTAGGGATAATAACCTCTGTGACAGATACTCCCTTGCAACTGGTACCTTCATACACCTTATTTGGAATTATCCTGCTGTTCTTGGGTTCTGGGAAAGGGTGTTTACTTCTTTGTATGGAGTTTTGGGTAGTCCGATCCCCCAATGCCAACGCTGGGTATCCTTTCCATTTATCCTGATGACCTTGCAAAAGGTCTTCAAGGTAATGTATGCCATTTTGCAGATAATACAAAGATTTGCAACAGGGTAGACATTCCTGGGGGAATAAGCCAAATGACATTTGATTTACGTAAATTGGAAGAATGGACAAGAGTGTGGCATCTGCAGTTTTGTCTCACTCTGCAACAATGTTAGGTGCTAAAGCACAGATGCAGGGAGAACTCCCCAACAGATGGTAACTATCTCTGGACTGTAAGAGGTGATAGAGAGAGGAGGTAGGAGGCAAACTGTGATGCAGATAGACTACTACCTAATTTACTAAGTGTAGTATAGGTACAATGAAGGAGTAGTCAAGGTCAAGCCAGGCTTCAGGAATACAGAAAGCAGCATAGTCAGGGTCAGAAGCCAAGGTCCAGGGGGTATGATGGCAATGTGGTCATGGTCAAGCCAGAGGTCAAACCCAGAGAAATATATATATATATATATATATATATATATATATATATATGTATATATATAGGGTATATATAATATACAGCACTTTATTACAGACAGAGGGTCAGAGAAGCAGTACTCAGATGGGTAGGGCTAATACAACTAAGCCATGAACAGAGGCACTGCAAGTTCTAGACACACCTCCCCAGACATAAGAGCCAGCTGAACCCACCCTTCCCCCTATATAGGACACAGGAGCAAAGCTAGCGTTGACCAGGGACTCCAGTACACCACCTACGGCACCCGATGCTGTAGCTCGCATTGGGTGATGGATTGGCTCAAGAACGCGGTATGCAGCAGAGAGAAACATTGAGATGAGATGCCTGGAGAATAGGCACTCTGCCAACCTGAACTGTAGGCCTGCTGAACAGCTTATATGCCCTGTGGTTCACGTAGCTGACAATACCACCTCCCCAAGACGCATCCTTCGAGGGTGAGCAAAACCAGTACTGAGAAGGTGAAGGTGGTGAAACGCCCAGACTTTAGCAGGGGCTTGCACCTGGGTGGAAGGCTCCCAGGATCGTTCCTCTGGGTCGTAACCCTTCCAGTGGATGAGGTAATCAAGGTGACTCCCTCGGAGGCGGGAGCCCAAAATGTCTTGGACCTCGTATATCTCCTGACAATCGACCAATACTGGACCTGAGGGGCAAGGCAGCTTTCCAGGAAATTGATCAGGATTATAGGGTTTCAACAGAGAGACATGGAAGACAGGATGGACATGCATGGTCTGTGGCAGGTGGAGCTGTACCATCATGGGATTCAGGATATGGGTACCTTTGAATGGACCAATGTACCTAGGACCAAATTTTCTGGAAGGACAAGAGAGACACAGGTGTATGGTGGATAGCCAAGCCTTATCCCCAACCTTGTACTGGAGGCAGAGGACCGATGTCTGTCACCAAAGAACTTGTTTCTCTGTTGTTCTGTGAGCAAGGCATGACGTATATGAGAACTGGTTCAGAGCATGTTACGAAGATGAAGAGACACTTCTTGTACAGGAGTAGGAAGCAGAGAGCCAGGAAGAGTGATGGGGTGCAAACCGAAGTTAGCAAAGAAGGGAGTGGACTTCATGGAGCGGTGTAATCTTTGCATTAGCAGGATGCGGCAAAAGGTAGACAAGAAGTGCGAGGTACCCCTGTCAGAGACAATGGTCTCTGGTAGTCCATAGAGTTCATAAATCGTTTGATGAAGAGCTCAGAGGTTTGAGGAGCTGAAAGAAGTTCTTTGGTTGGTATAAAATAAGCCATTTTTGTAAGCCTATCCCCCACTACAGATACATAGGTGTAGCCCATGGCTGCAGGGAGGTCTGTGATGAAGTCCATTGAGATGTCCGACCATGGCATTGTTGGAATGGGTAAGGGTTGCAAGAGACCTGTAGGTCTGGTGTGAGTTCCCTTGGACTGGTTACAAGATGGACAAGATGCTATGTAGTTCCTAATGTCTCGTCGTAGCTCCGACCACCAGAAGGATCGTTGGATTAAGGCCCCCATCTTTTGTTGACCATCATGTCCTGCCAGAGGGGTTTCATGCAGGAGGCGAAGAACCTCAAGGCGTAACGTTGTGGGTATAAATATATTATTTTGGTGAAGAAGCAACCCATTGTGTGGTGAAAATCCCTATTTATCACCCAGTGGTTTAACTGAAATATAAAGGTGACTGCAGGGAGTCACATAGGCCCCATCATGTTCCCACTAAAAAATCAGCGAAAACCAGGTGATTATCCACTTTTCTCAGGAAAATCTTCTTTAAATACAGTAATTAAAATCTTTGCCATTTTCACCCATTGGCAAAACGTCTTAGCTATTTTTTCAAAGGCTAGAAAGTTTTCACCTGATTATTAATGTGTTTTTCGCCTTTTTGCTAGAAAAATGTGAAACACAATACAAGCAGCTACAGAGCAAGAGAGAGGTGCTAGGCTGTTGTGCTTAGAAATTTATAGCAAATGTGAGGCAGGAGAGGCTCATTGTGACTGCTATCACTATTAGTAGGTTTAATAACAATAAAAAGAGGACCTGGAAGGACCATTATGCGTCCAGTGAGTCTGAGGAAAAGGAAGTGACCACTACCACCATCTTAAAGGGTCTAGATGCCATGATTAACCAGGTCCAATGCTGCCCAGTGCCCTTCCATCACCCCTAGAGATCTTGGGGAAATTTTTCTCACGGGAGGAAGAAGAGGGCAGTAGTGTGAGCAGGACAGGGCAGCTACCTGTGCCTGCTACCAGTGCTGTTCCTGCTGCCAGTGGTGTTGCTGCTGCCAGTGCTGCACCTGCTGCCACCAGTGCTGCACCTGCAGCCAGTGCCGAACCTGCTGCCAGTGTGTCTTGTAACTCTCAGGGGTGGGGAGGAGGAAATGGTGCCAAGTGTGACAGCAGGAGACCCTTATTCACACTTGTCATCCCCAAGCAGTCCTGACACTAGTGATACTACCAATAAGGTGCAACAGCTTGTACAGAGTGTTAGAAGTGAGAGTGTTTGGAGTGAAGGAGGGGGGGTGATCATCATATTATTAGTGACTGTGAGGAGGAACTGAAATTGATGTGGTTGGTGTTAGTACTAGTAACAGTGGGAATAGCTTTAGGGGAGTGGTAGGGGAAGTAATGCAGAGCATCCCTGACCCTGGGAGTCCCATCCCCCCTACGGCATTATCCACATGGAACATAATCCTGAAGAAGGCAGAATTGTTGCCTAGAAGCAATAATATCACCACCACCAGGAGCACAGATCATCTGCCTGTGCCTGCTGCTAGAGATGCCAGTCTACTTTCTTTAGGTCCACAAGAAATGGCAAGTGTGACATTACGGGACCCTCTGTCACATTTCTCATCACCTCCTCCAACTGGTGAGATGTCTGTAATAGAGCAGCAGCAGCAGCAGCAAGGAGGGACTGGTGGTGGTGGTGATGATGATGATGGTGGAGAAGCTAAGGTGGAAGAGACATTAATGGCTTTTTTAGCCCAAACTGAGAAAGAATAGGAGACAGGGCTTTGAACGGGCATCACCACCACCAGCAGTGAGCTTTTGCAATTTGTGGAGTTTGCATCTGTCTAATTTCTGCAGCTGATGAGGAGCAGGCTAGTGTGCCAAAGGCCACCGTGGACACAGTGGAAATGGGGTCAACAAGTGATGCGGGATTAAGGCAGGTTCTGCTTGCCAGCAGCAATACTCCTGGTCCTAGTTGCATTGCTGATTCTAAGGCAGTAGCAGCAAGAGCAGCAACATCATCCTCTGCCCCAGCCAATGAAGGGGAATGTGGAGAAGAAGAAGAAAGAGGCCATTTTTCTCCATCTTTCCTCTCCCAGTTAAGTCTTGGGTCTGGGACTATTTTTCTCTTGAGGCAGGCACAGTGCAGTCATCAACGAAGTCAGTGAAAAGGGGAAAGGAGGGAACGCACCTTGGCACAACCACCCTGATAACACACATGAAATACACACACCATGACATTTACGTAAAACATGTGAAAGCCAAACACCCACCACAGAAATCAGGCACCGCTGTTACTGTACCCCCTGACTCTCATTAGGTGAGGTGGAGATCAAAAAAGGGGAAGAACAGAGAAACCCAGCCACAGGTTAAAAGTTCAATGATGAGCAAAACATCTGGCTCGCCATAACCTTCTTGCTCTAGGGTAACTACATCTTCTGCCAATCCACCTCATTATCTTTACCTCCCCCATCAAGTGATAGCCATTCTGTACATGTTAGAATGTGGCAGTTCATGTTCACCCATTGCACATTGTGTGGTGCACTGATCACACATGGCAGTGTGGTGGAATATAATCGCAACCAGGGCATAAAGCTGCATCTGAGGAGAGTCCATCCTGCAAAATATGCTAAACTGGTGGCAGAGAGGGTTCATCATTACTATTAAGCTGTCTGTAAGTTGTCATGCGTCAAGGGGCAAAGTGACAGTAACAGCATCACTTGGTTTGTGATGGGGGGATTTCACGTTGGGGACCCAAAGTGTCATGGTGTTTGGATATAGTTGTACCAGGTATTTCATGTGAGTGCAGATGTACCTATTGCTCCCGGTCCTTGCCTTATTTACCACACACACTGTGCACATTGCAGTTGCTGATGTGAAAGGCACAGTTCCTGCTCTCAAGGGAAAAATGTCTATTCTAGTAACAACACACCCATGATTTGAATGAGGGGCAGATGGCGAAGCATTATTGGCCAACTTCTTTTCTCCACAAATATCTGAAGTGGTGGGGGCTAGTTATGATGCTGCTACTGCATCAGGTCCATCACTGCAGCTAGTCATGTGATGTGGAACCTTCATCATCCATCACCCATGTTACTACAGTTGTTGATCCCATTTCCTTTGAACTGCTTAATCATATTGATGTTTAAACAACTCGGCAGCAGCAAGAACAGCAGCTGCAAATTCTGCAATTACATATCAGGGCTTGTTTAAAAAAAACAAAAGAAAAAAAAAACAAAAAAAAAACCCAGAGGCCTACAAAAAATAAACAACTTTTGGGGGGTTGTTTCTAAAAGCCTAAGTCCTACAAAACAATGTTTCCAGTGGCTTGTGCCAAACAAGTCTAAGTCCTACAAATATAATCTATACACAGATCGCGCTATAGACCAGAGGAACGTGTATAGCAAGAGCAAAATATATATGCTCAGATATAGCAACAAAGTAAAATAAATAAATATATCCAATAATGTACATGAAAGATGATTTGAGATAATGGCGATGAACTGTCACTTAGTAGCAACTCTGTCAGAATGTTATGTTTAGATAGTCTTAATGCCGCATCCCAATATGGCCTTGTCCATACAGTGCAGAAATGTACAAGAAAGAAGGGAGCGCAAAAAGAACAAATCTAAAAGCAGCGTTTATTCTATATAAATAACTGACACGCAAAGACAAAAATTCACTTACAGGATATTCCAAAAAATCTGCATTTATCTCCTTCCCGGCTCCAAATACCCTTGGTGCTGTAGATTACCGCCTCTCAGCTGTCAAGCACCCGTTCATCACAACCATCCATTCTGACTCCAGCCGATCACCTTCTGTGTAGCCCCAGTATCTGTATCAAGCAACCTTCAGCAATAAAGCGATAGTACGCTATTCCTAAAATAGGCACACAGTTTCTAGCGGCTGGATAATCCAGAGAGCAGAGTGATCTCCAATGAATCCGGGTTTCGCAGGGAAGAATCAAATCTCTCAATAATAAAAGACACAATCTTATAACCCAACGCGTATCGCGGGTCTCTCTGCCCGCTTCATCAGGGGTTACGGAGAGCCGGCCCTCCAGCATTTAAATACACTTGTGTATCCAACGAGTATGCTTGTAAAAAACTTTTCAGAGCTGACCGGTCAGGTCCCAGGAATACTGACACCATCTGGGCTCCTCGATATAGCAGTTGACAAAATATAATAAATTAAATGAACAAATCCATCCAACTCCTACCCATACTTAATACAGAACATTTTTTGTATCTATACCAGCAGATTATTGTTAATTAAAATATATTATAAAGATCAAAATAAAAAAGGTGAAACATTCTCTATATATAAAAAAAGGTGAAACATTCTCATTATATAAAAAACAGAGGGACATTTTCCACCCATAAAAAACAAAAAAATAATAAATATATAGATAAGAAATCTCAAATATAAGCAGCTAAATCTAAATCAATATTAAGACCCCAAGGATTTAAGGTTTTTAGCTCATATATCCAAAAGGTCTCCCTTTTTCTCAAACGAAGCAAGCGATCCCCCCTTCTTCTATCCAAAGGGATTTTCTCAATAGCTACAACTTTCAATTTCTCTGGGAGGCATTCTTTATGATCTATAAAGTGTTTAGGGACACTATGCTTATCCATTCTATTGCTAATATTTCGTAGATGTTCTGAAAATCTCACCTTCAATTTCCTCATTGTACATCCCATATATTGCATACCTCATTTTATATTGCTTCCCTGTTACTTCGGATCTAAAAATTCCTTTCTCCATACTATTAGTAAACGCATAGTGTTTACAAGTGTTACAACCCTTTTTCCCGCATTTATACATCCAAGCTCCAACTGAAAAAAAAGTTGTATTTTTATCCGTGATATTCATCCCACTACTCAATTTTGGAAAGAGATCACTCGGGGATATCCTCTCATTGAGATTGATACTTCGTCTAAAGGACACTTTAGGTCTATCTCCTAATACTGGACCCAAAGCAGGGTCTTCCATAAGAATGTGCCAATGTTTCTTTAGTATCTTCTCAATTTGATTGGCTTTACTATTATACTTCGTAGTAAAATAAGGCACCCACAGATTTCCATCAGATCTTTGTTCTTTTTCTTTGTACTTAATAAGATCCTTCCTTGGAATCTGTGCTACCTTATTATACGGACATTCTAAAAGATCATTATCATAACCCTTAGCCGCAAATTTTTCTAAAACTATTTTGGCTTCTTCTTCATATTCCCTCCAGTTTACTACAATTTCTTTTCAAACGTTGTAATTGTCCCAATGGGATATTTTGTTTCCACCTTTTGTGGTGGCCACTGGAATAATGGAGGTAGCCATTACTATCTACTGGTTTTCTAAAATTCCTTGTTAAAATTTTCTGTCCCTCATGATATAAAAGAAGATCTAGAAATTCTATTTTGTCAACATCACTCTTAGTGGTAAATTTTAAATTAAAAGTATTATTATTTAAAAACTTGTAAAATTCCAGCATTAATTCCGGTTCTCCATCCCAAATAATTAGAATATCATCTATATATCTCTTATAATATATTATAGTCCTCTTATAGGGATTGTTCTTCCAAATTACTTCCTCTTCCCATTTTCCCATATATAGATTTGCCAGCGATGGAGCAAATACACACCCCATCGCTGTACCAATCTTTTGAATATATATCTTATCTTGAAATAGGAAGTAATTATGTTTCAAAACAAAAGACGCCGCTTTGGTTAGAAAATCTATTTGTTCTAAGGGTATAATTTCATCTTCCTCCAAGAAGTATTTTATAGCTTGTATTCCTTGTTGGTGGAGAATCACCGTATATAGAGATGACACGTTACAAGCAAATCTTACAAATCATCCTTTACAAAATACTCTATCACATCAAATATCAATCTACCGCAGTCAAAGCTTACATCAGGGGATCCCTGTCTCTATCAACATTTTGTTTTACTGATTTACTAGTATTGAAGGCCCGTGCACAGGCCAAAGTGCCACCCAGCAGCCTCTGCTGCTGCCGGCGAGACAGGCGGTGGGCCGTTTGGAGCGCTGGCTTTGAATCAGCCGTGCCTCTGAGTGGAGGCCGGTGCGTTTGTCTCCACTGTATGTGACTACTGCGTTCGTCTCCACTGTGCATGTGTGGTTACTCACACAGGGAGCGACGCATTCTAATAGGTTTTTTTTTATTAACTGTCCCCCAATATCAGTCAACAAACCCCCACCCAAAACAAATTCCCTGTTCAACTGTTTTTTTTTCCCATGACTCTAACCACCAATACAGGCACCCCCCTCAGGCCCCTTTTAACAATGTATTATGGGATTTTTTTAATTGTATTTAGTTTTTATTTTTTATTAACTGTCAGACCAATCCCAGTTAACAACCCCCAAAAAAACACATTCCCTGTTCAACTGATTCTTTCCCCACACTCCACCAACACAGGCATCCTCAAATAAAACATGTGCTAATTGTTGTGTGTAAACTCAATGTTCCCATTGATTTCGATGGAATGAGCTAGATGAAAAAAGCGGAAAAACTGCACTTTTCGTGGGAAAATATCCACCAAACAGGAAATTACATTATTCGCTGATTTTGTTTTGAGGTCAAAAATGTTGGCCCATCCCTTCTAATCATGTTAATGCTTTGAGATCAATGAACCATGTTTCACTAGGCAAATTTCTTCACAACTCTTCAGTAGTATTAAATATGACAAAGATAAAATCTAAGTAAAAAATAAATACAACCCCCCAAAAAAGATGCTCAGTTGACTAAAGTGACTGTGTCAGTGGCACAATCATCCTAGTGGCACACTCACTAGGGTGACCCTGCCACTGACAGAAGATTGTTGTGCACAATCACAAAAAATAGAGTGACCTGTACCCTATGGAAGAGTTCACATGGTGGGTTGTATGGACTGACAGTCCCTCACTGATGCTGCATGATACAGCTACCCCGTGTCTAGAGCTGTTTGCCAGGGAGATACAGAAGATTTTCAAGATCTATGAGCCTGCCATTCAGAAGAGATTGAATTTTGTGATGCCCTGTTTTTTTTCCCATTGAGAGTTTTCTAGAAAACCCATAACTTATTCCATAGAAAACCCTATATTTTAACCTTTTATTGCTAATAAAACAAATACATTTTCTATGAGAACTTTGCTGTTTTCTGCCTATGCTCTCTACGGCTTGAGAATCCCCTCCATCATACTTGGGAGGTGGACTGTGCAGTGGGACAACACTGCAGTCAGTATATGTTGTTCATTGGCTACCAAGGCAATGGAACAAGACTGAGGGGTCAATATGTGTGGTTCTATTGCTACCAGTGCATTGGGACAAAGCTGGGGGAGGGGGGTCCATGTGCATGGATCAGTGGCTACCAGTGCTGTGGGAAAAGGCATTATATATGTGGTTCTATGCCTACTGTGGGACATGGCTGGGGGTCAGAATGTGTTTTTTTTGGTCAGTGGGACAAGGGGGGCAGAGCTTTCAGTAGATCTAGCTCTATTTTTCAGCAAAGTCTAACACTATGATCAGCTGATACTTCCTTTTATACAGCAGGAATATATGGGGGAAACTCTGCACATGTGAAGGGTTTACATTATTCTCGCTGATTTCAATGCAAGGAAAAAAGCAGAGAAACTACCTCTTGTGGGAATTTCAGTGGAAGGCGAAATGTTCTCTCTCGCATGTTTCTTTTTTCAGGTGAAAGTTTCCACCCATCCATAATTGTAGAAATAGAAAAAAGGAAAGGGAGGACAAAACAAGGGGCGCCCCTTGTGTGTATCAAACTAAAAAATATATATATGGATCACTACCACCGCACCCTTATTGTGCGCACTCACAAAACTATAGGGTCAGTAACAACATATATCGGCACTGACTAGACAAGCAGATGGAGAATTGAATTGAACTGTTTCCAACCAGTATAATCTGGGACACAATGGGACGGTTCCACTGCAGCTCCCTTCAATCTCACGCTCCCCTCAGCGGCAAAGTATATACATAAAAGACAAGAACAGGAACAGGGGAGCATGTGGTGAATGGGATAGATTTTTAGAAAATGGTTATCCAATCAAATTATTAGAAGACTCTTGTAAAAGAGCGAGAGACTGGTTACCATCGTCTATAAGTGGGGTTGAGAAGACAAGAAGTAGAGAAAGATGTCTTTCCTTCATCACTAGATTCAGTTCTAATTCACATGAAGTATATCAAATTTTTGATAAACATTGGAAATTACTCCTCAAGGATCCTTTATTAAAACAATATTTAACTCCAAAACCTAATATAGTGTACAGGAGGGCCAAAACTATAAAAAATATGATTGCTCCCAGTAGATTTAAAAAACCTAATATAAGGAGTAAAGAGGGGAATAAACAAAGTGAAATTTAATTTCCAAATACGATAGATCATAATATGTCACCCCCTAAAGGTTTAGTGAGAACAGTAAGAGGAGCGTTTAGATGTCTCAAAAGACGTGGTCAAACCTGCTGCTTAATGTCCAACGAAAGTAGATTTTTCAAGTCTATGGTGACATCAGAAGTTTTCTATATAGAATCGTTGATGAACTGTGATATAGATTTTGTTGTTTATCTATTGAGTTGTACTTGTGGATTGCAATATGTGGGCAGAACCACCCAAAAATGTAGGACTAGGGTAGGTCAGCACAGACGAAATATCCAAAATGGATTCCTCCAACATAGTGTATCCAAACATTTCTTTTAACATCATGATAAGAGGATTTTGGATATGAAGGTGGTTCCCATAGAACATATATATGATTCTATACATCTTGATAAGGAAAGATGCCTTAATAATAGAGAGGCTTATTGGATCTTTCGACTCTCTACTATGATACCGTATGGTCTTAATGACAGTCTTGAGGTTACGAGGATCTAATTTTTTTTTTCTTTTTTATACACACATGGGATTTTTCTGAGAGTTTCTTAGGTTTGAAGATATTATTATTATTATCATTATTATTTTTATTTTTTTATTATTATTTTCTCTGTTTACGATTTGTTTTAATCTATTTCACTAGGTTACATTCTCACAATATCATATAGGTTTTAGTCATCCAATACACCATTTATCTTAATTCTTCCAATTTCTATTTTCATCCAGTCATCGCTGGATATTATACCTATTATATGGGTTTTAGTCATCCAATACAGTTCAGTTTCTTTTATTATCACACACTTATCACATATACTTTCAACATGCTCTTCACATCATCTTTTTCTTTTTCTATTTGTCTAAGACCTTTCACTTTATTTACACAATTTTTCTTCTCACTATTCACTCACATATTTGTAGTCATTTACGGAGTGAGTCATTTACGGAGTTTTATTTCAATTTATCATATTTTATTTAGTTCATTTTCATTTTTATTTATTTGCTTATCTATAATATATTTTCTTTATTATATTTTGATTTATTATTTGATTGGTATTAGATTTTTCTCCTTCGCTTAGAATAAGGCATCTTTTCCCCTTTCTTCCTCTTTTTTATTTTATTATTTTTATATTATCAATGTTTTGTTTCTTTAAGAAACATATATGATTATGGAATTGCGCCTAGTTGGAGCTCGATTTATGTGATATGGGGATACTAATTTTTGTGTCCATGAATCTGGAGATCTTCAATTATTGTGCTGAGATATCCCTGTCCTCTGATGGGAAATCTGCTCGTGGGCACTAGCTGGTTCAACTCAGGTAGATTTAGACAACTAATCTTTGTATGTATGACTAAATTGCCCATAATACATTTCTCTGAGACATTCGGTGATGTGAAGTCACGTGGTTCGTCATACGGCCTATCCGCTGCTCCACGGGACGTGTCACTCGGTGTGTACGTCTTCCGATTGGATTTCGGATTGAGTGCAGGACTGGGTGGCCATCCGGTGGAGGTAAGATAGAGCAAAACAATTCAAATGGACCTAATAGTTGACAATTGGTTTATCATTGTGAACACATATAAACAGTTGATGTCCAGGCGGTCTTTTTTCTATATATACATGTTTTTATTTGCGTTGGCTTGTTGAGCTTTGATAAAGCGTTGTTGATAACCGCGAAACGTGTTAGCGTTATAGCCAGTTATTACCTTTTATTGCTTTTTTAATACAGTTTAATAAGAGTCCGCCTGCTGTATACCGTTTTTGCTGTGATTTATTTGGAGAGCTCCATTGGGAAACAAAAGGAGGGAGTGACCCTAACAGAGAGGGGAGAATTTCTCCGTCTGCTTTCAAGTCAGAGAACTTTGATACCAAAGCTCTGACAACACGTAAATTTACATCCTTTATTGATCACTTTACAATACTTACTTCACCATATGCCCCCCTGTTCCTGTTCTTGCCTTTTATGCATATACCCATCCATAATGCTCATTTCAACAATCCAATAATTGGTCCGACCATGTGGCAATTTAACAATCTTCCATGGCTGATGTCCACATCAGCTGACCCTCTGTCACGGTTTGTTACGACTCTCAGACACAAAGTTAGGTAAAAACACAACTTTATTGAAAATATTTAAAAGGTGATCCCTTAGGATTCCAACATGACATACAACATACAATAATAGCGAGATACAGATACAGGCTCTACCGGTCCTGCCAATATACCGGGCAAGACAGCCAATAATCCAATCCAATAGGCTCTACCGGCCTTGCCAATACCGGGTAAGGCAACCCGCAGATGGAGTATGTACCAGGTTCTACCGGCCTTACCAATACCGGGCAAGGCAGCCCTAGGAGTTAACAAACTCTACCGGTCTTGCCAATATACCGGGCAAGACAGCTGTATCTAATGCTGTAGGCTCTACCAGCCTTGCCAATACCGGGTAAGGCAACCTGCAGATGGAATATATACCAGGTTCTACCGGTCTTACCAATACTGGGCAAAGGCAGCCCAAATTATCCCCCAAAAGGCTCTACCGGCCTTGCCAATACCGGGTAAGGCAACCTGTAGATGGAGTATGCACCAGGTTCTACCAACCTTACCATTACCGGGCAAGGCAGCCCAAGGTGCTCACTCAGGGACGCTCAACAGTGAGTACAATCAAAATGCTCATGGAGCAAACCAGCGTCCGCACGCTGGAACCAATAATAATGGATAGACCGCAATGCGTTGGAGCAAACCAGTGACTGCACACTGGTATCAACAGCAATGTAAATAGCCACCAGGCTTGGAGCAGACCAGCGACCGCATGCTGGGACCAACAGTAATGTGTAGCCGCAAGGCTTAGGAGTAAACCAGCGCCCGCACGCTGGGACCAACAATAATGCGTAGCCACAAGGCTTTGGAGCAAACCAGCGTCCGCACGCTGGGACCAACAGTAAAGTGTAGCCACAAGGCTTTGGAGCAAACCAGCGTCCGCACGCTGGGACCAACAGTAACGTGTAGCCGCAAGTCTTAGGGAGCTTACCAGCGTCTGCACACTGGGACCAACAGTAACGTGTAGCTGCAAGGCTTTGGGAGCTTACCAGCATCCGCACGCTGGGACCAACAGTAATGTGTAGCCACAAGGCTTTGGAGCAAACTAGCGTCCGCACGCTGGGACCAACAATAATGTGTAGCCGCAAGGCTTTGGGAGCAACCAGCGTCCGACCTGGAGTAAGAATGTCGCCAAGGCGATCAGATGTCAGGAATACATCTAGCTGGACGAGAGACGACAGGAACTTGCAGGAAACCAAGAGTACTGGAAAGTTCCGTGAAGGCGATAAGCAGGAAACGTCAACATCACAGGACTAGGCCGGCATACCCTGGAACAACTCTGCAAACAGGAGATTCAGGAACAAGATGCATACTGGAACTCAGGAACACAGGTACAGGTACTGCTGGATACTAGAACATGTTCAAAGCTAAAGTGGTCAGAGACACCACGAAAGGGCAACCATAGTATGCCCAAACCCGGTTTAAATAGGCAGCCTAAGGTGGGATAAAGGCAGACAACCAATAGGAGCCCCCTAATGGTGACTGACAGGGAATTGCAACAATCACGGGCACCGTGATACCCTCACCTCTGCTGTGTACACCTCCCCCTGTGATCATCTCATCTGCCGAGTATAATATACTTGTAGTAAGGCATATTGAGCCATGTTTAATGGGCTTTTGATATTTTTTTTTTTAATTTTCAAAATTGGGGCCCCTGAGAATAACATACAAATGCACACCTATACATATTTGGTATCATTATTCTAGTTTGGTATGTGCCATTCATATTTCATACTTTCTTGTTTATTACACTAAACTTGTGAGAGATGTTTTACTGTAATTGTGACTTTTGTGTATTTTATGAAAACAATCACAAAATTAGTAAAAAAAAGTAATAAAATAATTTCTTCAAAAAGATGTTTAGTGTGTTTCGAATAGCCCCATACAAATGTTAGTTCTGTACCATGTAGACACAGATATGAGCACCAAGAGATATTGACATTCATATTTCATACTTTCTTGCTTGATACACTTATGGTTATTAAGGTGTTTTATGGTAGTTTTATTTTATAACAAATGGAATGTGCATGTCAATTGATACATATGAAAGTTCTCTCTTGAGCTCCTGTTAATATGAGGCTGTACAGCTCATGCAGGTAGATAAAACTACATATTTGGTAGTAGTGATTTAAAAATAATTGAAATTTTAGCTACAAATGTACATTTTTTTACATTTACTTCAAGCATGACATCATAAAAAGCTAATTTGTCTGTCTAATCCCCCATAAAAAGTATATGTTGACTAAAAGGTATACAAGATTTACGTATCCAAGATTCATACTCAACCCTTTGAGTATCAGAGAGGTGTACAACGTGTCATGAAGCAATACGTTGTGCACCCCTCTGGCACTCAAAGAGTTAAATACATGGAAAGTAAAATGTTGAAAATGTGCCTGGTCTTCAGGGTATTAAAAATGGCTCAAACCTTGGGCACTGAAAATGTTAACATTCCACTGCACTTAGCTCAGTTTTGTCCTAGTTGACATTGCTTTAACTATGTAAAGTCAAATTAGGTGGGGTATGCTTAGAGAAGTAGGGAATGTCTCGTGTGTAAGCAAACTATAAGACAAACTTACTAACTGCACCATAGGGGACATAAAGTCACCCAAACTCCAATTCATTTAAATGGGGTTTTTAATCTTCTTGAATGTTAGCAGGCCTGCAGAGTTGTTTAGAAATGTGTCAAAACCTCTCTAGGATGCAAGGAGTTAAATAACCCTTTTAAATCAATGGGAGTTTAAGGATTTTTGAACTACACCCTACAGTGTATTTGGCTTGCTCCAGAATGGATCCTCTATTGTGTATAAAGCCCATAGTGAAAGGGTTGAAGTGGTTTCACACACATTCTGTAGCATCATGCATGACTAATGTCCATGCCCCCTGTTTCCTGCAAACACTGATGTCATTTGAAGCCCTTCTAAATAAACTCACCAGATCTCTGTTCTCTGACAGATCCAAGGCATTCCATCGTTCATTGCGCACTGATCTGCTTTGGACACACAGCAGCAGACAGAAAATTCCCAGGATGGATGGATTCATTTTTCAATAGAAGCTTTCTTCAATCTGTAGAGTAACCTAGAGAATTTTTAAATCCTTAATGACTGAGGGACAATGAACATATTCTATAATTATTAAGGGCTACAAAGTAGTACAAGTAAAAATCTGTATAACTGTTTTCAAGATTATTTTTAAGATACATTTTTAATGTAAAGAAAGAAGATGGAGAGATAGAAGGTAAAGGGAAGGCATGGGGATGACCACTGAGTACAATCAAACATGCAAGTCATAACTATGTATTACTAGTTACAAATTGCAGTTTCCAAATAGCAGGTTTCAAACAGCATATTCTCTCCACAAATGTCATCTGGGACACATTATATTCACAAGTACCTTGAAAAGTAATTTTGATCTTCAGTATAATATGCATAAGGTGTACACATTCAGTAGGTATGATTTCATAAGAGCAGAGGCAGCAATAAGAGTATGAAGGAGATTTACTAAGGTGTGATAAAGAGGAGATGAATTCTCCTTTGATATCACTTCTCCAAGTCCTATATATTTCATGTAGCCAATTCGCTAAGATTTCTTCAACTTTGAAGATCTTAGTGCCTAGACTCCATAAAATAACATAGGAACTGGAGAAGTGATATCACAGGATAATTCATCTCCACTGTATCACTACTTTGTGCATAAGCCTCCATGTGTTGAGTTTAAAGAGATAAATAAAATGCTTAATGCAGCAATGACATCTTCACCTCTGCTGTGTAACTTTATAGTCTGTTGGAAATGTACCTGATATCTATCTTCTACATACTGTGTGGATTCATGAGGTTCTTTTGGTGTGGTTTTGTGGACCTATTTGGGAAATTGTGATAGGTTAACCAGCATGACCAGATTTCTTGATATTTTTGAAATTCCCTGTAGATGCATTGCATGAGTTTTTCTTTTGCCATGACATTTGTAGTTCTAATAATGCTATCTAGAATAGTAGGGTTTAGATATTCCTTTTTGTCAATAATGAGATGGCTATGTATGATTTAATAAGGAAAAAACAGGCAGACATTCTAATTTAACTTTTAAACTTTGTTCTTTGCTTCCCAAATTTTTTCCTAGTACTGTTGTGTGAGGAGACATAGGTACTTTATATTATTGTAATGGAGCATAGTCCATTACTGGAGCCCATATCTGGGCCTGGAACTGTTATCCCAAGAACCTCAGAGACTTTGGACATTTCTGGGCCCAAAGAGACTGACAAATTATTTGAGTTTGGGCAAAGTTACTTCCAATGTGTATTCTAGCCACTCAAGCCAGTGTATTGTGAACTGTACCGAGACCCCCTGCCGTGTGTTAATTCATTCACGCCCCTCAAGTCTTTGTGTCCATTGCCTGAGTTCATCAACCCTTTTGTTTTAGTAATGTAATCATGTCTGTGCCATTGTAATTGCTTGGACCATTTGCTGTTTGTCCTTTGTCTTGTATGTTGTGATTATACTATCCTTGTGACTCACCTATTTTATCATGTCCGCTAATGTATTGCAATGTGGTTTCTGTGTATAAATATGTGTGGTTTAGTTAAATAAATTCAGTCTTATTCTGAGTGAACAAGGAGTCCTGGAGTCTTGTATTGCTTATGGTCTAAAGTGTCCATTCTGATACCCATCTGCGCCAAGTATCCTGGATAGTCGACTGCCTGCTGCCAGCTTCCTGTGACCCAACTTCGTATGCTGTCAGGCGGTGACGTGGACATCTTCTCTTTCCTGTGTTCCAGAGATCCTGCAACTGTGAGCTACAGTCAGTCCTGCTACAGTATCCATTCAACCGGGAATAGAGGCCTCACTCTCTACGGCCTGTGGTACCAGTTTGCGACCCAGCTCTGGCTGTGCGCCCCTTCGACTCTTTCCCTGTTTGCCTGGCTTTCCTCCGACTCCAACACAAAGTCGACGCAGCTACCACTTTGTTGACTTCAGCACAGAGTTTGCGACACCACGGTGTTTGATCAGTCCATCCATTTGCTCAACCGGTGCATGCGACAGCGCCAGTCTGGCGTCGTGAGGGAGAAACCCGGGAACGACGGTGGAAAACGACGCTGTCCCTTCTTGCTTCCATTACAGCTATGCACTAATACATGATAAAGAGGTGATAGACAGGACTTCTCCAGTGATATCGCTTCACCAGTTCCTGTGTTATTCTATAGAACCTATGCACTATGATCTCCAGAGTTGGAGAAATCTTAATGCATTGGCTCCATAGAATAACATAGGAACTGGAGATGTTATATCACTGGAGAAGTCATCTTCACTTTATCACCTCTTTATCACGCATTAGTGCATCTCCCCCATGATGTGCTTGACACAGCTGCAACACAGAGCTGATGAGTTAAGATAAAGTTTATTCAGGGTCTCTAGTGTCTTATACTAGTGGTTTGTGACTTTGTAGCAAGTTTCAAAGTCTAAAATGTTTCTAGTGGAGGAAAATGGGTTATTGATGATTTTTCCACTATAGTTCAGAGAAGATATTGTTCAGATCTTTTTCCCAAATTAGTTTCTTATGAAGAGAAAAATGTAGAAGTGAAGTAATGGGTTATAATGTACATATGCATCATTTGGGTGATTTCTTAGCAGTACACTTGTCCATCTCCTCTTTCTATTTGTCTATCTGGCTGCATTGTCAGTAATTTACTGACTGCAGTGCATACCCAGGTTTACCTGTTATTCCTGAAAGGAATGTATCTTGCCATTTTAATGAGTGTTTAACTAATAATTTGTCTCTCAACACCCAGCTGGAGACATCTCTCTTTTTCCCTAAGAGGGACATCCAGATTCTTTATCAGTGGAATTATTGGGAATGTGTTAGTTGTATGAACTGCTGCAGTGACTTAATTTAAGCCAGCATAAGAGACACAGGGTTTGATCCAATAAGGCAAGGTAAAACTGTTGGTAAGGCAAAAACCACTACCGAATCTTAGCCGTGTCTGTGTAGCACCGCTATGCAATAAGCTCTCTACCAGCCTTACAACCTTTGCACCTTTTTTACCTCAGCGTGTGCTCATTTAATTCGCTAAACAACACACAATACATCAATGTAATGGGAACCCAAGATGCCGGGGTGTCCAAGGCCGTCGTACTAGGGTCCTCTCTCCAGATGGTGGACAAGGTAGGTAGATGGCCCGGTAATTGCACTATGAAGAGCTGGAATCCCTGGAATGCTTTAAAGTGAAGCTGGAACACTGGAACATCGGTTCTCCTGAATGGGGGTCAAAGGGGGCCCTTTAAACCATTCAGGAATGAAGACACAGGATGCCGTTCAAGTTCAAAATGACTTCTGACTTTATTTGGCAAAAGACAACTTTTTATACACACTTAACAGCATCACTAAGGTATTGGATACAAAGGAAACACTGGGAATACAATAGTACAATAGCCAGGTACACAGTTAAACAACAGTGACAATGACACAATGGGGTCATACATAATTGGGTTATACAATACAATGGAATTGGGTAAATGGCCTACAATGGGACAATGGGGTAGGTGGTGAAATGGCTCATGGAGACAAAGGACTAGGGCTGGGTACATTTGCCACACAATGGCTTGAATACACATAACATGAGACTGCACTTTACTAAAAAGCATCTTTTGCATAACTTGAACTTGCCACTCTGAAACCCGACCAATAGGAGTGACACAATACAGTGCCAAATCCTGGCCTAGAACGTCATAACTGCCTCTCAGCCTATGAGACGGCAGAAGTTTGGACTAGGTTGACCAATCTGAATAGGGCCTACCTGGCCAGCAACAATGCACTGGAAACCTTTCGAAACTATATTTCTGTGCAGGGAGACACCTACTGGTCAAACCTGGTATTCCCTGTCGACACAGCCTCGAGCTGTGTCAACCCAATTCCCCTTTGAAGATAGGAAACCAATCAGATGGCCGCCTACTTTTCCCCGTACATAGTCTATGCGAGCCCTTTAAATCCGTCACACAGCGGGATGGCTAATCAGCGGCCAGCCTACTGTTTAAATGAAAGGTGGCCTTTTCCTTTTAGTCCAGCTGTCCGTCTCTTACAGGGTGAATAACAGTCCTTTAGCCCGAATGTTTCTCCAAGTATATGGTACAGTTCCAAAGGTCTGACATGGCCTTCCAGTAACGGCCTGTGGTCTGTTACATCAATACCCCTTTTTAGTCTGCACCAAGGGGGGGGGGGGTAGACATCCTCCTGCTGGGAAAGGCCATCGGCATTCCGGTTCTCCCATCCGGACCGGTATTTAATTGACAAATTAAAAGGCTGCAAGGCCACACTCCATCGTAACAGTCGCCCATTGTCTGAGACCCAGTTTAGCCAAACCAGACGGTTGTGGTCCGTGAGAATAGTGAATTCCCGGCCATAGAAATATGGCTGGAACTTTTTGAGTGCCCAGACCAAGGAAAGGCACTCTCTCTACCATGGCGTAGGCCATTTCCCTGGGTAGTAGTTTCCGGCTCAGATAGGCAATGGGGTGTTCCTCTCCGACATGGTTCACCTGGCTCAGCACGGCCCCATGTCCATAACTGGAGGCATCTGTGTGAACCAAGAAAGATCTGTTAAAATCCAGACCATGTAACACAGGTTCTCACCCCAGAGCCTCCTTGAGTGCAGTAAAAGCTTTTTCACAGACTGAAGACCACTCAATGTTGCAGGGCAAAGCCTTTTTGGTCAGGTCCGTGAGGGCTTTTGCCAGGGTACTGTACTGTGGAACAAACTTTCGGTAATCCCTGTCATCCTTAGGAAGGCCAGCTCCCCACCCGGTGTCCTAAGTATTGCACTTCCCCCATTCCTATCTGGCATTTGTCGGGCCTCATGGTGAGCCTGGCTCTGGTAATCCTCCCCTGGATAGCTTCCAAGTGTAGGAGATGCTCTTCCCAGGTGTCGCTGGAGATAAAGTCATCCAGGTAGGCACAGGCAAATTCCTGTGCCCCTGCCAGCAAATGATCCACTAAACTCTGGAAAGTAGCCAGGGCATTCTTCATCCCAAATGACATCACCTTAAATTGGTAGAGGCCACAGGTGGTGATGAATGCAGACTTGGCTACCACCTCAGGGTCAAGCAGAATCTGCCAGTACCCTCGATTGAGATTGAGGGTAGAGACTACGCCATCTCCAGGGAGTCTGTCGAGCAGCTTATCTACCCTGGGCATAGGGTAGGTGTCAGTGACAGTTCTGTCATTGAGGCTTCGGTAGTCAACACAGAACCTTGTAGTTCCATCTTTCTTGGGGACCAGGGATACCAGGGAGTCCCAAGGACTGATGGACGGTTCAGTGACACACATGACTAACATGTCCTGTAGCTCCTGGAGCATGCCCTTCTTGATGGCCTCCAGGACCCGGTAAGCAGGTTGTCGAAGAGCCCCTTTCCCTGTGGTTTTTACTTGGTGCTGGGTCAGGGAGGTGAGACCTGGCAAGGGGAAAACAGAGTTGGCCATTTTTGGACCATGTCCCTAATCTGGCTCTGCTGGGTAGGGTCTAGATGCTAGCCTAGTGGAAGGGGATCAACGGGACCTGTGGTCTGAGCGTCAGCCAGAAAATCAGGGTTGTCCTACTCTTCTATGTCATTGCCAGCTAGGGTGAATGTAACTGACCCATGACCGTTACATGGAACTTGGTGGGGTCGTAGAGGATCAACTCTTTCCAAAAGACTGAAATACATGGACTATAACGGGCCGCGGGCTGGCTGCCATGTGGGGCAACATATTCAAAAGAACCCCATAGACTATACATGAGAGAGTAGGCAGCTTCCTGTTTGGCCAAAGCCGTGGGTGACGAGTTTAAAGGTCCCCCATACAGTTAACATGGGGGAAAGTAGGCGGCCCAGGGAGTGGTCAGTTAGCTGCCTGCCCAAAGGTTCTGATTGGCTGAGACAGCCATGATAATCTTGGCCAGGATTGGCCATCTGATTCCAGGCTTCTGATTGAATATTTCGCTTCAACCCCTGGCCAAAGATGCGTCAACCCTCTGGCCATTATGTGAAATGTGTATTCGAGTCCCTCAGTCCTTTGTCCTAGTGTTTGCCCCTCATCAGTCCCTTTGACTAAATAATGTAATCATGTCTGGCCCTTTATATTATGTTTACACACTATGTCACTGTCCTTTGTCTGGTATTATATCCTGATGTGGTTCACTGTGTATAAAAGAGCTGAAGTTTGTGAAATAAAGTGTGCTATTTTGGAACCTGAACTGCGTCCTGTGTCTCTGTCACTGGGTGGTATCAAGGATCTCCTTTTGACCCCCATCCTAGGAAGAAACGTTGGGAGAATGACCAACAAGGCTACCTGCTTGTAGCCCCTTCAGGAGAGAGAAAACCCAGTCCCATGTGCGGACTTAGGTATCTGTTACAGTGCATATGGCCAGAGCTGCTTCTTCCCTGGGATGGTCCGCTTTTAAGGGCGTTAACATGGCAGGTTCACTGGTCCTGCTGTTTGGCCCCTCAATCGACCACATATGTGGTCTCTCCCTGCCTGTCAATGACCCGGTAGGGTCCTTCCCAAGCGGTTTGTAGCTTATTGTGTTTCACTGGGCACAGAGCTACGACTTGCTGACCCACTTGGAACTCTATGTTGGGCCTGCCAGTCATAGTAGGATTTCTGCCTGGTTTAGGCGGCTTGTAAATGCTGATGGACTAGTCCCATTAAAGCTTCTAACTTTTCCCATAGCTCCACAACATATGTGATCAATGGGGTTTCCTCGGAGTCACATTTGCCCTCCCAATATTCTCGCAGGATGTTCAGGGGTCCCTGAACTTTCCTCCCGAACAACAGCTCAAAGGGAAAGAAGCGCATGGACTCCTGAGGTACCTCGCGGTAAGCAAACAAGAGATCTGGAAGATATCTTTCTCATTCTCGCTGCGACTCCTTGAAAGCTTGGAGCATCT
This sequence comes from Rhinophrynus dorsalis, assembly GCA_037306005.1. Classification (NCBI taxonomy): domain Eukaryota; kingdom Metazoa; phylum Chordata; class Amphibia; order Anura; family Rhinophrynidae; genus Rhinophrynus; species Rhinophrynus dorsalis. The sequence goes on along the minus strand of CM074727.1, from coordinate 97,202,644 downwards.
GTTTTTAGGTTCCATTGAACCTTACATAGAGGCCGTTGGTCTAGGGATGTGTCACGGTTTTGAAAAACACTCAGACCAATACTTATAAGGTTAAAATGAACTTTATTGAAAATAAAGCAATAATCAAAAAAGAATACTTTCCCAACCCACACAGGCCCAGATGGAGACAGTACAGGTATTTCCCACAACTTACACAGGTCAGGTAGGAACAGTATATCAAAACAACGTACAGACAGAGAGACTGACAGCAGGAACCCTAGAATGCTAGGGTTGCAGATACTGGCAACAAGGACCCTAGAAAGCTAGGGTTGTAAGGAGGCACAAGGCCCACGGATACTGGCAGCAAGGACCCTAGAACGCTAGGGTTGGAAGGAGGCACAAGACTCACGGATACTGGCAGCAAGGACCCTAGAACGCTAGGGTTGTAAGAAGGCAAGACTCATGGATACTAGCAGCAAGGACCCTAGAACGCTAGGGTTGGAAGGAGACAACTAACCCACTGATATGGCAGCAGGGACCCTAGAACGCTAGGGTAAGACTGAGGCAACAGACCACAGAAGGCAACGGGTGACCGGTAGTACGGATGTGTACAGGAGAAGGACCACCACACTACAGCTGGCTCTAGAGCCCTTAGGCCACAGCGGTATGGTAAGGCAGGGCGAGATAGTGAACTGGCCCTAGAACTCTAGGGTGATAGCGAGGTTCAACAAGGGTGGTATAACGCCCGGTGTATTTGCCTATAACTCTCAACCAGGAGTGAGCACAGCTAGTGACAGTGGTAACACCGGACATGTCAGCAAAGTGAATGAGTAACTCTGCCGGACTGTTGACAGCACGGAAACCGGTATTCCGTATGTGTACACCGCCACAGAGGCGGTAGAAGCCAGTAAGCTACGGCAACAGTAGTGGGTGCTCAGCCAGTGGTCAGCAACGTAAGCGGGTTCTCAACCAGTCCAGTCAGCAACGTAAGCAGGTTCTCAGCCAGTCCAGTCAGCAACGGATGTGGGTTCTCAGCCAGTTCAATCAGCAATAGATGAGGCAGAAGTACAGGATACACAGGAACGTAGTCAAGCAGGCCAGGTCATACACGAACAGAGAAACAGCAGTAACTAGCTCTAGGTTCAGGTACACCAAGAAAGGACGCCCAAATAACGACATGACAGGGTATAAAAGGGCTGGCCCTGGGTGGAGTCAGGTCCAAGGACCAATAAGAATCCAGCATCGTAAACAAGGAAGTAGGAATGTCGCCACGCAGCAGCCAGGATCAAGGGCACTGTGATAGGATGGTATGTCGTGGTATGTAGGGGTCATCAAGTCTGACGTAAACTGGGTGTCCTGGTCGGACAACATTTTCTTAGGGAACCCTACCCGAGTGAATACCTTGATTAGGGCATCCGCTATGCTCTCGGCAGTGATGCTGGACAATACCACTGCCTCAGGGTAACATAGAAACAGAATTTGATGGCAGAAAAGAACCATTCGGCCCATCTAGTCTGCCCATTTTCCTACTGTAAAAACCTCAAACCTTTTTTGGTCCTTGGTCTTTTCTTATGTTAAGGCCAGCCTTAGGCCTATCCCATGCATGCTTAAATTCTGTCACTGTATTAGCTTCTGCCACTTCTGCTGGTAGGCTATTCCACTTATCTACTACTATCTCAGTGAAGTAAAACCTTCTTACATTACGTCTAAACCTGTGTCCCTCTAGTTTTAGACTATGGCCTCTTGTCCTAACATTTTTACTCCTTTGAAATGTATTTGCAACCTGCACTTTGTTGAATCCCTTCATGTATTTGAATGTTTCTATCATATCCCCTCTCTCTTCTCTCCTCCAAACTATACATGTTCAGATCCTTTAGTCTATCCTGATATTTCTTTTCCTGTAAACCAGTCACCATTTTAGTAGCCCTTCTCAGAATTTCTCTAGAGTATCTATATCCTTCTGGAGATGGGGTCTCCAGTACTGTACACAATACTCTAGGTGAGGTCTAACTAGAGATCTGGAGAGTGGCATGACCACTTCCCTTTTTTTCTGCTACTAATGCCCCTAGCTATACAACCCAGTACCCTGCTTGCATTCCCCACTGCTTTATTACATAGCCTGCCTACCTTTAAGTCATTAGAAATAATTACTCCCAAATCCCTTTTCTTTGTTGTCTCTGATAGCACAGTACCCTGAATAGTATATTTTTTCTTTGGATTGTTATGTCTCAAGTGCATTATTTTACATTTATCAACATTAAACTGCAGCTGCCACACTCTTGTCCATTCTTCTAATTTACCTAAATCATTTGTAATTTGGCTTATTCCCCCTGGATCGTCTACCTTGTTGAAGATCTTTGTATCATCTGCAAAAAGGCATACCTTACCTTGAAGATCTTTTGCAATGTCACTAATAAAAATATTAAAAAGAGTGGGCCCCAGTACAGATCCATGAGGTACCCCACTAGTAACACTCCTTTTCCTCTGAATATTCTCCACTGACTACCACCTTCTGTCTCCTGTCACTCAGTTAAATGGATAAGGCAATTGCTATTTTTACATCCAGACCTAAACACTGCAATTTATTAATGAGTCTTCTGTGAATTACAGTGTCAAATACTTTACTGAAATCTAGGTAAGCTATATCTGCTGCTACCCCTTGGTCTATTATTTTAGTTACCCAGTCAAAAAAATCTATGAGGTTAGTTTAACAAGATCAACAATTCACCAATTCTTTCCTTTAGCATAGTCTCCATTAATTTTCCCACTACTAATGTAAGACTGACTGGTCTGTAGTTACCAGACTCTTCCCTGCTACCTTTTTTTGAGAAGCTGTGATACATTTGGTACCTTCCAATCTTCAGGTGTCCATCTAATGAAATCTCATGGGCCAAGGACATAAGGGTTGCCCAGGGTTGGGAGGGTACTAACAGCTTGGTATGGGATACGTTTGTGGGTCCCTGACAACTGTTCTGTGTCTTTATAACAGCAAGTTTTCCCACAGGAACCATTGCCTCCAGGGTCAGATTCCCCTGTCTCTGCCCTACATCTGTACCCTGCCAGTGTGGGTTCATCGACCACAGCAAAGCGGAATTCTACCGGGGGTGCCAGGCAATAAGGGGATTGGGGCTGAGCTGGTCCTCAGGGACAGAAGCAGGGCTTATCTGTTTTTGCATGCAGCTGCCCGGGGTGATCACTTGGCAATCATTGTGGGGGTAGTAAAAGGAAAAACGGCTCTGCAAATGATCCAGTAGCTGCTGGTAGCAGTCTGGGTTTGGGCCCCACATCCCTGCATCCAACAGGCCATGTGCCCACTCCGAGCGGCTATCCTGAGTCTGCAGGTAAGACTCCCTAAAACTCCAGCGATACGTGTCTGATATGTGTACGTGTCTGGTAGTCGGAGCTGTCCCTTTTGGGTACAGCTCGGTATGCCTCAGCCACCAGCACTAGGAGCTTTCTCACCAGAATGGCAACCCAGTGTTGATGGTCCACATGCAATAAGTGGCATTGTCTCTTAAAATTGTGGAGGAATACGCCTATATCCCTCTTGGTATCATCAAAAGTCTTGAATGACTGGTGAGTCAGGAGTAAGCCGGTCTGCTCTTGCTCGGATTGGGGTTCATTTGCCAGGCTAAGATTGGCAGGACTGTTCTGTTCTCTCTTGCGTAGTCTTCCCGTGCCTCGGTCATGATTGTATCCATGAGCTCCTGTGGCAGGTTGGGCAGGCTTTCCGGGAAACTGGATCCTCTTCCTCGTCCAGCTGCCGCCTCGATTCCTGGTGCTCAGAGTGGCTAGAGTGGAGACTAGAGCGGATGTCCTCTGAGAGGTATGTGGTTCGGGCTTGCTTGGCTGTTTCTTCATCCATTTCCAGGATGGCATTGATTAAGTCCTGCTACTGTAAGCCAGGAAAGCCTTGCCCTCCACGAGCCACCATATCCTACAAGGTGGCCATGGGAAAGTGCATGTAGCTGTCAGCCATCTCTTCACCATCCAGGTCCCCAGGGATTGGTTTGGACCTCTTAAGAGACAGAATCCCACTCCTGCCACCACTGAAATGGGAACCCAAGACATCAGGGTGTCCTGGGCCGCCATACCATGGTCCTCTCTCCAGATGGAGGTCAAAAGGTAGGTAGCTGGCCTGGTAACTGCACCATGAAGAGCCGGAATCACTGGAATGATGGAAAGTGAACTGGAACCTCGATTCTCATAAATGGGGGTCAAAGGGGACCCTTTAAACCATTCAGGAATGAAGACACAGGATGCCGGTCGAGTTCAAAACTACTTCTGACTTTTTTTGGCAAAAGGAAGTTCTTTTATACATACTTAACAGCATCACCAAGGTACTGGATACAAAGGAAACACTGGGATACAATAGTACAATGGCCAGGTACACAGTTAAACAACAGGGGTAATGGCTGTGTAAACATGATACAATGGGGTAATACATAATTGGGTTATACAATACAATGAAGATGGACAAATGGCCTACAATGGGGTAGGTGGTGACATGGCTCAAGGAGACAAAGGACTAGGGCTGGGTAGGGAAGGGTGAAAATGTTAACCTCAAATTGAAATAGGCAAATAATGGCACTATCCACTTGGCGAATAATTTCCCACGAAAAGTGCAATTTTTTCCACTTTTTTCTTTTTTTTTTTCAAAAGCTTTATTAGAAATTTTCAGTAGAAATACAAAAAAAGATGATATTACAAACAGTCATCCACAATAGCATAATGCGTAATCTTCAAGCATCAACTATTACAAAATCATCAAAATGTATAAGACTTAACATTTATCAAAAAGTACAATTTGGAAAGTACTATTCAAACAATAAACTCCCCAGAAAAGGGGATGTATTAAGGGAGGTCAAACCCGAAACTTCGAGGCAGAGAGTAGGAGCCTGTAGACTTGGTTTGGGAGGTAGAGGTGAATCTCTAGAGTACATAGAGTTCCTATAGTAGTGGGTAAGATGATAGAAGGAGGAAACTGAGATAAAGACTGGAGGTAAGAGGGACGGTATGGGTCAGGGAGGAGGGGCAGGGTACAGGTGTAGGGGAGGGAAAGGGAAAGGTCCAGTATGCAGTAACTCCAGCTATATCCACATGATTCAAGAGGTAGGGAGGAAACAGGGGCAGCACCCCACACTCGCACCAGACCTATCTATGGAACAGGCTGGTCTATAGTAACAGTGCTTGTGTGTAGTACCCAAGGGTCCCACATAGATCTGAAGACGTCTCCCGAACCAGTAAGCTCTGAATGACATTTTCGTGCCAAGTAGTGTGATTGCACTTTTGAGAGCCATGCTGGCAACATAGGAGGGGTTGTGGACTTCCAATTCAAGGGGACGAGGGATTTAGCAACATTCATCAGGACACAGAAAAGGTTCCAACGAAATGCTTTGTCTCAAAGGGTAGCCGGGGGCTGATATGCAAACAGAATCAGCAAGGGATCCAAGGGGAAGGAGCAGCCCAGAATGCATACCGATTGAGTTCTGATAGCGAGCCAAAAACCACCAATCAAGGGACACATCCACCAGATGTGGAGCATAGAACCGGTGTGTTGGAGACATCTCCAGCAAAGGGGAAAAACTAAATCTGGATATAAGCAGTGGAGGACCTAAGGGGTACGGTACCAACGCATTAGAAGCTTAAAATTGCCCTCCCAAGTGGGGGCATTGTAACGGTTTTCAGACACTCAGACAGTGAATTAGAATAAAACACAGTTTTATTAAAGAAAAATTAAGAACAAGATCGCCCTCTATAGGCAACACAGTAAATAGCAGTATATAGGCTACATATGCCTTCACAGGACCAGTATACAGAAGCAAGGATAATACATATACTGTCACAGGACAGGCTAAGAATAGCAGATGGCAAGCAATGGTTAAACACAGGGAATCATCAGTCTCATTTGTGGTGTTTGGCACGCCCAAGGTGAATAAGAGGCAGCTAGAGGTGCTAGATTGCACAACACCTTAAGTCCTTAAATGTATAGAGCTGCTTAGGTAGTACAGAGACTGAGGCAGAACGCTGCAGGGTAGTTTGAAGATAGCCCCCACGGGCGTATAACGGAGACCAACTGTAACGTGATAGCTTGAGCCAATAGCCCCCACGGGCGAAGAACGGAGAATACTGCACTGCAAGAGCGTGAGCCAGTAGCCCCCATGGTCGTATAATGGAGACCAACTGTACAGTGTTAGCTTGAGCCAATAACCCCCACGGGTGAGACAACCTGCACTGCTAGAGCGTGAGCCAGGAGCCCTCCAAGCGTAACATCGGACACTGAGTACTGCAAGAGCTTAGTTTGCTGCAAGTGCTTGAACCAATTGCCCCACCGGGTCGTATGGGAGAGAACTCTGAAGGAGCTAGAGCCAATAGCGCCTCCCACAGGTGCGTTAATGGAGACCGACTACTCTGCTTAGTTGACAATATGAGCCGCCGTCTAACCAAGGCCCACAACGCGGCTGGCTCAGCAGGAGCAGAGGATAACTGCAACGGCTCTGCAAGAGTTAACAACGGCAGCAGTGGTAGAAAATGTAGCTCTGCAAGTACAATCGGAGGCTCAGTGAGTAAAGGAATTGCTCTGCAAGTGCCAAGGAGACTCAGCTTAAGGTGGTACAGCTCTGCAAGTGTATTGTAAGACTCAGCTCATGAGATACGGCTCAGCAGGAGTTAATGGTAGCAGTCTCGACCAGCACAGACACCCAAGCAGCAGCGATCAGAATGTCGCTGAGGCGACAACAGCAGCTGTAAACTGGAACAGTAGCAAGTCGGTGCAGGTCACGGAGCAGGAAGTCAGCCAGGCTGGGTCAGATCACGGAGGAGATTCGCAGACAAGCCAAATCAGCAACGAGCAGGAACATCAGCCAGGCCAGGTCAGATCACGGAGGAGATTCGCAGACAAGCCAGATCAGCAACGAGCAGGAATGTCAGCCAGGCCGGGTCAGATCACGGAGCAGGAAAACAGGAGCATAGTCAGAACAGGCCAATTCGGTACACAGGAAATCAGGAACGCAGAAACACAGCAACAGCAACACTGGCTCAGGAACACCATGAAAGGGCACCTGACAGATGCCAATGGAGAGGTATAAAAAGGTCACCAGGGGCGGGCCAAACAAGGCTCAACCAATAGGGGAGCAGCACAAGCGAGAATGACAGAGAGAGATCATGGGGACCGTGATAGGCATCTGGGGAAGAGAGCCAAAGAGTTCATGCTATGGAGGTCCAGATCGCCATACGTAGAAAGACACATAATTCATGTTCCCACTCACAATAACATTGGGGCTTTGCATGGGGGCACAGTGAGAGGCAGAGGGAATACCATCTGGTCAGTGGTTTAAAAAACCTCCTGGGATTGGTCAGAAGGATCTCAAAGGATAAGGGGGGCGATGTGGCTGAGAAGATCTGTGGAGATGGAACCACTTGGGAAAGGAAGTGTAGAACTTGGTGATATAACCAGAAATGGTCTGCAGGGAGGTTTGAGTCAGTCACCAGAGAGTCAAAAGAGAGTGGAGAGCCACCGTGGAAAAGGCACCTAAAGTTTCTAACTTTCGGGTCTGCCAAAACTAGAGGGACAAGGAGAGCTGCCCCGGTGGGAAGGCAAGATTAGTCACCAGAGTAGTTCTAGGAGAGATATGATATGTGTTTGGAATTCATGGCTGACCAGAATGAAAGAAGGTGACCCAGAATGCAGTGGAAGGAGCAGGATGAAGGGAAAGAAGATGGATCGAACCAACATAGGCAAGAAAGATCTATACCCGGGGCATGCACCTGTAAGCAATAAACCCATTCCTTCCTAGGGTCTCAAGTGAGGTCAGATAGCCACATAAAAACAGTGGCGTTATAGTACAATAAAAGATACGGTGCTCCAAGACCACCGCTGGGTGGGGGGAAGATGAAGGAGATCGAGGGGCAAGCGCGGCTTCCTAATTTTGCAAATAAATGAGTTAACCACCTTAACTGATGTAACGTAGAGATAGCGATAATAAACAATAAAGAAATATAGGCTTTTGGGTAGCATAATCATCTTAGTGAGGTTAACCCTTCCCAGCCAGAAGATGAAAAGAGGGTTCTATCATTCCGCTTCTCTCTTTAATGCGTCAATGAGTGGAGGGATATTCGCCGAGATCAGGTCTCGCGGACTTGGAGTAAGGAGAATGCCTAAATACTTGATACCTGTAGAGGGGCAATGGAAAGGATATTGGTTATGTAGGTTTAAAACCACACTGGGTGGTAAGTTCAGGTTTAAAATCTCTGATTTTGCTAGATTGACTTTAAAATGGGAGAGCCTCCTATAAAGGTCGTGAGAGGAAGAAAAGTATGTCATCGGCAAAACAAGCTAATTTCGCTTCCCCTTTCCCAGACCCAATATTTGAGACGAGATACGAACGGTACAGAGCAGGGGTTCAACTGCTAGAATAAAAAGGATTGGGGATAGGGGGCAAACCTGCCGCATACCATTCGAAATAGTAAAAGGCTGGCAAAGGAAGCCGTTAACCTTGACCCTAGCACAAGGAGATAGGTAAAAACTGGTAATGGCTGAAAGATACCCGGGACCAAGTCCCAACCGGGAAAGAACAGCAAAGAGATATGGCCAAGCGATGTGGTCAAATGCTTTCTCCGCATCGACCGAGAAGATCAAAGAGGGCAAGTGATCTTGTAAAGCATTATAGATCAGGGCCACTGCACTAGAAGTATTGTATCTGGCCTCTCGGCCTGGAGCAAGCCCGTTTGATTTGGGTGAATCCTCTCCGGGAGAAAACGCCTAAGCTGATTTGCTAGGATCTTGGCCATCAATCTGATGTACACATTGAGCAGTGATATGGGTCTGTAATTTCCACATAGCAGAGGATCCTTATCAGGCTTTGGAATGACTGAGATGTGGGCTTCCACAGATTGCTTGGGCCAAGACTCCCCTTGCATAATGGACTTGAATGTGGAGGTCAGGAACGGACAGATTACTTGTGAAAAGGAACAGTAGCATAGCGATGTGAACCCATCTGACCCTGGGTTTTTCCATAAATGTAGGGATTTCATTGCAGACTCTACCTCTGACTCAGTGATAGGTAGCTCCAACTCTTGGATTGCAGAGGCTGTTAAAACAGGAGCGCCCGATCTGTCTCGAAAGTCTTTAATGCAACCAGCCATCCCTGTCTGTCTGGTCCGGGGTCAGGGGAGCACTTGATTTTGACCAAACGAGCTAGGGCTTTGCCGCACTTGTCATGCATGAAGGATTTGTATCTGAGCCAGTGGAAGGATTCGACATATCCATCACGGAAAAGAGCTGATAAATCCTTGCAGGCAGTTTGTAGTGTCACCCATATTGTGGGGGAGGATGATATTTTGTGTAATATCTCTAAACTGCTAAAAGATTGTAGTAGGGTATCAATTCTTTTTCCAAGCTCCCCACCGTATGCACTCCCCACATAGCACATACTTGTGTGGTTCCCAGACCAAAGGCATGGAATTTTCATTTAGGTAAAAAAACTCCGATATAGCGGAAAGCAGATACTTTCGAACCTTGGCATCATGGAGGAGGAGGACGTTCAGTTTCCATGAGGGAGATCCGGTGGAAACATGAGGCAAGGTGAGCAACAATTGAATGGGAGCGTGGTCCGACAAGACCATAGGAGCAAAGTCAGGGAAGAGTAATAAGTGTAATCGCTCAAGGACAGAGTGAGTATCCTCCAAGCATCCACCAGGTGGTGCTTCCGTAGGAGATATTGAATTTTGAGTATGCAAGAGGAGGAATATTGGGATTTCCTCTGTGAGGAGTCCAATTCAGGGTTCAATACTAAGTTGAAGTCGCCTCCAACTACCACTGTCCCTTCCTTAAAATCATCTACATGCCTCATCAAATTAGTTAGAAAAGAATAAACGCCAGTGTTAGGGGCGTAGACATTGACAAGCGTGAAGATGCGAGCATGGATCTGGCCCTTCAGAAGAAGAAATCTCCCCTCAGGATCCCTGAATTCAGCCATGTGAGACCACATACAAGTTTTGCTGATTAAAATCGCAACACCCTTGCTGAGGCAAACCATACCTTTGGGAAATTAATGTATGTGAGTGAGGGGTGGAGTGGTGCCATCAAATGTGTCTCTTGAACAAACAAGAAATCAAAATGAAGCCTGCGGGCTTCTTTGATCAAAGCTGACATTTATTGAAATGAACGTGAATTGTAATGGAGCCATAGTGAGGCAAAATAGTAGCCGTTAAGACAGAACTGCCCTGAATACAGTAGGGAGGGTGGGGTGATGTTAGACTCACCAACCTATAACCACAGACCTGGAGACCCGGACCTGGACAAAGGGGAAGGGGAGTGAGCCAAGAGAGAGGGGGGAGGGGAGACAGGGAGAGGGGGAGAAGGTATAGGGGGGAGAAAAAGAAGAAGAGAGGAATACAGGAAAAGAAGGAAGGGTGAAGAAAATAGAGTGGAAAATTGGAGAAAATAAATGGGAAAACCAATGGCAGTCCCAAAACAGCTAACCCCACAGGATGGCAGTGGGGGCTTAGGAGGAGGGGGAAAGTACTGAAAATACAAAGTGTGGAAAGTTCCAAGTCTACCAATTAAAGGAGTCAATGAGGCTTCTAGTGCAACCGTTTAGCCTAACAGCATGCAGAAATATACTTCCTTTAGAACCTAGAGGCTGCCAATAGTGTAGCGGGAGTGTCAGTAGTAAGCAATAGGAGTAAAACAAAATGTGGCTATGGTGCCAGGAGGGGGCAGGGTAAAAATGCCAGGGGCCCGAGCTGCGAGTACCCTGGCTCCTTCATCCGATCATGCATTGACAAGGGGAGTAAAGCAAACGGAGAGAGGAGACAGATATGCATGAAGCGGGGTGAGGTTAAATATCAAAATCCCATAAGGGGAGGAAGATTCGATAAGAGAGAAGAATGTACACAATACCGCCCTTCAACAATTGGGAGCAGCACTAAGGGTAAGCTCAGGATGCACAGAGCTCGCCCCCAAGCCACTCTCCTCAGCCCCTGGCCTAGCAACCACATCCCGCCACAGTCCTAAATATAGCTGAGATGGGCATCCCCCCCAGTCGGCCCCAGGTACCCCAAGTGGACACCTGGGGGTGGCTTGGAGGAGGCACACATCCAGATGCCGCAACACCCATGCAAATCCCCCCCAGCCCTATCCCAACCACAAAAATGTAGTTGAGAACATGTGGGCATATAAACATAAGAAGGATTAAAGACTAACAAGTAAATCCGGGTTAGGTCCAGAAGAGGACCCAATATAGATCTGCAGATCGGGTATCACGGTGCCCGTGCTATGCTGGCGACATTCTGTCAGTTTTGCTCCTGCTTACGCTTATTGGCTGAAGTGACTTTGTCCCGCCCAGTATTTGTCCTTAAATACTGGGCCTTGTTATCACAGTCCCCGTGATTCCCTGTCAATCTGGCTGGGTGTACCTGTGCATTGGAGGAGGCTGATTAGCCCACCCAGGATGTGTCTTTATATACTGGGGTCACGGCATCTGTCAGTTGCCCTTTCGTGGTGTTCCCGATCCTGTGCCTCGTTGCTGTGTTCCTGTGTCTCCTGTGTACCGATCCGGTTCGTCTGACTACTCTGCTGATCCTGCTCCGTGATTGACCCGGTTCTGGCTGACGACCCTGCTCCGTGATTGACCCGGTTCTGGCTGACGACCCGGCTCCGTGATTGACCAGGTTCTGGCTGACGACCCTGCTCCGTGATTGACCAGGTTCTGGCTGACGACCCTGCTCCGTGATTGACCAGGTTCTGGCTGACGACCCTGCTCCGTGATTGACCCGGCTCTGGCTGACGTTCCTGCTTCGTGTATTGATCCGGTTCCGGTTGACGGTCCAGCTCTGTGTGCTGCTCCTGTGTTTCTGAGTGGCTCCAGTCGCCTTCCGGCGACATTCTGAACTGTGTTGTGTCGCTCTGATGAATCATCTCTCTATACCGAACTGTTGCTTGTGGTTGCATGAGTCTATCCGCATAGCGCTGCTGAGCTGTACACTCCTATACCGAACCTACTTTAACCCGTACTGTGCTTGTAGCCTCCGTTTATGAGCCTATCCTCTTACACTTGCCAAGCCTGTGGGTTTTTGTTCGACAGATTAACCTTCCTGAGCCTGTGCTGTTAAGACCAATCACACTAGCAGAGCAGTATCCGTTCCGGTGCTCGGTCAGCACCGTGGTCGCGCTGGCTGGCGCTGGTAGCCCTGTTCGCTCTTGCAGTGTGTGTTCTGTACGGCACCGGAAGGGTGTCCCGGCTCTGGTCTCCAAGTGGTCAAGGTGTTACGTTATCCTCCGCACTACCTAGTGCTCCGGCTCATTAATTGCTTGTGCAGTGTCATTCAATTCTGGCACCCTAGGGTTGTTTTGGCTCTGATCCCGTTGGCACACGCAGGGTTACTACCGAGTGTATGTTAAGGGCGATTCAGGTTCTGGTCTCATCAGCTCTTGCAGTAGCTTTCCTCCTGATATACCACTGTGGTGGTATTGGCTCAGCTCTGGTCTGTTGGTGCGTTCCATTATACTGCTTTTGAGAGTGATTCAGTGCAGACACTATACTCCTGCTCCACACCATCAAGAGACTGTTATCATCTCCTGGGCGTTGGCTAATCAAGGTTACTGAGACTGTTCAGTTTCTCCACTTTAACCCTGTATGGCATTTTCTTAGTCTATATATTGCATTATCCTTACTTGGGCCTGTAACTTGTCATTACCATTTATACCTGTACTGGCCCCTAGTGGCGCTGTTCTTTTATCATTTTCTCAATAAAACTGTGTTTTTACTTTCTACCGTGGTCTGAGTGTCAGAAAACTGTAACGCTTGTCACTTCTCCGGTGCCCTTTCGTGGTGTTTCCGTTACCATCTCTTGTTCCAGTTTTCGTGTGATCTCTGTGTACCGACCCGGACTGCCTGACTACTCTGCTGTATCCGTTCCTTCTTGGTGTACCGACCCGGACTGCCTGATTACTCTGCATTTCGTTCCTGCTCTGTGTACCGACCCGGCCGATGTTCCTGCTCTGTGTACCGACTTGGATTGGCTGACGTTCCTGCTCCATGTGCCGACTCGGCTTGGCTGACGTTCCTGTTCTGCGTACCAACTCGGATTGGCTGACGTTCCTGCTCTGTGTACCGACCCGGCGTGGTTGACGTTCCTGCTCTGGGTACCGACTCGGATTGGCTGACATTCCTGCTCTGTGTACCGGCCCGGTTGGGCTCCATTGCCCGTGTATCAGTCCTGCCTACGGCCCCATCCGGTCCTCGGTTACGGTTGTTATCTGGGCTCCGCTCTGTCTCTGGACAGTGTCACTGTCACTATATTCCTGCAGTCTAGTCTGTCTAATCTGTCAGTGTCGCACGGGCAACATTTCCGGTGTGTTTCTTCCATCTTCCACGGTACGCTTGACCCTTCTTCCTGCCATAAACGCTGAGGTTGGTCTTACTCTGGGCACCTCAGGCTGTTCTCTCGATCGGGCAGTCGACATTGGTCTGAGCATTGTTAACCCCTTCGGGTAAGGTGCCCGATTCCACTGGTTATCCATCAGTGCAGTCTCCGTTGGGTGCCCTTCCAGGCATACAGTCAGTCCTCCGCTACTGCTACGGCAGTTCACAAGCTTGTCCTGGGCCTCCGTTTACTATTGTGGCATTACTCGATATTTGTGCACTCTCTGCAGAGTGAGAGTCTAAAGGGCCTCGCGCTATTAGGGCCTGTCAGTCTTCCTGGCCTAATAGTAACCCATTCAGGGCTGCCTCGTTTGAGTATCACATGAACGTTACCTGACCTGTGTCAGTATATTGTTGTTGCTGAATTGTACATATACTGGACCTGTGTGGGTATATATTACTGTAACCTGTCCTGTGTCAGTAATATATTGTGTTATATATTACTGGACCCGTGAGGGTTATTGTTCTTCTGAGTTTGTTCAATAAAACTGTGTTTTATATAACCTACTGTGTCTGAGTGTCAAATAAAACCGTTACATCAGGGTTGTGGAAATTCCTTCACCCCAAGAGGCCCAGGGGATTGTACATTCCCAGGGGTGATCGAAGTGAGGGGCGAGAACGGGGACAACAGGGCACCGCAGGGTGTGAACTAGCGCCTAATCAGGCAAGATGTACGTCACTCTGAATGGACCTGGGGGGCTCTAACCTACCCAGGAGTGTCTGGGGCGAGGTAAACAGAATCAGGCCTAACAGAGAACCAGAGCCAAAAGCCCCTTTAGTTTGGAAAAGAATATGTCATCCCTGACAGCCCCAGGAGGCCCAATGGCCCCCCCAGGAGCAGCAGGGATGAGGCAAGCGATCCAGAATACAGGGCTCCAAAAATGCAACTGGGGCCAGGCTCGGCAGAGGACCAATCACAGGTCTGTATATCAGAGGTACAAGAAGACCGTCGCCCAGAGCGAGCCTGGGCGGAAATTTAACCCACCCAGGAGCGATCTAGGTGAGGGAGGTGGGACAACATGGCCCTGGAAGTCCAAAGAAACATGAGAGATACACCCAATGAAAAAACCCATGGCAAGCCAGTCCCCAGTCAGATAAAGCTTACATCACCCCGGTCAGGCCTGGGGGCCCGAGACCTACCCAGGACTGACCGGGGCGAGGAAAGCAGGACCAGTCCCAATTGAGAACTATGGCCAGAGCTCATGTAGTCAAGAAAAGAATACATCATCCCCAACGAGTCCGGGGGGCCCGAGGGCCTACACAGGGGAGGCAGGGACGAAGCATGCTGATACAGGGCACATAGCTCCAAAACTGCAAGAATATGTAGAGATACATAGACCCCATTGAAAGAACAATAAAGCAAACCTGCAGCCCCCTCCTCTTCGCTAGAGTAAAGTTCCGCAATCATATAACAATGCAGAGAGGTGGCAATAGTCAACATGAAATAATCAGACCCCCTTCTGACAAAGCAAAGTGGTAGTGAGCATCTTAATACAAGGTGGTTAGGTTCATTGAGCAGAGGCCCGACAGCCTCCATATGACTCTGCAGCATAAGATTAGTTCCAATCACAAGAAGCTTCCATCACATCTGGCTTCCATCACATCGGATCTACGTTTCTTAAAATCAGGGCCTTGGGTCTCACTACAGCGGTCTCACCACTCCCGCAGCAGTCCCTGTGGCTCCAGAACTGGCTGCAACGTTGCGGCTGGGGCAGCCGGTGGATCCAAGTTCAAAGCTGCACAAAAATCTTTGGCCTTTGCTGGATCCCAGAGTACCGCCGAAGCCCAGCAATATCGCACTCCCAAGTTGCGCAGATGGTCAGTAAGAAACCTGAGGGCCCATCTCCTCTGTAGGGTATGTGGAGATGGATCCTGAAAACGGCAGATCACACAACCCGCGTATTTAATTTTTTGCAGTTCCCTGCTTTTGGCAATTAGTCTCTCCTTGTTTCGATATTGTTGAAGACAGCAGGTGACATCATGGGCTTTTGATCCTGGGGGGCCTCAAGGCCTGTGGGCTTTGTTGGCTCTGTCAATCAGAATCAGCAGTCCATCAGGGTCTTCCAGCATTTCTTTAAAACAAAGATTGGAGAGAGGGCACCAGATCCCTGTCACGATTATGTAAGGACACTCAGACTATTCAGTAAGGTAAAATCAGCTTTATTAAGAATAATAAAGTACACTAAGGTCACCCTTCACAGGTCCAGATCCGGACAGTACCGTGGCACTTCCCAAATATGACACAGGTCAGGATGCTAGGAAAATAGCAAAACAAAATAGCAAACACTAGTAGGCTATAGCCAACGACTGGAAGCAGGAACAGAACCTCAGCAGTACCAAACCTAGGAATCGCACAAAACCAGGGAGGTGGTAGGTAACTGCAGGGCAGATTCCCTAGAAGGCTAGAGACAGAATGGCAGCAAGACAGGACACTGGTGAGTGACATGGGCCCTAGAGTACTAGGGATAGCTGAGGTACGGTAATGGACACAGCAAGTGACCAAGTCTCAGCGAACTAGATAAACGGAGGCTACAGTACTGGACATAGCAAGTGACCAGATCCCTAGCAAGCTAGGGTATGCGGAGGCAACACAGAGACCAGGCAAGGAATACTCCCTAGCATGCTAGGGTAAACGGAGGCAACACAGATAGGCCCTGGCAAGGAACTACTCCCTAGCAAGCTAGGGTACTGGAGGCAGCACTGATAGGCACTGACAAGTGACTAGATTCCAGAAGCTAGGGTGATGGAGGCAACACAGACAGGCACGGACAAGAGAATAGTCCCCAGGAGACTAGGACAAACGGAGGTAGCATGGAACAGCACTGGCAAGCGACCGAGCTACTCACTCACAGATACCCCGATGACATGGGTGTACAGGCCAGATAGGCACCAATAGGTAATCGCTGTAGAGTGAGAGCAAGGGGAATGGAACACTGGGTACACACCCAGATGGGTCCAGCCAGTAAGCTGCTGAAGCGACCAAAGCGCCCAAATAGTCAGCAACGAAATGTAACAAAGCCCAAAGCCCCATAGGTGCCCGGAGAGGTAGTCAGCCAGTCCAGTCAGCATCGGATCGGATAGTCATCCACAGTCAGATCGTTACACAGAGCGGTAGACAGTGAGTCCTAGTCAGCAACGGATCAGATAGTCAGCCACAGCCAGGATCGGTACACAGATCGGGAGTCAGCCGTTCCTAGTCAGCAACGGATCGGATAGTCAGCCACAGCCAGGATCGGTACACAGAGCGGTAGTCAGCCGGTCCTAGTCAGCAATGGATCGGATAGTCAGCCACAGCCAGGATCGGTACACAGAGCGGTAGTCAGCCAGTCCTAGTCAGCAACGGAACCACAGAACAGGTGAGACAGGAGAGAGGTCAGGCAAGCCGGGTCATACACGGAGCAGGAACAAACAGCAGTACAAACGTTAGGTACAGGAACACCACGAAAGGGCGCCAAAGTAAGGACAGGACTGGGGTTAAAAGGGCTAGCGCTGGGCTGAGGCAGAACCTAGCAGCCAAAAAGAGCCCAGCTGGAACAGAACAGGAAGTATCAATGTCACTGGCGATCAAGAGCACAGGCACCATGATAATCCCTCACTGGGATCAATTCCAGAAAGTCCTTAAGCCGAATGTTACATCGTTGGCCCCTGTTGTCTAAATCCTCTAGCTTAAAAGTAAGGGATGAGATGGCGTCTTCATGATGCAGCACGATATGCTCAAGGGCCTGTAGTTGGGTCCAAAAGGCTTCCCTGTCATCCTCCTGGAGCTGTAGCCTCTGGGTCATTTGGCCAAAGTCCTTGCAGAGATCAGCAATCTCCGTTTTGAATGTGGCTTTAAGATCAGATTTAATGTCACCCATGAATAAGCTCATATCCTCATTTGTGAGGAAGGGAGCAAAGTTGGCCCTGGTTAAAGGTGGGTTCTGGGAGGTCACTGTCGGAAGGTTTTTCTTGTCGGGTGGCGTAAAAACGGCTGGCCGTTTAAGTTCAGGTCCCTTCCCCAGAGCAGACTGTGAAGGTGTGAGGAGCTCACTGTTAGAATCGCCCAATGGCTTGAGCAGCGTGCATAGGCCCCCTCCGCTGCTGTGGTGTATTGGCATGCAATCAAGGATTTTCTTCGAATCCGGCCATTTCATGCCCTTCTTTTTACTCCCTGGCATGTCGAACAATGCCTCCTGGTGCTGGAAGTAATGATAAAGCCCCAAAAGGGGTAAGAAAGCATAATAATAGGTTTAGCTGCTCCGGAGCAGAAGGATCAAGCGGCCATCTTCCACACTGGTTAAGCCACACACCCCTCACTTTTTCCCACCTTTTTCGCCCTTTGAAATCATTGGGAAGAAAAAATGTTTTCCACCACACAAAAGTTTTCTACAGCCAAATAAATGGCTGTGAGGCTCTCACTGCATGCCATTCTGTGTTTGTGAAAGGAAAGAGCAGCACTTTGTTTGAGCTAGAGAAGACAGAGAGGGGAATTGAAATGTAGTTTAGGGAATCTTTTAGTAGGACATTTGTTCTGTGTAATTGTGTTTTAGGACAGTCAGCGGGGCACTCTGGGGAGAAGGGAGGAAGGAGGTTGACCCCAAATGCTCCAAAATTCCATGCGACTGGCCAGACACAGGCAGGATCAGCAAACAAATAGGTTCCCAACTGGCTGTGTCTGGCCAGTCAGTCTCTGTGCTGGGTGGGGAAGTCTCGGGAAAGAAGCTGTTTATTTTTTTTTTCAGCTATAATTTATTTTGATAACAAATGAGAGTTGGTACCGTGTTAGCCGTAGAAATACAGGAGGCAAATATAGTTTTTGATACCTTTTATTGGCTAACTAAGCAGATTTAAATGCAAGCTTTCAAGACCTTAGGTCTCTTCCTCAGGCATGTTATACAGATAAATATGAAAACATCTCTCTTAAATACAAGTACACATCACATTGTTTAGCATGGAAATCAAATAAGAGAACTCAATCCAGATCCAGATATCTTTGATCAGTCAATGGTAAATTGCACTCTTCCTCTGAGGCTTTAGAGGTATTTACGATGCTCTTGGGTCTGTTGGAAAGGTCAATCAACTAAATTGTATTTTGATAAGAACTCTATCTCTATTTAAACCACTACAAATTGCATTAAATTTTAACATTAATTTTACCTCCCATACCTTTCTGTCCCTCTGAGTGCGGAACAGTCCCATCAATACAGTTAACTTAATATCCTTGACACTGTGCCCATTTTGACAAAAATGTTCTCCCACTGGTGTCTCTGTCTTTTTGTTATTAACACTGGATCTGTGGGAATTAAACCTCTTATGTAGTGCTTGTCCAGTTTCTCCCACATACTGAGCTGTTGGGCATTTTGCACACATGATAAGGTATATTACATTGGATGATTTACAGGTGAAGGTACCATTGATCTTATGGTGTAAATGGTAGTGATGAGCGAGCATGCTCGGCCGAAGCTCGGTTCGGCTCGAGCATCGCTCTGCTCGGCACATGGCGGTACTCGTACAAGTACCGCATGTGCTCGCCCGCCATGTTCGGGTCTCCTCCCCGCACGTTTCGCGGCTGCTGCGCAGCCAATAAACGTGCGGGGAGGCTCTGACATCAGTGTAATGCCAGCAGCCATGTTGGCTGCTGGCATTACACTGATTGGCTGGCCAGAACCCGTGATCGGGTGCTGTATAGCACCCGACCAGCGAGTTCGGCTCAGTCTTAGCCAGGGAGAGATGAGGATAGGAAGGGAAAGTCAGTGTAGGGAGAATAAAAGTGTTGGAACTCTATCAAGACCCAAAAGTCCTTTTTAGGACTGTTGTGTGTGGGGGCAGCATTTATATTTTGTTTGGGGGGGCACAATTTCATTTTTTTTGTGGGGGGGGGGATATTTAGGTGACATTGTACTAGGTGCACAGGGACAAATAGTGTACAACGCAGCGACAAAAAGGGCCATTTTAAACATGTGCCTAGCCATAGATTATTGTCACATTCTGTTTAGTGTGCAAATTTTCAAATTAACGTCACATATTCCGTTCACTGTGCCTAGCCGCAGATTAGCGTCACATTCTGTTTAGTGTGCCTAGCCGCAGATTATTTTCACATTCTGTTTAGTGTGCAAATTTTAAAATTAACGTCACATATTCCGTTCACTGAAAATAGCCGCAGATTAGCGTCACATTCTGTTTAGTGTGCCTAGCCGCAGATTAGCGGCACATATTGTTTAGTGTGCAAATTTTCAAATTAACGTCACATATTCCGTTCACTGTGCCTAGCCGCAGATTAGCGTCACATTCTGTTTAGTGTGCCTAGCCGCAGATTATTTTCACATTCTGTTTAGTGTGCAAATTTTAAAATTAACGTCACATATTCCGTTCACTGTGCCTAGCCGCAGATTAGCGTCACATTCTGTTTAGTGTGCCTAGCCGCAGATTATTTTCACATTCTGTTTAGTGTGCAAATTTTAAAATTAACGTCACATATTCCGTTCACTGTGCCTAGCCGCAGATTAGCGTCACATTCTGTTTAGTGTGCCTAGCCGCAGATTAGCGGCACATATTGTTTAGTGTGCAAATTTTCAAATTAACGTCACATATTCCGTTCACTGTGCCTAGCCGCAGATTAGCGTCACATTCTGTTTAGTGTGCCTAGCCGCAGATTATTTTCACATTCTGTTTAGTGTGCAAATTTTAAAATTAACGTCACATATTCCGTTCACTGAAAATAGCCGCAGATTAGCGTCACATTCTGTTTAGTGTGCCTAGCCGCAGATTAGCGGCACATATTGTTTAGTGTGCAAATTTTCAAATTAACGTCACATATTCCGTTCACTGTGCCTAGCCGCAGATTAGCGTCACATTCTGTTTAGTGTGCCTAGCCGCAGATTATTTTCACATTCTGTTTAGTGTGCAAATTTTAAAATTAACGTCACATATTCCGTTCACTGTGCCTAGCCGCAGATTAGCATCACATTCTGTTTAGTGTGCCTAGCCGCAGATTATTTTCACATTCTGTTTAGTGTGCAAATTTTAAAATTAACGTCACATATTCCGTTCACTGTGCCTAGCCGCAGATTAGCGTCACATTCTGTTTAGTGTGCCTAGCCGCAGATTAGCGGCACATATTGTTTAGTGTGCAAATTTTCAAATTAACGTCACATATTCCGTTCACTGTGCCTAGCCGCAGATTAGCGTCACATTCTGTTTAGTGTGCCTAGCGCAGATTATTTTCACATTCTGTTTAGTGTGCAAATTTTAAAATTAACGTCACATATTCCGTTCACTGAAAATAGCCGCAGATTAGCGTCACATTCTGTTTAGTGTGCCTAGCCGCAGATTATTTTCACATTCTGTTTAGTGTGCAAATTTTAAAATTAACGTCACATATTCCGTTCACTGAAAATAGCCGCAGATTAGCGTCACATTCTGTTTAGTGTGCCTAGCCGCAGATTAGCGGCATATATTCCGTGTAATATGAAGAAGGCGGGTAAAAAGGGACGGGGAAGTGGACGTGATCCTGATAGTTCAGGGCGCGGGTCAGGACGCGTAGAAACTGTGCCTGGTGCCAGAGCACAAGACAGAAAGACATCCACCATACCTAGCTTCATGTCTCAGTTTACAGGGCGTCGCAGGACATCACTCTCGAGGTCAGACCACTGCGAACAGGTGGTCGGTTGGATTTCAGCTGATACTGCTTCCAGTCGGTTAAGCACCACCCTGTCTTCCACCAAGTCCACTCTCACTAGCCAAGAGGTTGGTCAACATAATCCTCACCCTGATCATCCTTCCTCCCACCATAGAGGGTCTGGCCAAAGAAGTGATCCCACACTGGGATATAGTGAGGAGCTCGTCTCATCACCAATCCTTCATTTGAACCTCTCTCCAAGCACGCTTGCAGAGGAACATGAGATCTTGTGCCCTGATTCACAACCTCTAGAGGGTACCCAATCACAAGAAGATGACAGAGGGGAACGGCATTTAAGGTCAAAGGAAGTGGATGATGATGATGATGAGACACAGTTGCCATCAAATCAACCACAATTACTGTCTCAAGACCTTGATGAGGAGGATGATACACAGTTGTCAATGACTGAGTATGTGGTGGGATCAAGAAATGAGGAGGATGATCAGAGTGAGGAAGTGGAGGAGGACTTGGTGGACGATGAGGTCACTGACCCCACCTGGGAAGGTGGAGAGCCGAGCGATGACAGCAGTCCTGAGGGTGAGCCATCTGCAGCACCGCAACAGGCTGGAAGAGGCAGTGGTGTGGCTAAAGAAAGAAGGCGGACCGCACCAAACCGGCCCGCAAATGTTCCACGGAGCACCCCCTTGCGTAAATCTCCCTTGCCAAGGGCTAGGTGTTCCGCGGTATGGCGTTTTTTTAAGGAAAGTGCGGACGACAAAAAAATTGTAGTTTGCAACCTGTGCCACACCAGAATGAGCCGAGGCATGAACACTAGAAACCTCACCACCACCAGCATGATCCGACACATGGCATCCAAGCACCGTAATAAGTGGGAGGAACGCCCGGATCGCCAATCTGTGTCTGCAGGCCACACCACTGCCTCCTCTTCCCCTGTTTTCGGTGCTGGCCAATCGCCTGTCGAAGGCGCAGGCCCGCATACCTCCCGCCCTGCACCTGTACCATCTGAAGCACCATCAGCGACCACATCCACTTCCCTGTCCCAGCGCAGCGTCCAAATGTCGTTACCCCAGGCATTTGAGCGCAAGCGAAAATACCCAGCCACCCACCCACAGGCCATAGCACTAACCTCACACCTTTCAAAATTACTGGCCATCGAAATGCTGCCATTTAGGCTTGTGGAGACTGAGTCCTTCCGCAGCCTGATGGCAGCAGCTGTCCCTTGGTACGCAGTCCCCAGCCGCCACTACTTTTCCCGGTGTGCCGTCCCCGCCTTACACCACCATGTGTCCCTTAACATCACCCGTGCCCTGACCAACGCAGTTACTGGGAAGGTCCACTTAACGACTGACACATGGACAAGTGCTTGTGGCCAGGGACGCTACATTTCCCTGACGGCACACTGGGTGAATGTCGTGGAGGCTGGGAGCGACTCGGACCCTGGGATGGCACAGGTGCTACCCACGCCGAGGATTGCGGGCCCTACCTCCATCAGGGTTTCCGCCAGCACCTACGTTATTGGCTCCTCCTCCTCCTCCGTTTCCACCTCCGAATTCTCTGCGCGCAGCGCCACTCACCCATCAGCCGGTAGCTGGAAGCAGTGTAGCACTGCAGTGGGGAAGCGTCAACAGGCCGTGCTGAAGCTGATCTGCCTTGGGGACAAACAGCACACGGCCTCAGAGCTGTTGGAGGAGATTAGTCACCAGACCGAGCAGTGGCTCTCGCCACTCAACCTGCAACCAGGCATGGTTGTGTGTGATAATGGGCGTAACTTGGTGGCGGCTTTGGAGCTCGGCAAGCTCACACACGTACCATGCCTAGCGCATGTATTTAATTTAGTGGTTCAGCGATTTCTAAAAACCTACCCCAATTTGCATGATCTCTTGACGAAGGTGCACCGCGTGTGTGCACATTTCCGTAAGTCATCTACAGCTTCAGCCGGCCTGTTGAAGCTGCAGCAGCGCTTACAATTGCCAGCTCACCGGCTGCTGTGTGACGTGAGCACGCGCTGGAACTCCACCTTCCACATGTTGGCCCGGCTTTGTGAGCAGCAGAGGGCAGTAGTGGAGTACCAGCTGTTACACGGTCGTCGCCTCTCCGTTCAACTTCCTCTAATCAGAAGTGAGGAGTGGGAATGGATGTCAGACCTCTGTGAGGTTTTACGCAATTTTGAGGAATCGACACAGATGGTGAGCGGCGATAACGCTATTATCAGTGTAACCATCCCACTTCTGTGTCTACTGAAACGCTCGCTGCTCACAATTAAAACTGACTCTTTGCATGTGGAAGAGGTGGAAATGGGGGAGGAAGAGCTTACACAAGGTGATAGCCAGAGCACCCTCACTTTGTCTTCTCAGCGACAATTGGAGGAGGCGGAGGAGGAGGAGGAAGACACGGTTGCCTCCGCTACAGAGGGTAGCCATGGAACTTTATTTCCATCTCTTCAGCGTGGGTGGGCAGAAGAGGAGGAAGAGGATGAGGAGATTGAGAGTCATCCTCCTGGTGAGGACAGCGAAATCTTGCCTGTTGGTACTCTGGCACACATGGCTGACTTTATGTTAGGCTGCCTTTCCCGTGACCCACGCGTTATACGCATTTTAGACAACACGTATTACTGGGTGTTCACCCTTCTGGACCCCCGCTACAAAGAGAATTTCTCATCTCTCATTCCTCCGGTGGAGAGGACAAGCAAAATGGTGCAATACCAGAAGGTTCTTGTTGAAAAATTGCTCCAAAATTTTCCATCTGACAACGCTGGCGGCAGAGTACGTGCTACCTTGGCCAACCGAGAAGCGGAGAAAAGGGGAGCACACAGCAGTTCCGACAAAGGCAGGGCAACACTCTCCAAGGCGTGGGACACCTTCATGACACCCCGCCAGCACCCTCACCCTGATGCGCAGCCTAGTGTCACAAGGAGGGAAAAGTTTTGGAAGATGGTGAAGGAGTACGTAGCAGACCGTGTCAGCGTCCTCAATGATCCCTCTGTGCCTTACAACTACTGGGTGTCCAAGCTGGACACGTGGTATGAACTGGCACTCTACGCCTTGGAGGTGCTGGCCTGCCCTGCCGCCAGCGTTCTGTCTGAGCGGGTATTTAGTGCTGCTGGTGGCATCATAACAGATAAGCGTATCCGCCTTTCCACCGAAAATGCTGACAGGTTGACACTTATAAAAATGAACAAGGCCTGGATTTCCCCTGACTTCTCCACTCCACTGGAGGAAAGCCCCGAGTGAACATAAAGTCACTTTAGATATGTTATTTACAATGATGGGAATACTCCATTCACCCCTTCCACCCAAAAAACGGGTATATGGTTGACTCTTAATCTTCTCATCCTCCTCCTCCTCTTCCATATGCCCTGTGATATAATTTTTATATAGGGCCAGCTCACCAGCGGGCCCTGTGATATAATTTTTATATAGGGCCAGCTCACCAGCGGGCCCTGTTTGACAATTTTTGTATAGGTCAGCTCACCAGCGGGCCTTCTCATATGATGTTTTATTGGGTCAGCTCTGTAGCGGGCCCTCTCATATAATGTTTTATGGCGTCAGCTCACTAGCGGGCCTTCGCATATAATGTTTAGGATGGTCAGCTCCGCAGCAGACCCTCACCCATAATGTTTTAGATGGTCGGCTCAGCAGCAGACCCTCATTCCTAATGTTTTAGATGGTCAGCTTAGCGGCATGCCCTCGCCCCTAATGTTTTAGAGGGTCACCAGCAGGCCATTAATCCTAATTTTTCAAGGGTGTGTATGATGCCCTCCTTTATGTGTAATAAAGGGTGTATTGGAGTGACATTTCAGTCTAATTTTTGGCAGCCCTTTCACTTAGTGCATAGGCTTTATGAGTGTTGGACCACTACCTGAACTATTGTACCACAATGTGAATGAGGCCCTCCATTTTGTGATATACAGGTTGTATCGGAGTGCCTCAGGTCCTCCCATTGAATTAAATAGGGCTGGGGTGTTCGACAGAGCAGAAGGTAGTTCTTGGCTTCATCCACTAAGTCACTTCGTCACTTTTACTCAATGGATCAGACCCCACTGTTCCGACTATAAATTTTGGACTTAACAAGGGCAAACGGACATGTTGTAAAACCTGTGGTAGCTGCGGCCTCCGTTCCTGAATGCTGTACCTTACCCGGGCCATAACCACGTTGAACACCTGCTTTACGCTGCGCACGTTTCCCTCTTAATCATGGCCCCAGTTCCGAAAAATCGATGACATTTTTTGCAGAATTTGCAGATGATATACAAGTAAATATACAGCAAATACTGTTTGGTAACAATTTTTCGCCTAAAGTCGTTTTTTTCTTCCTTTTTGTGTGTTTTACGGTCAGTCTGTAAAAATGGCGTACTACGGGCGAAACATCGTTCCCAGCAGCGACGTTGGAGTCCAAGATGCATCCAGACATCCTCCCTATGCTGTCCCTGAACCATTTCTGTGGTGTTTCCATCATTTTCTGACCTTTCCCTATGAACCAGGCACCCTCCCCTCATCAGAGCAGGGGGTGCCTGGTGTAATGCTCGAGTCCTCCCATTGACTTCAATGGGGCTCGGGTGCTCGGCCGAGCACTCGAGCCTCCGGGGGCGCTCGGTCAGAGCACCCGAACACCCGAGCATCGGGGTGCTCGCTCATCACTAGTAAATGGGTGTTTGGTATTGGTATGTTGTCAGTGGTGTAAATGTGTGCACAGGTTTCACATCTCTTTTGTAGGCAGGGAGATGTGCCATTTTTTGTATTTTTATTCAGGGCACTCCTCACCATCAGTTGTTTCAAATTGGGAGGTTGTCTGAAGGAGAGTAAGGGAGGCTGTGGGAATATGTTCTTAAGTCTTTCATCCGTATGTAATTTCTTTTGAAGTTCTCTCGATATTTTGTGTAGCACTGTGGACTACATTCAAGTAGCAAATAGGCAACTCTCTGATGAAAGATATTATGCAAAATGACAAGAAGATCCCACAAAAAATGATACAAAATAACTTAACAGGTTCATAAAAGAACTACCCTCCAACACTGAAGAACAGATAAGGCCCCTAATACCAGCAGATCCAAAAATAGGCTCCTTCTACATGCTACCAAAAATACACAAAGAAGGAAACCCAGGAAGACCCATAATTTCAGGGATTGGTACACTCACAGAGAATATATCTGGCTGGGTAGAAAATACCCTGAAACCCCTGGCAAAACAAACACCCAGCTTCCTTCAGGACACCACGGATCTTTTAAACAAATTAGCTGACTTGGAGCCATTTCCAGAGAGCACAATCCTGGCCACTATGGATGTAGAATCCTTTTACACCAACATTCCACATACGGATGGCATAGCAGCATGCTATGCTAGTGAGACAAACAAGTACCAAAACACCTGTCATCAAAGTAGTAGGGAACTGTTTTCAGTAGTAGTAAAAAGAAATTGTTTGAGACCTTCAAAAGCTTAGAGGAAAATAAGGATAGTGGGCAAGAACTGTCAGGTGATGCTGCTGAGGATGAGTAATGATGATGCAGATCTAGAATATATCCCTCCAGCATCCTTCTCTTGTTAAGATACAGATGAAGTTGAGAGTGAGGATGATGACAGGGCTATAAGGTTAGCAGAAAGTCAAAGGCTGAATCTTTCACCACTTTTAAAGGAGCAGTATGCCTGTCTATAAACTGTTTGAAAAAGCCATTGGAAAGTCTCACCCTGGACAAGCACAGATATCAAAATGCACACAATCATCATCAGCATCATCGCCTCTTCAAAGTTCAAGTCCTACTCAGCCACACACACCTGTTTTGAGTACCCAGCAACAGCAACACAGCTTGTTAACATCTGCAATGTTATATATGATAAGTATCTTTGATGCTGGTGTAAGTGCTGCACCTTTGACACCTAGTAGTAGTGGCAGTAGAATTGCATCAACATCTAGCCCCAGTAGTAGTAGTAGCAGCACCACCACCTCAGTAACTCCTCAAGTCCACAGTATGGAGATACTTCACTCAGGATCCTCAAGCATGTTGTTATCCGTTGTCTGTGCAAAAAGCACTTGAATAGGGGGAAAGCAGGCTCACACCTAGGCACCTCCTCTATGAGATCCCGTCTGAAGAACAACCACAGGTTTGACTCGGAGACACACTATCAGCAGGCCAAAGGTGCCACAACTATCAGCAGCAGAAGCACTTTAAAAAGTCCCCAGGGCTCTAGAGCAGAAAAAAGAAGAAGTGAAGTTATTTAGGTGTCAGGGAGTGTGCTACTGCCAGTGCCAACAGTTAGGTCAGTCCAGATAACACCTATGGCTCCTGCTGCAGAGGAGTATGACAGACAAAGCCAGGATAAATATATTAACAGCAGCACAGCTGAGGAGGTGGAGGAGGGATGTGAAGAAGGGTTGCCACCATCTACCCCACTTGGGACCACTGATATGAGCGACAAGTAATGTGTGTCAATAATCTGAGAAGGAAGAGATTTGACGCAAACATGACAATAGTAAAAACTATATACATACAAATCATACCAGCCAGTCCCCCGCCACTACAATACACATCTGCCACATTGTAGCTTGTACTTTATTTTTTTTATTACTTGACATCATATTGATGAATATGTGCCAGAGTTAAGTAAGCAGGAAGTTAGTGTTGTGGGGAAAGAACTGCATGTTAACACATTTTTCAAGGAATATGTTGCTGTTGGACTCACAACTTTGACTTTCAGACACTAAACGGCCCTCAGAATAAGTACAGTGGGAAATGTAGTACCTATAGGAAATATAGGCGAAAAATGTGTTAAAATATGCAAAAATGAGTACATATTTGCATAGGCGGAAAGGCAAAATCTTTCTCGGAAAAACAAAAAAAATCACCCAGTTTTTGTGAAAAGTCACACAGGAAATTTTCACACTTTTCACCCACCCCTAGGGCCGGGTACATTTGCTACACAATGGCCTGAATACACATAACACAAGACTGCACTTTACGAAAAAGTATCTTTTGCATAACTTGAACTTGCCACTCTGAAACCTGACCAATCAGAGTGACACGATACAGTGGCCAAACCTAGCAAAGAACATCATGACTGCCTCTCAGTCTATGAGACGGCAGAAGTTTGGACTGGGTCGACCAATCCAAATAGGGCCTACTTGCCCAGTAACATAATACACTGGAAACATTTCAACACTATGTTACTGTGCAGAGAGGCACCTACTGGTTGAATCTGGTATTCCCTATCAACACAGGTTCAAACTGTGTTGACCCAATTCCCCTTGGAAGATAAGCAACCAATGAGATGGCTGCCTACTTTTTCTCATAGTCTATGAGAGCCCTTTAAACCCGTCACCCAGCAGGATGGCCATTCAGCGGCCGGGCTACTGTTTAAACAAAAGGCTGCCTTTTCCTTTTAGTC
Source organism: Rhinophrynus dorsalis (assembly GCA_037306005.1). NCBI lineage: Eukaryota > Metazoa > Chordata > Amphibia > Anura > Rhinophrynidae > Rhinophrynus > Rhinophrynus dorsalis. The sequence goes on along the minus strand of CM074727.1, from coordinate 97,174,244 downwards.
CGGCTGTCCATCTCTTTCAGGGTGAATAACTGTCCTTTAGCCCGAATATTTCTCCATGTATATGGTGCAGTTTCAAAGACCTGACAAGGCCTTCCAGTAACGGCCTACGGACCAGTACAATCAACTTCAAAGGAAACAAGCTAACGGTTAAAGTTATTTAGCAATGCTAAATCACAGACAATCACAACACACCAAAGTTTCAAGTACATTCAAATAAATGTATATATGCCTCAAAAAAACTGACACACAATGCCTGTGTTTGGAGGTTCTAGGGGAGCCAAGGATAGACTAAGTAGGTTCGCTTTTGAAACGTTGCATGGTAAATGTTGTGCGGCTAGAAGCCACATTAACTATGTTGTTTTGTTTAGAATAGCGACATGAGAACCTTGCACTGCATAAAAGCACGAGGTTCTCATGTCGCCTCTTTAAATGTTGCTACTCAAATAAAAGATCAGAGATAAATGCACAGTTTGTGTAGGTAATGGAGGCACCAATAGGTCAGAAGTACTCATTGTAAGTCACATAATTAATAAAAGCTCCTTACCTTGCCAAAAAAGGGACATGAAGACCCTTCAGACGCCCCCCAATCCCCTTGCACAGCTCTTCACCGGCCCTCTCTCCCTGCTCCTCCTGTCATTCTGGGCTGTCTCTCTCCCCTTCTCCATGGTTTAGTTGTCTTTTCAGCACCTGTTTAGCGCTCCCATAGGACCCTAAATTGTTGTCCGTGGATTGCCTGTAGAACACCACAGAGCAGGGGAGAGAGACAAGCCAGAATGACAGGCAGAGCGGGGAGAGAGAGCCGGTGCATCGATGTGCAAGGGGGTTGGGGGGGGAGTCTAAAGGGTCTTCATGTCCCTGACCTATTGGTGCCTCTATTACCTACACAAACTGTGTATTTATCTCTGATCTTTTATATGAGTATTATAAGTATTACAAACATTCTTGGCGCATACTGATGAAATACAACAAATGGAGTGTCCCTCATATCCCTTTTTTTTTGGCAAGGTAAGGATGATGGGAGCTGTATGTGGGCACAACGGAAGCAATGTTTAAAGAGGCGACATGAGAATCTTGCACTTTTATGCAGCGCGAGGTTCTCATGTTGTCATTTTAAACAATACGGAATGGCTAATGCGGCTTCTAGCTGCACAACATTTACCATGCAATGTTTCAAAAGGATACCGACTTAGCGACAGAGACAGAGGAGCACACATTGAAAACAGATAGACTTGGAGTGGAGAGTGGAGAGAATTGCATTTAATATATACATTTGATACTCTTTGGCACATGTTACACACATCGCATACACACACACACACACACACACAAACATCTTTTCTTTTTGGACACACAACGCATTTTTATTTCATACAGTGTGATTCAGTGAGTGCAAGGAAGTGCCAGAGAGTGAGTCTGACTGAGTTTCTCTGGGAGTGACCTGGTGTCAGGCTCTAACTCTAAACTCCAAAAGGTGTGTAACTACCAAAGGCTAAAGATGGCAGGATTGAGAGCAATGCTGGGGATCATTGATGGTCCTGAAGATGCCTTTGCTGTATCCTAAGCCAAGGTTAAAGGTGCTGGCCGCAAAGCCAGATTGCAGGATAGGCAACTTCAGGACCCACGGAGGTAGTTTCTCACTTTGAAGGAGGATCACTGGTCCGTAGTGGTAGACAGGAGATTAAATTAGAGAAGTCCAGGGCATGCCTTAAAAAGAAATTAACAAGAGGGCCTGCAAGCAGTCTCTGCAACAATAGCTACTGCAGGTATACCAGAAGCAGTAAGAGTGGAATGTAACACCTGGCTTCAGAGGAACGGTGCACAAGGTCAGGCGAGCCTTACCTATGTTGTTGAGGGACCCAAGGTGGAAGTTGAGCAGGCCTGAAAGACAAGTTTGTCAGGTAGTCGCAGAAAGTCGATGATCGACAATATCAGATCATCCACAAGAATGTCAGAAACAGGGGTCCCAGAGGACTGGAAGAAAGAAATGCTAGTGGATGAAACCGATAAATGTGAAGAAAGAAGAGTTCTGCAGAGATTCATGGAAATTGTTGTTGAAGGCAAACTCTGCCAGGGGTAGCAATTCCACCCAGTTATCTTATTCCTCACTTAGAAAGTGCAGACTGAAGGCTACCATAACCAGAATAGTAGTGCAATTTCTGGATAAGGGTAAATCTACAATGAAGGTCATTGCAATGTGGATCCAGGGTTTGGAAGGGAGTGGTAGAGGTAGAAGTAATCCCGCCAGGGCTTGGTCAGGAGTCTTAAATCTGGCACAAGTAGAGCATGCAGAGACAAATGCTTCATATCCTGTTGGATGGAGGGCCACCAGAACTGACGAGAAACCAATTCCAATGTTTTTTGTACTCCTGGGTGTCCAGCCACAGGAGAATGGTAATGCCATTGCAAAATTTCTCATCTAAAACAGGGCAAAACAAATGTGGTGGCAGTCAGTTGGCGTGGATCAGAGTACCTTGGGCATTCTGGGTCTTTTTTAGAGTTTTGGCGGATAAGGTTGCAACAAAAGGTCCAGGATTTAAGATAGGTTCTAGATGTGGTCCAGGACCTGGGTCAAACTGAAAGCATCATCTTTGATATTTTTGAACAAGGATGATAAGAGATGATGAAGTGGAATCAGGTGAAGAATAACACCCATATGGCTTGTCTTGGATTCAGGCTTTTAGCTGTTACCATCACTGTTTTCTCCTCTGTGAAACTAGAGGAAGAGGTTGTAGGTGTAGGTGGAAGGTGGCTGCTGCTTGTCCACAGATTAAATCTAGAATAGCTTCCATCTTTCTTTCAAGGCTCTGAAGGTGGGCTTCATGAGAGGACAAGACTTGTTCCTGTTGATCCTTTCTAGCATGTCTTCTTGCTAGTTCCGCAGGATCCATAATATTCCTGGCCTGATTATACTGTCAAGCTCTGACTCCAAACTCCAAAAGGTGTGAAACTACCAGAGGTTAGGGAGAACAAGTTGAGAGCAATACTGGGAATCAATGGTGGACCTGCTTTTGCTGCAGCCTAAGCCGAGGTTAAAGGTGCTGGCTGCGGAGTCAGATTGCAGGATAGGTAACTTCAGGATCCATGGGGGTAGCTTCACACTCTGAAGGAGGATTGCTTATCCCTGGGGGAAAACAGGAGATCAAATTGGAGAAGCTCAGAACAGGTCTTAAAAAGAATCTGACAAGAGGTCCTGAAAGAAGTCTCTGCAACAATAGCTACTGCAGGTATACCAGAGGCGATATAAGTCAAATGTATCACCTGGCTTCAGAGGAATGATGCATAAGGTTGGACAAACCTTCCCTATGTTGTCGTGGGACCCAAGGTGGAAGTCGAGTAGGCCGAAAAGACTGCTTCCTCAGGTAGTCGAAGAAAGTCGATGATCGACCATAAAGCCAAGTCGGAGAGCCAGGCAGTCGGATTCAACAAGAATTTGAAGATAGACAGAAGTTGAAGACTACCGACAGGTAGGAGAGCTGGAGAGGCCGCTTCGACTGAGGGCCGATGAAGAGCACATAGTCGACTGGTCAGGCAAGCCGCATCATACACAACAGTGCAGATCGATCGAGAAGAGACAGGAGTCAAATGGTCAGGCACACCTGGTCGTAGCCCAGGATCAAGCCAAGGAAGCAGAAGGATGGTCAGACACACCAGGTAATAGGCGACAATCAAGCCAAGGAAGCCGACAGTTGGATTGTCAGGCAAGCAGGGTCGTAGCCAAGGATCAATAACAGAAGTCAAATCACCATACATGAGTAAGGTCAAGAACAAAGCCAAGGTAATACACTGGAACAAAACAATCAGGATACTGCTGATCTGCTGCAATTAGGCCAGCATCCAGTAGGAATAGGTTTGTGATTCTGGGTGTGAGTGACTGAGTGATGGAGCTAGGTGACTGATAGTTAGATAGCAGGGTGTGGAGTAGAGTCTGGAGGGATGGGGAGAGGTGCAGAAGAGGAGGAAAGAGAGAAAAGGATCGTCGGTCAGGAAGGAGGGGGAGAGTGATACCAGTTGGGCGGAAGGGTACCCAGCAAAAATCAGGTACACAGTAGCTAGGGATCCACATGCCAGTGGGAACCGGAGGGGATGTGTAACAGGAACATACACATCTAGGGACAGTGCAGACAGGGCATGACCACCAAACTGCCTCATACAGTTCAAATATGTCCCAGACTGGTTTGGAGGAGGATAGACTGCGGAACCCTATGTACTCCCACAAGGAGAACATGGCCCTAGTGCACAGCATACTTGACAGGGTGCACAAACTATTTACCACTGAAAGGGCCAAAGGGATTGGTGCTAGGAAGAAGTTCCCCTGGTGTCAGACCCTGAGCTCAGTCAATGTGGTGCCCAGGTGTAAGCGCACCACTGACTCCACCAAGAAGCACTGAACAGACTGCAAAAGAAAAGTCAAGAAAAGATGGGAGACTTGGCCCTGCATGTGAGAGGCACCTGAAGTGGTCCACCTATGAACATAATCCTTCAATGCCTGGGAGGAGATGCTCTGAAACAACCCCTCCACGACTAATGTTGAAGGGGTCCAAGGTTGCTGTGGCACAGGAGATGACAGCAACCTGAAGACTCCTGGTAAGTCCATCACTCCAAAACTGTCCACCACACAAAGTCTCTTAGCTAGTATGGCACAACAGTGTCAGCCATGAGTTGCCCAACTTGATCAACCCGGCGCTGATAGGGTTCAAATAAGGGGGAAATGTTGTAAATCCTCAATTAAAATGTGATGTGGTAAGCAGGCAAAATCATGTCCAAGTGCAAGTTTAACCCCCTCGGTGCTGCGTTGATCAGACATACTTACCTCACACAAACAATGATTGCCAGCACATTGTAATACAAACATCTGTTATATTCTTCAACAATATTACACATGTTGCCACAGGGAGGTCAGCACTTAACCCTTTGAATGCTAGAGGGATATGCAACGCATTGCTCTACAATACATTGGGTACCATTCTGGCACTCAAAGGATTAACAGAGGATGAACACACGACACTAGGGTCATGGTCCACATCTCTACAGGGGTCAGCACACACATGACACTAACTGCTTGCATGTCCAACACATAGCTCACGTGAGCAATAACCCCATGGCCCCAAATCACACATTTGCACCATTCATACAATCATGAAAACTAAGTTGAAACAATGACACCACTGCATACAGGCAAAGCAACTCCACAAACACACAATGATGGGGAACACAGCAACGCAAGCAGCTGGGGACACATGTTTTGCTCACCAGGAGAACCATGAGAATCACACATCTAAAATGTAATGGAGGAATAAACACTGAAACATGGGTTACCAACACTGCCAAACCAGGCCATTAGGGGGCCAAAGCACACACACGTCTTAACAAGCACATGATACATTATTGGGGAAAATGGGAATGGTGCTCACTATATCAGTGGTGCCACAGTTGACTACCCATTGATTTAAACAGATGTGTCCTCTATGTCCCATAATACATACCTAACATGTATGCATACCTCCTTGCCATCCACACTGTTAAGCTCAAACACTGTAGGTCACTTCCATTAAAATAAAGGATCTTGATAGCTGTTCAATCAATGAGTGCTAGGATGGTATCCCATGCATTGCAAAGCAATGCATCCAATACCAGTTTGTCAATCAAGGGCTCACATGTCAATGTCATCGTCTTGCATCCCGCTTGTCATTGCTCAGATTACTAATCACTCAATATAATTTCCCCACACAGCACTCATGCTTGCAGCCAAGTAGGAAATTGGTCAGGAGGAGGAGGAGCAAAGTCTGAACCCCAGTGACTCAGCCACTGATAAGCCAGTACAGGGCACCAGGTGCATGTCACCACCACCAGCACAGTCACAGTAGGGGCTGCCACCAACAACAGACCAAGAGTGGATGCTCCAGGATTCTGACCACTGGATGTGGTAACAGAGGTGTATGCCGCCAACAACATCAGGACAGTACTGGATGCCCCCACCACCGGTGGGATGCCATTGGATGCCAAGCATGGTCAGCACCCCGCAATATGGGTCATATGGCCCCTCACCACAACCACAGCCACACAGCTTTAGAAGCTAGAACCCAGCCTACAGCAACACCCAAGGTGGGAAGGGAAGACATCCCCGTGACCACAGTATGATCCATGGTTACTCAACTTTCAACATCTTGGCCTCATAGATGAGCCATAGAGACCTGAACTACTCACCTACTTCACACCAGCAGCACAGAGTAAACCTGGAGAATGAGGATCAGCTGTCAGATGTGGTTGGGGCAGAATGTTCACCCTCAAATGGATCACATACTGGCCCCCTCACACCTGTCTCCACATTTGCCTCACCAGCAGCTGCAGCAGCATCAGAGGAGACACACTGGGACCATGAGGAAACCACCGGTAAGAAGACAGACACAGACAAAGGAGGTGAGGCATTAGCAGCACCTCCATGTGCAACATCCCCACCCTCATCATGTGCCATAGCTGGCTTAACCAGCAGTATTGGTGTAGGGAATACATCCACATCCAGAGGAGGCTACTGAGGGAGACCAGGTGCTTCTCCAGGAGGTGTCTGCGCAACATGGAGAGAACTGCAGCCACTGTCAGTGGTACTGAATCACAGCAAGCCCTCCTCCACACAGAATACACCATATTGGGACTGCACTCAGTGACTTTTTTGTCCAGATGATCATTGAAATGTGCCAACAGAATCAAATCCAGAGGCTGCTGTTGGAGTGAGCACCCTCTTCCAAATTCCTCCAAAAATAAAAAAGCTCCATGTGTCATGTTTTCCCTAAATAACCTGCACTTCTTGATCCCAAACATGTCTGTCATTCCTTCAGATATCTAACAAGGCCAGTGCCAGAAATGTCTCCAATACATTGCAAAACAATGCACTGAACACAACTCTTGTATATTTTTTGTTTTTGTGTTTGAGCATCTGTAACCAAATACAACACATCCGCTGTAGTCCAATTTCAACTCACAATATACCTAGCAAAGCAAAAATCATGAAGCTGTTATCTGTGCATGATGTGAGTTGAAGTTTAATAATAATTGATGAGAAACACATCACAATCTAAGTCTGGTCACACACAAGATCACTGTTAGTACACAGGGACAGTAGAACTCCAACACAAGGGTGCACCTCCTTCATGTCAGGCATGTAGAACATGGGTCACACTCTGAGAAAGCACATCTCACAATACACAGTGTCTGGAACACAAATATGTCCTTCAGGGCAACCAGTGTGCATCCCTGAGGGTTTGTATTCATTGGGGTGTGCTTGTGGATGGTGGAGGAGTCTTAGGGGACTCCTGGAATGTCAGTTGGTCACTCAATGCATCCCACAAATATGAGTTGTGTAACCCTCTTGCATTCCAAACGCCAAGCTGGCTGAACCTATGCAAGATCCACATGATGTTCTGATGGAAAAACTGGTCAAACATCACTGCTGACCTATCTTCATGATGGGTTCCTTCTCAGTTACACTGTGATGAGGAGGTGCATATCATGACTGTCCATGATTCCAAACAAGAGACATTTTGGATTTCAGATGATGTCTCTTGAGTTGGAACAACATATAGGTACTGTGTGGGTTCTCAACACCTTGTTCTTCATGGTGTGGATGACCTCTGATACAGCAACATTGTTTCAGGGCAAACACATAGCAATGGCTCATTGAGGATTGATCATATCTCTCCTTTGTACCATTGTGTACGAACAGATGTGCCCTCATCAAGTCCCACCATATGATTCATGTCAGTGACATGACAATAAGCCGTTCGGTATTAACATACAATAGTACTAGGAAGCAGCAGTAGTATCACTATATGGAGTGGAGTCAGCGTTTCACCCCTCTGTTCCATGATGGGTCATGCCATGGATGCCTGTAGGAAGGAATGAGAGAAGTTGAAACTGCGCTGCAAAACTCCATGGTACTTAGCCATCACTTAGGGCTGTATACCCCTCTGGAACACATAGGGTTAAAAACAAGATGATGTTAAGCTGTTGTCTGGTGCGGGGCCATTGTCATTGTGATGCACACGCACAAAGGTCAGCATGCTGGGCCTGTCATCCTCCCTCTCAGTTAGTTACTCCTATGCAGAACCAAACATTTTTACCCAGGGAATCCATCCCTATTCAGCTGGATTGGCTATCACAAATCTCTTGTGTTCCTAATACCTCTACTACCTCTTTAACACTTGGAATGCCAGATGAGTATCCAATCCATTACATTTCAATGCATTGGATACCTCTCTAACACTCCAAGGATTATGTGCTTGTTGTTAATATGATCAGCTATGAACCTGATTATTTGCTGTATGTAATACTTCTGGAACAATAACATGAGGGACATAGGCAATCAGGTGTAGCAGTGTTCACAGGGGGCTAGTTGATATCCGTGAAGTGGCAATGCACAAACGGAATTCCAGATGTCAGTTGATTTCACGGTCTCCAATAGACCCAAGCATGGCATGTCAGCTGCATGTGTTCGTTACAGTGCCAGCTATGTCATTGTGATGTTGAAGCAGGCAATTTCATGGCTGGAGGCTCATGTGAATCTCAGTCATCCTACTGAGTGACATAAATCATTATGTATTGTGTGAGTGTGTTTGCACACATTCCCCATGCCTAATCATTGTCATACATGCATTGTGTTTGATTCATGTATTATATTCAAAACTTAAAAGGTCTCTGATGAGCTTGTCTCGTGTCTCCTCCCCTCTCAGGGTCTCCTCATCCTCAGGCTGGGGAACAGGCACCTTCACAATGGGTTGTGGATCTAGATCCTCCACTACCTGTGTGTCGACTGCGATATTGTGAAGCACGGCACACGCTAGTATGATATCGCACACTTTGCCTGGCTCATATTGCAGAGCTCCCCTGAGTTATCCAGGCAGTGGAATCATGTTTTGAGAAGGCCATAGGTGCGATCAGTAGCATTCCAGGTCCTAATGTGAGCCTCACTGAAGCAGACTTGTGCAGGTGTTTGTGGATTTGGGACAGATGTGAGGAGTGACGGTTTGCAGCCAGTGGAAGAAAAGTGACATTGTGACACATGGTTATGTGGATGATGTTGTGTGATCGGGACATATTTGTTATGTGTCATGACCATGCTAAGCTGGATTTTCATTACTCATGTGAGTGTCCCTGTGAATATGGTGTGATGTGTACATTCTTCACTCACCCAAAAGCCATCCTCCTGTAGAGGTTCCATTCTCAAAGTCACAGTAGACGGAGGAGTGCCTGAGGATGTAGGAGTCATTAAAACTGCCAGGATAAGAAGTACATACATGGGTGCTCCTCATGTTGTCATCACACACTATCTATGCATTGATGGAGTGGAAATGCTTGCTATTGATATAGAGATTCCCCTCATACAGAGAAGCTCTTATGCGCGCATGTGTACAGTCTATGACCCTCATGACTCTGGGTATGCCTCCCCTTGTGTAGAACTCCTGCTTGACACATGCCCAATCTGGGTGTAAGGGAAGTGGATGTAGCTCATGGTCTTCCTTTTCAGGAATGCCAACCTGAGCCAACACCACTGAACATGTGGATTGGGCCTTCCCAGATACATATCGATCTATGGACTGGAAGGATCCCATTGCCATGAAATGTATGGCACACAGCAGTTTCTGCATACCAGATAGGAGGGAGTTGGTGGTGAATATGGGGTCAATGTCATCTTTGATAACCTCGCATAGGTCGATGATGCTGTGTGACATCAATCAGTAGCAGCCTGTAACTTTAGCATCTGTCATTCCAAAGAAAGTGTCCCTTTGTGCAGAATATCCTGGGTCTTTGCGGTCGTCTTTCCTCCCTGTGCTGCTCCACAGGTCCCCGTAGCAGCTGGGGGAGCTATGGGAGATGCTGTTGTGGCAGCTGAGCTGATGCTGCTTGGCCTGGTTCTCCAGGGGGAGATGGGCTTTTGTCCAGACTGACTATCTGCTGTTGCAACAGCAGAAAAATATCCAAGTGTGCTTGGGGGTTCCTGAAGCTCTATAGTCCTCGCAAGCCCCCTTCTCTGACATCTATGCAGGCATTGCAATGGCAACATAATGCCCATTATCTCTCTCTGAGTGGTTTCATTGTAAACACGCCATGCCTGAGGACGATAATAGGATTTTAGTCTTACCTGTTAAATCCTTTTCACTTAGTCCATACAGGTCACTGGTACTCTGGGAGGCGTAAGTCCCCTTTAATAGGCAGGAACAACTATGCAAATAATTTGCAAGGGGCGGAGCCTCCCCTCTTACTTAAGCCACCTTCTGGCCAGAGCCACTTTAGATTGATTTGAGACCCTAAAACTGACCTCAGGTAAGCAAAAAGAAAGACTCCTGTGAGCATGCCCGAACGGTCTCCCACTGAATGCCACAGGAGAGCCAAGACTGGTCCCTTGACAGGGTGGGAGACCAGTGACCTGTATGGACTAAGTGAAAAGGATTTAACAGGTAAGACTAAAATCCTATTTTCACTGTCGTCCAATACAGGTCACTGGTACTCTGGGATGTACAAACATTGAGCTGATCCAGAGGCGGGAAGTAAGGCAAGGACCAGGCGCAAGGCCCAAGTCACTAGAACTGTTATGACCAGTTGATAACATAGCCCAAACTGTAAGTGTCAACGGACACCAACCAAGGGAACAATCCCTGAACTAACACAGCACACGGAACTAGAGCCAACCGGGCTCAACAGTAAAGAAGCACTAAGGATCACAGAGCGGAAGACCTACACAGGCAAGACTGCCTCCAGGACCTTCCTTCCAAAACTGGCATCAGCCGAAGCCAGTACATCAACTCGATAGTGCTTAGAAAAGGTGTGCACAGAGGACCAAGTGGCCGCTCTGCACAGTTGATCAGCAGAAGCTTGATTCTTGTAGGCCCAAGAGGCCCCAATAGATCTGGTGGAATGGGCAGTCACCCGGAAGGGAACATGCTTATTCCTCAACTTATAGGCTTCACGGATGGTAGCCTTAATCCAAGAGGCAATGGTAACTTTGGAAGCCGGTCTTCCTGCCCTAGGCCCCTCAGGAATGACGAATAGAGCGTCAGACTTCCTGATAGACTCGGTGCGATGAACATAAAACTTGAGGCAACGCACCACATCCAACAGATGGAGATCTCTTTCCTTGTCAGATGAAGGATTAGGGCAGAAAGAGGGAACCACAATCTCCTGATTGATGTGAAACTCAGACACAACCTTGGGTAAGAATTCCTTGGTAGTGCGAAGCACAGCCTTATCCTTGTGGAACACCAGGTAAGGAGGTTTACAAGACAAGGCCTGTAACTCTGCTACCCGGCGCACTGACACAACAGCCAAGAGGAAGGCCATCTTCCAAGTCACAAGACGTAACGGAATGGAAGCCAAGGATTCAAACGGTGGTCGCTGAAGAACTCCCAGCACCAAATTGAGATCCCACTGGGGAGCAGGACTCTTAAAGGCAGGTCGAACATGAGTCACACCCTGGAAGAAGACTTTCACATCAGGAAGGACAGCAATCCGTTCCTGGAAAAACACAGACAAGGCAGAAGTCTGAACTTTGAGGGAACTCAGACTGAGCCCCTTATCCACACCGTCCTGCAAGAAGGCCAGGACAGTGGGAAGATGGAAGTCAAGTGACAACTTCTTGTCAGAGCACCATGTCACGAAAGTTGACCATATGCGATGATAGATCTTGGAAGACACAGGCTTACGAGCACTGAGCATCGTCGATACCACAGAAGGAGAAAAGCCTTTCTTTGCTAGAATCGAGTATTCAACTGCCATGCCATCAAATGGAGAGAGTGAACATCCTCTTTCCACAGATACCCCTGAAGAAGCAGGTCCGGACGGGCTGGAAGTGGGATTGGATCCTTCACTGACATGGCCATCAATTCCGGAAACCAGGACTGGCGAGGCCAGTTTGGAGCAATCAGGATGACAGGACAACGTTCCCTCTTCAACTTCTGGATAACTCTGACCAATAGAGGAAGAGGAGGGAAGATGTAAGCCAGGGGGAAGTCCCAAGGGATCAACAAGGCATCCACTGCTAGAGCAAGGGAGTCCCTCAACCGGGAGCAAAACACCGGAACCTTCCTGTTGTGTCTGGTAGCCATCAGATCCACCACAGGCATCCCCCACCGTTGAGTGAGCATGTGAAACACCTCTGGGTGAAGAGCCCATTCTCCGCTGTCGACGGTATGACGACTGAGGAAGTCTGCCATGACGTTGTCCACGCCTGGAATATGAACCGCAGAGATGACAGGCACGTGATCTTCTGCCCAAGACAAAATATCCTTGACCTCCCACCAGGCGGAACCGCTTCTTGTGCCGCCTTGCCTGTTGATGTAAGCCACCGCCGTGGCGTTGTCGGACTCCACTCTGACTGGAAGACCGGTCAATTGAGACTCCCAGTGCCTCAGGGCCAGCCGAACAGCTCGAAGTTCCAGAACATTGATGGAGAGCATGGATTCCTCCAGACCCCATTTCCCCTGAGCACTGAAGCGACCCCAGACTGCACCCCAGCCCCGAAGGCTGGCATCCGTAGTGACTGTGGTCCAAGGAGGAACTAGAAAGGATTTCCCTTTCAGGAGATGAGAGAGATCTAACCACCAGTGCAGACTCGACTCGACATGAGGAGGAAGAGAAACAGACAGATGTTGATGATCTGGATGATTCTTGCACGTCTGGATCACAAACCTCTGAAGATCCCGGGAGTGGGCCATGGCAAATGGTACTGCTTCGATTGTGGAAATGAACTTCCCCACTAAGGACGACAACTTCGGAACTGGAATCTCGTCCATGTCCAGAATTCCAGCCACTCTGACAGCTATCTGGTGAGCCACGTCCTCTGGAAGAAACACCATGCATTGGCGAGTGTCGAACAGGAGACCCAGGAACAGAAGCCTCTGAGATGGAATCAAGTCCGACTTGTCCAGATTCAGGATCCAGCCATGACGGTTCAGGGTGTGCATGCACATCTGTAACTGCTGAAGGAGAAGCTCCGCTGAGGAGGCCTTCAGAAGGAGATCGTCCATGTAGGGGGTCACTCTGATCCCATCCTGATGGAGCACCGCTATCAATGAGCCCAACACCCTCTGGAAGACCTGAGGGGCTGAAGTCAGCCCAAAGGGGAGCGCTGCAAACTGAAAGTGTCCCCTGTGGCAGGCAATCCTGAGGTACCGCCTGCTCTCTGGATGAATAGGGATGTGAAGATAAGCATCCTGAAGGTCCAGGGAGGCAAGAAACTCCCCTGGAGACATTGCTGCAATCACAGAGCGCAGGGACTCCTGGCGGAAGTGGGAAGTCACCACATAGGCATTGAGATCTTTGAGATCCAAGATGGGACGGGCTCCTCCGTCCTTTTTGGCTACCACAAACAGGTTGGAATAAAATCCTGAACCTGTGTCCCCCTGAGGAACCGCCTCCAGGACCTCTTTGTCCAAGAGATCCTGAATAGCGTCGTCGAACAGACGCCTTTTTGTGGGTTCCTGAGAAGGACGAGTAAAATGGAACCGAAAAGGAGGAAGGGAAGAGAAAGGGATCCTGTATCCCTCTGACACCACCTGAAGAACCCATGGGTCCGCCACTGACTCCTCCCAAGTCCGGCGAAAGATGCGGAGACGACCGCCTACAGCCGGATGCGGACCCGGGTTCGGCGAGTCATGCCGAAGCAGTCTTGGAGGTCTTGGCCTTGGAGGCAACTTTGGGCCTCCAGGACTGTTTGGGCTTGGAGGAGGAGCGCGTAGTGGGAGGACCCGTTTGGGCCGAGGAGCGTGTCTCAGTCTGAAAGGAACGAAAGGACCGATTGCGTTTGGCTGGAAACTTTTTCTTAAAGACTGAGGGTAGAAGAGTACTTTTACCGCCAGTAGCCTCACTGATCATTTCTTTGAGTTCAGACCCAAAAAGCAAATTCCCCTGAAAGGGCAAGGAAAGCAAGGCTTTCTTAGAGGCTGTATCAGCAGACCAAATTTTCAGCCAAAGAGCGCGTCTAGCCACCACAGAAGAAGTGGAGGCCCTCGCCATCATGCGCACAGCATCAAAAGCAGCGTCAGCAACATAGTTCTGAGCTTCAGTGATATTAGCAAGAAGCTGCAACTGTTCAGATACAGGCGCATCCTGGCGAACCGCTTCAGTCAGTCGTTCAGTCCAGGCCGCAATAGCTCTATTAACCCATGCCACAGCAAAAGTGGGGCGCATGGCTGTGCCAATGGAGGCAAAAATAGACTTAAGAGAGAGCTCTAGTTTCTTATCCGTCCAGTCCTGCAAGGCAGAGGCATCTGAGACAGCCAAAGCAGTAGATTTGGATAGTCTAGACACAGGAGCATCCACTTTGGGAGGATGAACCCATTTTGCCAGCTCCGCCTCAGGAAAAGGGTAAAGTTTAGCAAACTTCTTGGAGACAGAGGAAGATCTATCAGGATTCTTCCATGCCTCAGAGACCAGACGGGCAAGAGTAGGGTTAGTTGGAAAACAAACAACTGGTTTAGATGGCTTTTTCTGAAAAACATCAGTAGGATCATAAGTGGATTCCTGAGTCAGAGGAAGGTTGAGCGTATTCAGAACCGCTCTGATCAGACCCTCAGCCGAAACTTCAGGGTCACACTCATAGGGGTCCCCAATGGACCTGTTAGATTCAATAACAGTACGTTCCTCAGCATCAGAATCCTGTAAAAGTTCTTCTTCAGAAGAATCAGTGATATCAGGAGCTCCCTGTGGCTTAGGCAGGGAGGTCCTGATAGTAGAGGGGGTCTGCCAGACCTGGAGAGCCCCCTGTACCTGAGAGGGAAAGAGTTGAAGCGTGGATCTGAGATCCCTAGTGGCAGCTTTAAACTCCCTCACCCAAGATGGCTCAATAGCATGGCTGGGAAGCCCAGGGTTGCTATCTTGACCAGTACAATTAGGGCATAGATCCCCCACATTATCGCCATCCAGCCCAATGTGGCAAGAGGAGCAAAACGCCATGGGGGTAGCGGACCCCCCATCCTCCTTAGACTTGGGTCTAGCCCCTAGCTCCAGTGAAGTAGACATGCTCACAGCGTCAATATACCCCACTAATAACACTATCACCCAGAAAAAGTGTTAAAGATTAAAGTTTCACCCCAGAAATGTTCTAAAAACGGACTTATCTGGCCAGCGAAGGGTTAATCTGTTGAGGAGAGAGAAGGCTCGGTCCCTGCGTAGTGTACTCGCCTAGGAAAAGTACCACAAAATGGCGGCCGTCATGACAGCCAATCAGAAACGAGCGCGAACCAAGCGCTCATGGGAAATGTAGTTTTCCTGTCCAAGTACCCCAAACATTGCCCGAAGCCCCCCCCTGAACACCCCACATGAATAAAACACATTCCGGATGAAAGATCAGGAGCCTAGAATTAAAATGAGCCCTCTCTGAAGTTGCTGTGACAAGCGGTTCCAGAGATATGTCCCATACTGTGAATTCCCATAGAGAGTAAAGGAGCCCTTGCGTCTGAGCGGGAAAAAGCCGCGCTTAAAGGCGCGGAACACCATTTTTTAATAAAGTTTAGTAAAACATTAAAAAGTGCCCAAACAAGCATGAAACACATGAGAAACATAAATAAATGAATACCCAATGCTCCAAAACTCAGAGAATAACACAGAAATTGCATAAACAGTAATAATGCAATAAAAACACCCTATGAGTGCTGGAGTGTATTAAAACTCCCAAATACAAGCCCATCAAAGGGACACTGTGGGGACAAGTGGACCTTCAGCACTCAATGGGTGACTCACCTTCCTTGCTGACTTCTGTCTTCAGGTGACCATGATAAGGAGGGAAAGAACCAGAGGTAAATTCCCCAACAGGGGAGCTGCTTAACACAAGCTGTCCCCTCTTCAGGGCATAGGTCCACAGAAAATCCCTGGAAGCTGCACCAGCCACTTTAAAGAGGGCAATTCACAGCCATGGTCACCCTCCTAATGGTGGTATTCCATATTTGAATAAAAAATAAAAAAATACTAAGATGCATAGATGTTCTCTACCTGGTGTGGAAGCACACCAGGAACAAATCAATCTAAAGTGGCTCTGGCCAGAAGGTGGCTTAAGTAAGAGGGGAGGCTCCGCCCCTTGCAAATTATTTGCATAGTTGTTCCTGCCTATTAAAGGGGACTTACGCCTCCCAGAGTACCAGTGACCTGTATTGGACGACAGTGAAAAGATGATAGTTGGGTGTTGACCAGGAGTGGTCATCAGGTACGGAGGGACCAATAGGAACGTGTGTGTGTTGTCCAGGTAAGTATATACCTATATGGCTGTAGTTGTTTGAATGTGTTTGGTGTAATTGCTGTTTACTGTCAGGTGCGTGTGTGATGTGTTCCAATGCACTAAGGGTGGGCAAAAGGTCCTGAAAACCAAATGGTTTTCCATGGGAAAATACACTTTAAAGGGATAGTAATGTTTCACAAAAACAGCAGCTCCAATTTATCTTCATAGTATTTGAGTGTTATTTCAGTACTGTCAGAGTTGTAGCTCAAGAGTGATTGAATGATAAAGTATCCCCCTCCCGCCCCTTTTACCTAGTGTAACACTGCTCTCCTCAGATGTGGAATCTGGTTGTAAGACCAGACAGATAACAGCAGGGGACAATCTTCTTACTCTAAGAACAATGAAAACCCTGCCCCCATGACAGGTTTTTCAGCTTTTTCCCTTATCTTAATTGAAGATTGTCCCTCTCTGCAATCTACCTGGGCACCTCCCAGCTGCTCTGAGGTAAGCAGTGTTATATCAGTAAAAGAGGTGGGAGGGAGATACTTTATCTTTCAATTACTCTTGAACTACAACTCTGACAGAATTGAAATACCACTCTCCAAGGCCCAAATACTATGATGATTAATTAGAGCTGCTTTTATTATGAAACATTACCATCCCTTTAAATAAAGCAATTAAAAACTTTGCTGTTTTCACCCATTGCCAAAAAAGTTTTGCTATGATTTTTCAATGGCTATAAACTTTTCACCCCTTTACTTACATGTTTTTTGCATTTTCACTAGAAGAATGTGAAACACAATACAAGCAGCTACAGAGAGAGAGAGAGAGAGGGTGCCAAGCTGTTGTGAAAAATTGTGAAGAATTGTGGTAGCAGAGGGTCATAGTGTGTGCTATCACTATGAGCACATGGAATATGAATAAAAGGAGGAGCTGGAAGGACAGTTATATGTATTGTGAGTCTAAGGAGGAAGTGACATTACTAACATTAAAGGGTCTGGAATGGATGCCCTGATTCCCCAGACCCAATGATGGCCTGTCCCCCTACATCACCCCTATGGATCTTGGGAAAATTTGTGTCAATGACAGAGGAAGAAGAGGGTAGATGTGTGAGAAGGACAGGTCAGCTACATGAGATTGCTGCCAGTGCTGCACCTGCCAGGATGCTTTGTGATTCATGGGGGGAGGGAGGAGGAGATGGTGGCAAGTGTGACAGTAGGAGACCCTAAGTCACACTTTCCATTCCCAAGTAATCATGCCACTACTGTTACTAATAAGATCCAGCAGCTACAGACTCAGAATGTTAGGAGTGAGGGAGGTGGTGATACTAGTAGTGATGAAAACTCAGACTGAAATTGATGTAGTTGGTGTTAGTAATAGTATTGGTGATACTGAGGTTTCAGGGGAAGTACTGTGGAGAGGCCACACTAGCGGTCAAGGGAGCCCACAACATTCCCCTGACCCTTGGAGCCCCCCTTTTCCCCCATGGCATTGTCCCAATGGAGCATTGTCCTCAAGAAGGCAGAACTTGTGGCTCACAGCAAAACACCACCACTTCAATGAGCACAGATCAGTTGCCTGTGCCTGCTGCTAGTGCCGCCAGTCTGCAGTCTTCAGCGCAAAAAGAGATGGCAAGTGTGACAGTAGGGAACTTTCTGTCACATTTCTCATCACCTCCAAACTGTGAGATATCTGTAATAGAGTAGCAGCATGGAGGGACTGGTGGTGGTGATGATGATGGTGGAGAAGCAGGAGTGGTAGAGACATGAATGACCTTTTTGGCCCAAACCAAGAAGGAATGGGACAGATATAGAGATGGGCATCACCACCACCAGCAGTGAGATTGGCGAATTTGCAGAGTTTGCTGCTGCTGTAATTCCTGCTGATGGTGAGTTGCAAGGGCAAAATGATGATAAGGAGCAGGCTAGTATGCCACAGACCCCTGTGGACACCGTGTGAATGGGGTCCAGTAGTAGTGATGTGGGATTAGGACAGGTTCCACTTGCAAGCAGCAATACTCCTGGTCCTAGTTTAGTGCTTATTCTGAGGCAGTAGCAGCAACATCACCCCCTGCCTCAGCCAGTTAAAGCGTGTTAAAGCCAAACCCCCACCAAAGAAATTGGGCACCTCTGTTGCTGTACACCCTAACTCTCCCCATTAATCAATGAGGAGGAAAAATAGAGAAACCCAGCCAGAGCCTGAAAGTTCGATAGTGAGAGAAACACCCGACTCATCATCACCTTCTTGCTCTAGGTTCCGGCTGCAGAAAGATGTAACTACATGTTCTGCTGATCCACCTCGTTTATCTTTACTTCCCCACGAGCTGATAGCCATTCAGTAGATGTCAGGATGTGGCAGTTCATGTCCACCCATTGCACACTGTGATGCTCTGACCACACTGTGGCAGTGTGGTGGAGGATAATCTCAACCAGGGCATCAAGTGGCATCTGAGGCAATTCCATCGCGTAGAATACGCTAAGCTGGTGGTAGGGAGGGTTCATCATTATTATTAAGCTGCAAGCTGTCATGCGTTCTAAGTGGGGAGTGGACAAGGGCCATAGTGACATCAGCAGTACTTGGTTCCTGTTGGGATGATTTCACATTGGGGACCCTAAGAAAATGGTGTTTGGTTAGAGTTGTGCCAGGTGTTTGATTCGAGTGCAGATGTGCCCATTGTTCCCAGTCCTTCCCTTATTTACCACACACACACGCACTGTGCACATTGGAGTTGATGATGGGAGGCGCAGTTCCTTCCTGCTCTCAAGGGAAACATTTCTATTCAAACAACACAGCTATAATTTTGGAGGAGGGGCAGATACAGAAATATTATTGGCCAACTTCTTTTCTCCACATATACATAAAGTGGTGGGGGTAGTTGTTATGCTGCTACTGCCTTATGCACATCACTGGAGCTAGAAGTCAAAAGGCAAGTGGAACCTTGATCATCATCACCCACATTACTGTTGTTGTTGATCCTATTACCTTGGGGTTGACTAATCATTCTGCTGCCTAAACAACTCAGCAGCAGAAACAACAGCAGTCGAAAAAACCACAGTGACACCAGGGCACTTGACAATTCTAAGTCCTACAGCAAATCAAGGTTTCCTCAGGTCTTGTGCCTCTAATAAGTCTATGTCTTACAAATCAATGTTTCCCCTGGGCTTGGGCCTCTAATAACAAGTCTAAGTCCTACAAATCATCCTCTACAAAATGCTTTATCCAGTTAAGTGTCAGTTTGCCCCAGTCAGAGTTTATGTAAGGGGATCCCTGTCTCTGTCACGTTATATATCATTTTAGTTTATTTTTCATTTATTTATTTTTTATTAACTGTACCCCCCAATACCAGTCAACAACCCCCCCCCCAAAACAAATTCCCTGTTCAACTGATTCTTCCCCCAGACTCCACCAACACAGGCACCCTCATACCAATTTTATACTATGCCTTGGGGAAATAAAATAACATTTGCTATGTGTTGAGTGTAAATTCAACGTTGCCATTGATTTCAATTCAATGAGCTAGGCTAAAAAAGTAGAAAAACTGCACTTTTCACTGGAAATTATTTGCCAGGTGGGAAGTGCCATTATTTGCTGATTTTGGTTTGAAGTGAAAATTCTCACCCATCCCTAGGGTACACCTTGGCTCTCCATTAGCTAGTAATCTTGCACAGGCAGGCTTGGGTTGCTTAGTAATTCACAGGTGTACATATTGTATTATCAGTCCATATGTGTTGGTATGTGTTAACCCCAGTTGTGCTTTGGTATGGTGCCATGGATTGTTTGAGGTTGATTTGTGAAACCCTTGTTCCTCTGGAGACTGATGGTTGGATTTTGGTTGTCCATGCCTTATGTGTAGTCCATGCAGGGCCGGCGCTAGCATAAGGCGGGGCAGGTGGCTGCCTTAGGGCGCCACAACGGAGGAGCAACACAAAGGGGGGGAGCCGGGAATCCCTCCCCATTTATTTTTTAGCTATACATCTGCCGCTACCAAGTGCTCCCTCGCAGCGTCCATGATGTGACACACTGTCTGCAGACTCTTACAGCCAGGGCGGCAGTCCAGCCGATCTCATGGCCGGCGCTCTGGTAACTGAGCACTGCTCAGAGCTTCAGCTCTGTGCCGGAGGAGGCACAGATCACTTGCAACGCCGCTAGACCACTGGGGACTCAAGGTAGGGCATCAAGGGTCATTGTGGAGACGAAGGGGCAATGTGGAAATGAAGGGGGTTTATGGGGCAATGGGGAGATGAAGGGGCATTGTGGAGATGAAGTGGGCATTTTGGAAGGGGCAATGTAGAGATGAAGGGAGCATTGTGGAAGGGGCAATGTAGAGATGAAGGGGCATTATGGAAGGGGCAATGTAGACATGTAGGGGGCATTGTGGAGATAAAGGGGGTATTGTGGAAGGGGCAATGTGGAGATGAAGGGGCATTATGGAAGAGGCAATGTGGAGATGAAGGGGCAATGTGGAGATGAAGAGGGCATTGTGGAAGGAGCAATGTGGAGATGAAGGGAGCATTGTGGAAGGGGTAATGTGGCGATGAAGGGGCATTATGGAAGGGGCATTGTGGAGATGAAGGGGGCATTGTGGAAGGGGCAATGTGGAGATGAAGGGGCATTATGGAAGGGGCATTGTGGAGATGAAGGGGGCATTGTGGAAGGGGCAATGTGGAGATGAAGGGCATTATGGAAGGGGCATTGTGGAGGTGAAGCGGCATTATGGAAGGGGCATTGTGGAGATGAAGGGGCATTGTGGAAGGGGCAATGTGGAGATGAAGGTGGCATTGTGGAGATGAAGGGGGCATTATGGAAGGGGCAATGTGGAGATGAAGGGGCATTATGGAAGGGGGCATTGTGGAGATGAAGGGGGCATTGTGGAGATGAAGGGGGCAATGTGGAGATGAAGGAAGCATAATATAATGTTAGTGCAGAGATGACATTTTTATGATGCCCAAGCCTAACCACAGTTTTTCCCTTTTTACCAATACAAAAATAAGCTTAACAGGATACACATATTGCCCCCCCATATCTCCACAATGCCCCTTCCACAATGAGATTATGATTGCTCAGCCCTGACCAAGATGTTTTTTCCCCTTTTTATATTTTTTAGTGGGTGTTTATTGGGGTGGGGGCAGATTTTCATCCATGGACCCAGGCACCATAATGTCTTGGGCCGGCCCTGGCTAGAGAGCTGGGGTCTATGACAGATCTGGCAGAATGGGGAGGTGAAAACAGTAAGTCTTTTGATTTTAACCTTAGAGACCTTTAGGATGATGCCTAAAGTGAAGTCTATGGACCAGACGCTACCTACAGTCAGGAGAAGTGGGAAAACATGTCGTTCTCTTGGTGTGATGGATGGTAATCCTACGTACTTTTTGATAGGGAAAATTCTTTCCGATTGGCTGGCTGAGTATTATGGGATGTGTAGGCTGACGTACAAAACATGGGAGAACTGTATACTGTTAAAGTATCCTTTAAATCTGTGGGGTAGCTGTATGTGGATATAGAGGTGCCCTGGGCAAGCAAATAAGTGTCTGATGAGTGTACACTGCAGTGAAGGTGTTAAGTGTTCTGGCAGGCAATGTTTTGGTTCCGTTATTCTATGTGAGGAGTCAATCAATGCCCAGTCGGCAGGTGAATGGGTTGACACTAGAGCTGTCAAAACAGTCAGACTGGAGGCCACTTAGTATTCCTAGAAGTCTGGTAGGTCAACTCCCCTTAGTCTGAGAGAGAGAGTGTGCTTAGACTGAGAGAGAACGAGTGTGTGCTTAGTCTGAGAGAGAGAGAGAGAGAGTGTGAGTGTGTGCTTAGTCAGAGAGAGAGCGAGTGTGTTCGTAGTCTGAGAGAGAGAGAGCAAGTATGTGTGTGCTTATTCTGAGAGAGAGTGTGTGTGTGCTTAGTCTGAGAGAGAGAGAGAGAAAAAGAGTGAGTGAGTGTGTGTGCTTAGTCAGAGAGAGAGTGTGTGTGTGCTTAGTCAGAGAGAGAGTGTGTGCTTAGGGTGAGTTGGGCAGTGTGGACAGTGTGTGGAGGTGGGCAATGTGGAGGTGGACAGTGTGGGCAATGTGAAGGTGGGGAGGAGGATGGGGTGGGCAGTGTGGAGGTGGGCAGAGTGTGTAGATGAATATGTGGGCGGGGGCAGGGGATTGTGGCCAGGTCGGGGGGGGGGGCATCAAAATGCACCTTCGCCTGTGTATACAAAAATCCTTGCACTGGCCCTGATTCCATGCACATTTTCCACGTGGCTCCTTAGCATTACAGGGGTTAATTTTGCTTCTGCGGTCATTGTGCTATATTCTAACTGTTGTGTGAGCTGTTTGTTCCCTGATTGGTATTTTTCAACGGGAGGGTAAAAAGTAGGAGTACAATTACTGCAAGTTAATGTATCTGTTAGCAGTTCACATCATGGGTTCTTGGATAGCTTACTGTGCTTCCAAAACCACAGTTGGCTTTTTTTTTTTTTTTTTTTTTTAACAGTGGATATTGGATCAAGTCCATAGATGAGTTTCACTCAGAGTTGCTGTTATTTTATCCAGTTTGTATTCTCAGCAAAATGAAACTAGTGCCACATTGAAGAGATCTGAATATAGTATATCTTATAGTATAAATGAATATTTGGAAACCCATAGTCAGCCTGTGCTTGCTACTTTATAAGCAATGAGAATTTTGGAGATTGTTTATATAGGTTTATATGGCCCGCCCATGATAAATTTGAATTGAGACACCATTTTGATTCTAGGAATATAGGAAACGGGAGTATTAACATTTAATATTTCATAAGGTCACTTATTTATAGTTGGCTAACATTTGGATAGTTTTCAAAAATGTTCTAGTTCTTTTTCTGTCGGGTTAAATATTTTTCAAGATTTGTGAGAATTATAAGGAGATCAACTGCAAATAATGAGAGTTTATACTCTTAAGTAGCTACAATTAGGCATACTAAATGAAGGTGGAAATTTTGCACCCTTTTCTCATTCTATTCTGCAGAGGCAAGGAACCTGACAGGATGGTGTTTAACCTGATTTTTGCACAAAGGTTGGGATGAAATGTAGTTTGGAATCTTTGGTCCAAAGCCTTATTAATGTAAGGTTTCTCTCATAAATGACCAATCAATTAGGCCAATTGCCTGTTTGGCATCAACTATTAGTAATAAAGTTGGAGTTTTGGTCATGGGCATGGTAGATAAGGTTAATCATTGTTATGGTATTGTCCCTGGTTTCTTTTCCAGGGATGAATGTTTGGTCTAAGTGAAGACTATGAGGGAGGAAGTTTTTAATAATATTTGCTATTACCGTGGCATATAATTTAAGATCTAAGCTAAGCTAATTTGGTATATTTCTCTCTTTTGGTATTACAGTGACATAAGCCTCAGTCATTAAAGGGATAGTAATGTTTTATAATAAAAGCAGCTCTAATTAATCATCTGTTTTATGGCATCATAGTATTTGGACTTTGGAGAGTATTATTTCAATTCTGTCAGAGTTGTAGTTCAAGAGTAATTCAATAATAAAGTATCCCCCTCCCACCCCTTTTACTGATGTAACACTGTTCAGCCAGATCAGAAGGGAGGTGCCCAGGTAGATTGCAGAGAGGGACAATTTTCAATTAAGATAAGGGAAAAACCTGAAAAACTTGTCAAGGGGGGCAGGGGTTTCATTGTTCTAATAGAAAGAAAATTGTCCCCTGCTGTTATCTGTCTGGCCTTACAACTAGATTCCACATCTGAGAAGAGATGGCTTACACTAGGTAAAAGGGTCGGGAGGGGGAAACTTTGCTTGTGAATATCTCTCAAACCATAAAGGTTTGAGAGATAAGACTTATATCGTTCTTCATGTTTTTTTTAATGCCTACAAAATAAAATAAAGAAAAAACGAAGTATTACTATCCCTTTAAGGGATGTGATGTACTGTCCATCGAACGAACATTAACGTTCTCACTAAAAGTGGACTCAAGGAGTGCAGGTATATTTTTTATAAAAATATAGTAGCATTCCATCAGGACTGGGTGCTTACCCAGGACATTCATAATTTTGTTCAGTGTGGTGTCTAATTCTAGTCACTTAGGGCTCAATCCAAATGTTGTCGTTAAAAATGCCAGTAAGGCAAAATGGATACCAACCGACAAAAGAAAATGTCTTGGTCGTTATTCAAATGCCCTACTGGCATTAAGCACAACGGACATTAGGCCACAAAAAATTATGTTTTGTGCGTTAAGTTCCCAAAACGCTGCTAAATAACTGCAGTATGGGGAACTTGGGAACCATAAAAAAGCTAACGATCGGTGCCTGACATACTGTCAAGCACTGATCATTAACTAAAGTGTCTTACAGTTACCTGTCATCCACTGTCCTTCTCCTTCTGTCTTCTATTCTTTCTTCTTTTCTGTCTTCTCCTTCTTCCTGTAAAATAAAATATTAGTGTTACAAAGCATTAACAATTATATAATTTAACCCTTTGAGCATTGCAAAGCAACGGGTTGCGTACCTCACTGGCACTCAAAGGGTTACAGTATTATTGTGCCATGAGTATTCTATAATGTAAATGCTTCCATGTATTGTGACAACATGTAAAAATTCCATTGAAATATATTATATATATATATATATATATATATATATATATATATATATATATATAATGCTAAACAAAATTTGATATAGCAGTCAAGCCATAAGAATTGCTTTTCCCAAAGAAATCACACTTTTGCAGTGGTATTACTACTGCAAGGGATTCTGGGTAGGCATATGCAAATAAATTTAGCAAGGAATCACTTTTTTCCCCACCATAACCTTTTCAGTTTGTGCTCCACATGTGCACCAAGCCTCAATAGCAAGCCAGTAGAACCAACCTCAGGCTGAAGAGTTGCATAGACAACGAAACAGCTGTCCATGAGTGGTTCACTGGCTTTGCACCTCATCCTGAGTTGTGTCTTAAAGCTGTTACTCAGCATACACATACTCTGAGGAATCCATGTATAAAGTGGAATTTGAGGCAAAAAGGTGATTCCTTGCTAAACTTATTTGCATATGCCTACCCAGAATCCCTTGCAGTAGTAACACCACTGCAAAAGTGTGACTTCTTTGGGAAAAGCAAGTCTTATGGCTTGACTGCTATGTCAAATTTTGTTTAGCATTGTATCTACCACCCACCAAATTCAGGTGGAAGGGGTTTTCATTCACTTTTTTCCCCACCATAACCTTTTCAGTTTGTGCTCTATATTATATATAAATATATATATAAACCAGACAAATATTTTATGCAGAAATGCTAAGTAAATTCACTTTGCGTCTATTATCAAGTCTCTGCTGTTTGGTGCGGCCGCGGAGGCGTCGGCAGCCTAGGAGACACAGATCATCCGCACCAGTGCCCTCAGTCCTGAACGGCCCGATGCCTTTAGCGCACTGAGGGAATTGGACGTGAGCCTTCCTTTATTTATGGGCAGTCTCACTTCCATTTCCGTCAGAGCCATTGGCTGTGATGTTCTTACGCACATCCCAGCCAATCAGTTTAAAGAACAGCCGCTTGAGGCGGCAGAGATTTAACAATAGAAGCTAAGTGAATTTACTTAGCATTTCTGCAGAAAATATTTGCTGGTTTATATATATATTATTTCTATGGAATTTTTACATATTGTGACAGTACATGAAGGCATTTACGTTATAGAACTCTCACGGCACAATAATACTGTAACCCACTGAGTGCCAGTGAGGTACGCAACGCATTGCTTCGCAATACGTTGTGTACCCCTCTGCCACTCAAAGGGTTAAATTATATAATTGTTTATGCTTTGTAATACTAATATTGTTTTATTTTACAGGAAGAAGGAGAAGACAAAAGAGAAGGAATAGAAGAAAGAAAAGAAGACTGAAGAGAAGGACAGAAGAGGACCAGGAAGCTGAGGACTCCTCTGGACATCAGGATTAATGGTAAGTGTTGCTTGTAATGCAATGATTTTTTAACTTAGTCGGGTTAACCCTATGAATGCCGGCAGGGTAATTATACCCCAACTCAACTGGTTAATTCTACTAACTTTTGACACATTTTTCATACTTTGGATGTATTAATATGGGGCTTAGAGACCCATATCGATACATCTATGGAGGTTTTTTCATTCAAGTTTCTGCGTCGCCTATTTAAATAGCCGATAAGGGACTCAAGTTAAAAAAAAAAAATAATAGGCGTTAACTTTACTGCTATAACTTGAGTCCTTTATTGGGTTTTCATGGCTAACGCAGACATTTGAATTGATATTTACGGTGTTTTCATCATTTTCTCAGTATGAACACACCTCTTAACTTTAACACTCGACGGCTCTTTTTTTTTGCAGGTATTTTTTCACAGCATAGGACATTTGAATAGCTTACTGTGCCTGAAAAAATGCCGTTGGCAGAAAAAACAGCCGTCTCCAACATTTGGATCGAGCCTTTAGTCTGTGTGGAGGTGAGTTTTGGGTGTAAGAGTTCATTAGGTATTTTCAGACCTCTACTGAGTCTATAGGGGACTCTGCATATCTAAATTATAAAGTTTTCAATAGAAATCCTGGAAAGAAGATGCTATGGAAGGAAGTTCCTTAACTATGTAAATATGTAACCATCAGGGTATTGAATTTCAGGTATTATAGAGGAGTCAGGTGAAACTTCCCTGTATTTATTTTCATAATTAAGAAGGTTGGTGTTTAGATTGGAGATATGCATTTTCAACATTAGAGTACATCATCCCTTTTTTTTTTACTTTCTAAGTCCTGACAGTTTTGCCAGAGTGTTTTTATCTGAACATTGTTTACATTTTTATTTGAGATACAGAGAGAATAGAAAATTGTCTCATTTTCTCTATTTTAGTTTTAGTAGATTGTGGTTTAACCCCATTCTGATATAGCATTTTAATGCCTTCCCCAAAATTTAGGATGTAGTTTTCACCATTATCACTGATATGTAAAAAACTTTGCAA
This sequence comes from Rhinophrynus dorsalis, assembly GCA_037306005.1. Lineage (NCBI taxonomy): Eukaryota > Metazoa > Chordata > Amphibia > Anura > Rhinophrynidae > Rhinophrynus > Rhinophrynus dorsalis. The sequence continues at coordinate 97,147,109 of CM074727.1, read as the reverse complement.
CAAATGGCCTATGGTGTTGAAGGATTTGTTCATATTTCATTGTAATAGGGTTCATTCTTCAGCTGGACATCCTAGGACAGTGATGGCAAAAGTTTTTGGGCCCCAGTGCCCAGTTTTCTGCAGGAAAACTTGGTTTGTGATATCAAAGTGCCAGTACTATAAATTTACTGTGGAAAGGTGGTTTCTTTATGTGAAACGACAGCTATATATAATTCATGGATTTCCCAAACAAGTTGTGAAGGAAAGTCAGAATTTTATTAAAGACACGGAGGCAAATATTATGCAAATAACCTTCTCCACTGCTTCCCCAGCATCAAAGAATACTTTGTTAAAATGTAGAAAATAAGAGATAATTTTCAGTAACCATGGTAACCGCCCCCCACCAATGACAATGAATCCCATGTCATAAGAGGGCAGCAACCCAAGACACCACTGGAACTGTCCATCACCCCAGAGGTCTGGAATCTAACAGAAGATCGTCTGGAAATTTCAGCTAGTCAAGGCCACAGGCAAGCTTGCCCAGGGGAAAAAGGAGGGAAGGTGAGAGAAACTGTAGAAGTCCTCAGATCACATCATGATTCACCCTGAAGGAACAAAGAGAAAGTATGATAGGGGAGGGAAACATAGGGAGGGATAATATTTGCCTCCGTGTTTTTAATAAAGTTCTGACTTTCCTTCACAATTTGTTAGGGAAATCCATGAATTTTATGGCAAGCACGGAGGCTTCATATTATGCAAGTTTAAAGCAGACTCAAACAAAATAAGCTGCAGAAAAATGGAATGAAAACATAAGTAGTCAGAGATTGTGCAATACCAAATTAGAGACATGTTCAATGGGTCTACAATAAAAATCCTAAAGGTGGATTCCCTGGACCAATCAGCAGCAAGAAGGATGTCCTCCAGACGTCCGCCAGCCTGCAGGGCCATGGATGCCATAGCACCCCTAGAAGAGTGTGTCCTGAACAAGGAAATATCAATACTGGCAAGCTGCATTACCCACCGAACCCAGAGGGCCAAGGTGGCCGCAGAGACCGGTAAGAATGGTTTGCGGAAAGAAGTCAGAAGTTGGGACCCGGATGGATTTCGGAGGGGAGCCATCCGGTCTTCATATTCCTGAGAACAACACACAATTGTGGCTGAGAGGGAAAAAAAGGGATAGGTGACCATTCGAATCCGAGAAATTTGAAATTGCACACCCTGTGGCATAAAAGATCTGGAAGAAAGATCCAGAGTTCGGACATCTGAGACACGTTTAAAAGATACCAAACAAAGGAACATGGTTAACTTTGCCGACAACTGTTCCAGGGACAACTGATCGTTGGTAGGCCAGTGCTACAAAAAATGTAAAAATCGTATTGACATTCCATAGTGACAGATATCTAGAAATCGCCGACAGATAGGTATTAATAGTACGGTAAGCTTTTCCCATGTCGAACAAATGGGATAGGAAATTAGCTATTTCTACTGGAGGGGCCGAAATGGGATCCACATTCCGTTCCAGGCAACAACGAGTCCAGCATGACCAGGCAGATCTATACATAACAACTTTTTCATTCAAGCGCTCAAATACATTAGTCAACTGTCAAAGCAAAGCATATAAATTGTGGAAACACTGGATTAGATTTCAATCGTCCAATTAACAAATCAAAACAACCACTACAACAGGTAAATAACCTTATTTCCCATTAAAGGACTGGGGTTATTGAATTTCTTATTATTCCAAGATGGATCACCAATACTTGAGGACGTCCTTATAAGGATTGCTGCTCAGTCCCATAAGTTGTTGGAAAGAACTTCCACCGGAGGATGTTGCCCCGAAGTAATATATAGAAAAGAAACAGAAAAAGGGGACAGCGCAAGATGTCCCTCTAATTGTGATCCGTTTGTTGTAGTTCAATCTCCCCCCCTTTTTCCCGATGGGTACTCACTTGGTAGAGAGGCTTCTTCCGCCTCTGGGTCACAGATTTTAACTGGATCTGACCTCCAGTTACGGTCAACCTTCGTGATTGCTTTCCTTGGTCCTTTTTTTGTATCAACTTCTTACCTTATCAACTCTTACGTTTAAAGCCCATGAATGGGTGATTAGTAAAGACGTATGGGAAAGGTAAGAAGTTGATACAAAAAAAGGACCAAGGAAAGCAATCACGAAGGTTGACCGTAACTGGAGGTCAGATCCAGTTAAAATCTGTGACCCAGAGGCGGAAGAAGCCTCTCTACCAAGTGAGTACCCATCGGGAAAAAGGGGAGGAGATTGAACTACAACAAACGGATCACACTTAGAGGGAGATCTATACATAGCCCGGGTACCCGGAGCCCAAGCCTCTGCCAGTAGTAACTGAGCTAAGTCCGAAAGGCCGCCGATACCCAGGGAACTCCAGAGAAGGACAAAGCCAGAAGCTGAAGGTCTCCAGACACCAACATTTGGTGCCTGAGGGGTCCGACAGAAGATGAGGGAATGAAGGGAAGAGAAAGGGGATGTCTGCCGACGTTTCTAGAAGTGGAGGGAACCATGGCTGCATCGGCCAAAAGGGGGTCACCAACACGATTGTCACCTACTGTCGATGAATATTCAACAGAGTCTGGGGGATCACTGCGAAAGCAGGAAATGCATAATCCGTCCCTGGTACCCATGATTGTAGGAAAGCGTCGGTAGCTAAGGCTTCTGGATCCAGACACCAGCTGAAAAACCGAGGGAACCTCCAATTCAGGCGAGAGGCAAAGAGGTCGACCTGAAAGGGACCCCAGGCCTGGTGCAATCGGATAAATATCTCCGTATGTAGCATCCAATGCTGTGATCCGCAAGGTACCTGGATTTCCAATCTGCCACTGCATTGGAAAGTCCAGGTAAGTGTTCTGTGAGAACTGTCACATTGTGGTCGAGGCAAAAATGCCAAAAATCATTTGCCAATTCTGCTAGTGGCTTGGATCTCGTGTCACCCAGCCGGTTGATGTACTGTACTGCTGAAACATTGTCCACTTTCAGCAGAATGCAGCAATGCACATGATCTTTTGCCAAATTCTTCAGAGCAAAAGATCCTGCCAGGAGTTTCAGGCAGTTGATGTGGAACATCTTCTCCTAGGGAGACCATTTCCCTCCAGTAGAGAGGTCGCCTAAACAGGCACCCCAACCAAGTATACTGGCGTCGGACTCGAAAACAAGGTCTGGTACCATTCCAAAAATTGCCTTGCCATTCCAGGCGTCGAGGTGTTTGAGCCACCAGATGAGTTTTTCTCTGACGTCTGAAGAGAGAGTGATAGTGTCTGTGTAACCTAGACCTCTGCGCAGACGGAGCGTTTTTAGGTGGTAGTGCAGGGGGCCTTGAAATATGGCCTGAATTGATGCTAACAAGAGACCCACCACTCGAGCCAGTTACCTCAGTGAAAACTGTTCCAACCGGAGAATGGAGCGCATTTCCTTGTGGATCACCCAGACTTTTGCCCCTGGAAGGCTCAGGGAAGCCTGCAGGGAGTCTACCACAAATCCCAGAAATTGGGTGTGTTGGGACGGGATCAGTTCGGATTTCTTCCAGTTGATCATGAATCCTGCATGATTGTGAAGAAGGCGGCGATCTTGTGACATAATGAGTATGTCATCTAGATAGATAATGAGTCTCACTCCGTGACTTCTTAACGAGGCGACCACTGGTTTGGGGAGTTTTGTGAAGCACCAGGACCCTGAGGACAAGCCAAAGGGCAGGCAAGTAAATTGCCAGCTCTGACCGTGTCACAGGAACTGAAGAAAAACCTGGGACGAAGGTGTCATTAGGACAGTCAGGTAAACATCTTTGAGATCTATTTTGACCCTTTGTGATCTATTTTGACCATCTAGTCCAATGGAAGTAGTAAGTCCCGAAGCAGATGGATGCCCTCCATCTTGAAGAGCCGGTAAAGGACACACTCGTTTAGAGCCTTTACGTTTATAACAGGGCGCAGGCCTGAGTTCTTTTCCCCATTAGGAAGATGTTGCTTATAAACCCTGCTGGCTCACCTGGAGCCTGTCGGATTACCCCCTTGCACAGCAGATTGCTGATTTCGGAATCCACCAGGGTGACATCGGCTGTCAAAAAATGAAAAGGAGGGGGAGGGACTGTCTGGCAAAGGGGAATACAGAATTCTATATGGTAGCCCCTGACTGTTTGTGATACCCAATTGTCCGAAGTCAGTTTGCCCCATGGGTGTAAAAAATGGGAGAGTCTGCCTCCCACTTTTCCAGGGAAAGAAGGCATAAGGGGCGAAAGACTTACCGGTTAAGGAGCGGGAAAGAAAGTGTCCCCTGCCAGATCGTGTCCTCCAGGACCTTCCTCGTGGTGGGAAGAAAGGTCCCTGCTGTCTGGGTTCCAGCTGGGTTTAATTCCTGAAACTAGGGTATGCTGGATAACTGGGGCCCTGCATTTGCTGTCTAGCTTGGTGATTATGGCTGGAAGAGCGACCCTGACCTCTTCCAGCCTTGGCAAAAATGTTGGGGTGGAATACTTTCCTCAATGAGGATTGAGCCTTATCTAGGGCCGTAAAGGAGGAGACAAATTGGCCTAGTGCCTTAATAAAGGAATCTTCAAATAACTGGCCCTGGGTCGAAGGACCAGGTTCAGATGTAGCCATGTCTACTAGCTTGGGATCAAGCTTTAGTAATAAAGTCCTTCTCCTTTCAGAGGCCAATGCTGAATTGGCATTGCATATTAGGCAAATGGCTCTCTGCACCCAGCCCCTGAGGATGTGCACATCCATGGGGATGTCTGATAGTAAGTCGTCTTCAGCTAGTTTGAATATTTTAGTAATTGTCCCTAATGTGTCTAATAGTTTGTATTGGCACGATTTTAGTGCCTTGTCTAGTCCTTTCCTGGGGTCTCTGCTCGTCTTAGCCATGAATTTCACCAATTTGGTGTCCAGTTCTGGGGTGTTACATACCTTGTTCGGTATAAGCGGACGTGGGCATTAGGCCCTCAACTTATTCCTTGTAGCCCTGCTCATAAGCTTGCGGACCCAAGTCTCCAGGTACTGGACTATGTGAGGCTGTGGAGACCATTCAGAGGAGCAAGGATGTTTTATGCCCTCTGGGTCAAAGAGGTGTTTGCCCTTGGAATCTAAAATATCCAGGGTAGCTGATTCCGAAGGGGAAACAGTACCAGTCTGAGATTTGCTCTTCTTTGGTGGCGACACCTCAGTGTCTTCCTCGTCACCAGATGATGGGGCCTAATCAATGTCCGTGGATTCCTTACTAGGAGAGGAACAAAATGAATCAGGTTTTAACCTCCTCAGGTTCTTATCTCTCAAATGTTTTCCCTCTTGAGGGGAGGGTCTGATTTGTGTATCCAAGTCACACTGTTCCAAACCGCTGTCTAAGAGCGAGTTATCACTTAATCACTTACCCCTTTGGGTTGTAGGTTCTTTAAGGGGAAAAAGGCCCGGGATGCTGCCTGAGAGGCCAAGGTATTATTCCCCACACCAGGGGTCTCAATGTTATAGCGCATGGTGTTATTCCTCACACCCAGGGCCATGGACTGGGGATATGGCATACAGGAAGCCTCATAAAGGGGGTCTGACTTTGCATGTCATCAGTAAAAGATTCTACAAAAGTAGCCGATAACTTTTGCATGGCACTTTGGACCAATAATTCCATGAATCTTGAAAAAAAGTCCGAGCCAAATGGATTGATCATCCTGGAAGGGGTTTCCCCTGTAGCTTGACCCATTTGGGGGTCAATAGAGGCTCTGGAAGAGTCCTGCTGGTCATTGCAGGAAAGATATTGAGAATAGCTTTCACAGAGATGGCTAGACATAATCAATATTTACTAATAATTATGATGATAAGAAACTTCAAAAAAATATACAGATAATCACCATCGGTATTAGACCATATATATATATATGGCAATAAACTCTATGCTGTACAAGGAATCAAACCCAGGAAGGTAGAGAGCTAGCCCTATTCAATAACCACTATACTATGTACTGCACTAGGAAGCAAGGCTTCTAGAGGCTAAAGAGGATAAAGGCTATTAAAACAAAATGTCACCTTGCACATGCGCAGAAGGGAAAGACAGACGCTGGAGGAAGCCACGCGGATCACAGCCGTGGGTAATGGTGTCCAGCCAAGATAATATGTGAGATGCAGAGAAGGACTGCTGGGATAGCTCTGGGCTCCCCACAACAGCCCATTTCTGCTTGGGGTCAAGCTAAGGGATCAGAACCAGGGAAATAATGCAGGTATCAATCTAAGCATATGGAGTTAAAGTTATATGAACGAATTCATTGGCAAAGCAATATAGAGATAACATAAGAGGGGGAAAACAGTAGGTATAGCAACAAAGTGGAACAGTATGTTATATATATATTATATATGTATACACTGACTGAGAGGACATACATATCTCTCCAGCCTATAAGGGTAATTCTAGATATAGAAGAGGGAGGGGGTAGAAACCCCCCTGTAAGACAAAAATAATATAGAATATTCAGACACATACACTAACGTATTTAATAATGTGGAAACAAAGTACTTATCTTGAGGAAGCAGCAAAGAAAGAGGCGGAGTTTTGGGTTGCTGCTCTCTTATGACATGGGATTCATTGTCATTGATGGGGGGCGGTTATCATGGTTACTGAAAATTATCTCTTATTTTCTACATTTAATAAAGTATTCTTTGCTGCTGAGGAAGCAGTGGAGAAGGTTATTTGCATGATATGAAGCCTCCGTGCTTACCATAAAATTGTGCTCCCACACGGTATCAGACAGATGCAGTCTGAGTTTTATAAGACTAAAAACACATGAAACAAACTTCTTATATCTGGCATTAATGTTGTGAAGTAAGGTTACTGATACCACATAGATTACAGTTAAAACAGAGCTGCTCTAGTGATACCACAGAGCTTACAGTTGTAATGGAGCTACACTAGTGATACCACAGACCTTATCATTTAAATGTTATACCATGGTGCTTACAATTGAAATGTTGCTACTCCAGTGATACCACCTAGCTGATAACTGAAATGGAGCTACACTAGTGATACCACAGTACTTACAACTGATATGAAGCTACCCTAGTTATACCACAGAGTTTACAATTCTGTGACTACCAATGAGTAGTCATAGAATTGCAAGCTCTGTAGTATAACTATAGCTATATTTTGACTGGGGAGAAGAGAGGAAAAAGGGAAAGATGAGAACAAAGGGGAAGAGATAGGGAAAAGGGGATGGAAGAGAAAGGGAGTGGGGGAGAAAAGTCAAAGGGGAGAAGAAAGATAAGAGGAAGGGCACTGTTGCATATCTCCCAAATGTCCCTCTTTAGGAGGGACAGTCCCTCTCTGAGATCCAAATCCCACTGTCCCCCTTCCCCCCCCGGTGTCCTTCTTTTTAGGAGATCAAACTGTGTGGTGTGTATATATATGTGTATCTCTTTGCACCAGAGAAATAAAACTCACATAAATGTTTGTTTAAACTTCAGTATATGTGTTTATAAATTAGTCTGTGTAAATAAAGTACTTTGTTCTTGCTCTAAATAATTTATTCAGTTACACAAAGAGGTGCTAATAGGTCATGAAATCCTCAGTAATGCCCTGCCCACCAAGCCAACCAAGCACACCCCCAGCAACACCCACTAAAACAAAATGTGTCCCTCTTTGGCCATTTGAAATGTTGGAAGGATTGCAACAGAGATGGCACCTTGTATGTGTAAGAAAATATATCATGATAGCTAATGATCCCTATGGAAATATGACATGGACCATAAGGCACACAATATTACTGGTCCTTAAGGGGTTAAACTATAGCAACTGAAAAACCATATTGGTTTTCAAAGTGTTAACACCTTGCTAACTTACTTTGTATATAAATACACACATACAAAACTTACAACACAAATGAATCCTCAGTGCAGTTAATCTTTTGAGTGTCAGCTGAATGCTCATGTTTAACTGTTTGAATGCCAGAGAGCACTGCAATGCTTTGGTACACTCCAGTACTGAAAGGGTTGATATATTGACACTTCATAGTCGGGAGATTAAATGTTCATCTGCCTGCGACATTATAATTGGAGATCACCTGTTCATATGCCCGCACACAAGCACCTTACAGCCGGAAGAATACTTTGACATCTGCCCATGATATGCCCCATCCTTCGAGACACCTTTTGAAATAACCAACGGATCACTTTTTAGTTTCATTTGGGGGTGGACTATATGACTGGACAGTGGTAAGATTGGTATTTTGGTATCATCTTACTTATACCATCTACATTTGCCCATTTCCACTATTTATTTTACTTCATATTCATCTTCACCATCATCTCCATCCATAAGATTTGGACTGGCTATATATAATGTGGACATTTTGTTGGGGACGTAAGAGAGACATATACATGTGTATTAGATTCTTGTTTAATGTTTTATGTATATTTTTCTTTATATAGGGTACCCTCTCTATAGTGTTTTATCATTTTATTATTAATAAGTTATTTATACACATTTGCATTCTTCTCTCTAGATTTGCTTAACCCCTTAAGGACAGGGAAAATCTGAGTTAGATTTGACTTAAGGACCGGAGCAATTTTGACTTTTTTGACTATGTCTTTGTTCAACCATATTTTCTCTTTAATTCCTTTTGTGCACCCACATAAATTATATACTGTTTTTTTAAGCACAAGTAGGGCTTTCTTTTGATACCACAATTATATGAATACCTCATTGTTTAATTTGATTAAAATAGAAAAAAAGAGGAAAAAAATTGAAAAAAAACAACATTTTGCTTACATTTTCCTGTCAGGATTTGCATACAATTAGTTTATGACAAAAAAATACCCCTAAATATATTCATTTGCTTCTCCTGAATATAAGAATACCCCATATGCCTAGTATTTCAATCACTTCCTAACATTTACAAGGTAAATATTACAAGATGGATGCCATTATTTCCAACTTGTAATTTCTCAACAATTGGCATGTGAGCATCATAGCTTAGCTGACAGTGCCAGAACCAAAAATGTCCCACAAAGGTATATGTTTCTGAAAACTACACAACATAAAGTAAATAATCAGGAGAATTTTGGAGTTTTTCATGCAGCTATTTTTCCAGAAAAAAATTTCACAATTGTGGTAATATTTTGTTTTTTTGCAGTTTTCACACTTACATTTCAATACTACTGTTGATATCAAGCACATGATAGGTGAAGATTTTTTAAAAATGCATTGTTTAGTGTTCAGCTCCTTCTTCTGAGTACGGCAATACCCCATATGCATAGGTTATTCAAGGTTTGCAGGAGCTATGGGGCCCAAATTGGAACATGCGCGTTTCCAGTTTCACACTTTGAATTTTCACAGCTTGCATCACTGGTGCCATGTCTCATTTGGGGCTGTGTAACAGTGCTCCACTCTAAGATTTCCCCCCAAAAGTATATATTTTTGGAAAGTAGACACTCCAGGCTTTCATTTTATGTATGTTTTCAATTTTTTTACGCAGCCATTTTACCACCAATCGCTCGTAAATCTTGACGTAAGTTAAAAAAACAGCGTTTTTCACACTTGCATTTCAATGTTGATGTGAATTTCAAGCACAGGATAGGTGAAGATTTTTAAAAATGCATTGTTTAGTGTTCAGCTCCTTCTTCTGAGTATGGCAATACCCCATATGCATAGGTTTCTCAAGGTTTGGGGGAGCTACGGGGCCCAATTTTGAACAAATATTGAATTTTCACATCTTGGTTAACTGGTGCCATTACTCATTTTGGGCTAGGTTCCAGTGCTGCACTTTAGAATTTCCCCCCAAAAGTGTATATTTTTGGAATGTAGACACCCCCAGCTTTCATTTTAGGTGTGTTTTCAAATTTTTTACACAGCCATTTTACCACCACTTTCTCGTAAACTTGACGTAAGTAAAAAAACAGCGTTTTTCACACTTTGCCTTCAATGTTGATGTGAATTTCAAGCACAGAATAGGTGAAGATTTTATAAACTGAATTGATTAGTGTTCAGCTCCTTCTTCTGAGTACGGCAATACCACATATGCATAGCTTTCTCATGGTTTGGGGGAGCTACAGGGGCCAAATTGGAACATGCGCGTTTCCAGGTTCACACTTTGAATCTTCATAGCTTGCGTTACTGGTGCCATGTCTCATTTGGGGCTGTGTAACAGTGCTCTTTTTTAAGATTTCCCCCCAAAAGTGTATATTTTTGGAAAGTAGACACCCCAGGCTCTCGTTTTAGGTGTGTTTTCCAATTTTATACACAGCCATTTTACCACCAATCCCTCGTAAACCATGACGTAAGTAAAAAAAAAAACAAAAAACAGCGTTTTTCACACTTAGGGTTGGCGGCAGTATACTGGGCTGCATACAAATTGGTTTGGGACACAATTTCACCTAAAATGTCTTCCCCCAAAAACAAATCAAAAAAATGATCATGGGTAAATCCTTCCACATCAATTTGAATCCCTGGGTTGCCTGTGAATTCTGAGATTTGTGGCCATAAATTGATACCCATTCATTAGGATCCGGAGTGGCAGGTGTTGGGGCATTTCTTTGGGCAGGTCTTTTGGCAGGTCTTTGGGCAGATCTTTTGGCAGGTGCTGGGGCAGTTGCCAGGGCAGGTCTTGGGGCAGCACTTGGGGCATTTCTTTGGTAGGTCTTTGGGCAGATCTTTTGGCAGGTGCTGGGGCAGTTGCCAGGGCAGCTCTTGGGGCAGCACTTGGGGCATTTCTTTGGGTAGGTATTTTGGTAGGTCTTTGGGCAGTTCTTTTGGCAGGTGCTGGGGCAGTTGCCACAGCAGCTCTTGGGGCAGTGTGTCTTTTCTTGACAGAAGGCCCAGCGTCATCACTAGAGCTGCTCTCACTTTCTGAAAACTGCGCTATGTCAAAATCTGACACAGTGTGTGTTGCCTCAGAGTCAGACGCCAAAAAGGCAAATGCCTCTTCAACGCTGTACCTGCGCTGCATTTTGCCCACTAAAAAAACTTTTTTTTTTTTCTTACGCTATCCCTAAACCTAAATCTAACCCTAAAACTTACCCTAACCTACGTATATCCTGAACCTACCTAACCCAATTGAACTACCTATCTAAACTGCGCTTATTATATATATATATATATATTTTTTTTTTTTTTTTTTTTTTGGGGGGGGGTTGGGTTTTTTTTTTTTTTCCCTAAACCTAAATCTATCCCTAAAACTTTCCCTAACACATGTCTACACTAAACCTACCCAACTACCTACCAAAATACCTAAACTATATTTACTATTTAAAAAAAAAAAAAAAAAAAAAAAAATTAAAAAAATTTTAAAAAAATCTAAAAAAATTCAAGGGAGATGGGGGGTGTCCCACAGATCAGAAAACACTGATCTGCAGCAAATTGATCACTCCAAGAGTGATCAGATGGGGGGGGGACTTATTGATCACTGCAGAACAGTGATCAAAGGGTTAATTTTCTTTATTTAAACTTTTCTTTTACTTTTTTTTTTACAGTAAGGCTGGAACACCATGTCTCTATGTCTCTCTCCACCTCAGCAGTATGCAAGGTGGAGTGAGGCAGAGAGATCTGACAGGGACAGTATTTACAAATACTGTCCCTGTCATTCAGGTTTTGCAACATGTGATTCGCTTTTGAAGCGAATCGCATGTTGCAACAATGTTTCTACCGCTTGTTACTAAGTGTCCCGATACCAGGACACTTAGTAACAAGCGGCTTGAACTCTTCCATCGCTCCGTGCGGCCGCGATGGAAGAGTTTAACCCTTGACGTACCGGGACCGTCAAGGGTCGTTGGAGCACATTTACCCTTGACGGTCCTGGTACGTCAAGGGTCCTTAAGGGGTTAAGGGGTTAGTTTTTTAGTTGTGCAGTTTTATATAAATATATTCCCCTGCAATGAGTAACATGCCACATATATCATCCTAAAGTGCAAGTGCTAAAAACAAACAAAAAAAGTATAATACATCCTAACACATAGCAAAATAGTAAAATGCTTGATAAATGTGTCACATATATATCTATATATATATATAAATATAAAAAAGTAGACTATATCCACATGTAGTAAATAAGCAGTAAAAAAAACAGGAGAAAGAGGATCGGCATTAGGGATGGGCGAAAATTTTCACCTCAAACTGAAATTCCCGCTTTTATCGCCTAGCTCATTCCATCGAAATCAATGGGAACATTGAATTTACACACAACACATAGTAAATGTTTATAATAAAGGTCTACCGCTCCAATCGTTATTTATGATCACATGCACAAACGCAGATGACAGTCAAAAAAAAATAATCCCTTAAAACCAAAATTGGTAAAGTAATGATTTTAATTATAATGCAGGACACCAATAAAATAAAAATACATGTATTTAAATTTTTGATGGGCTAATTTGTGTACACTCCCAATTTCCACATTCGGAATGGGTATTGCAACACTTTCCCAATCTATACCATGTATCTAAATACCAATATTCAGCACAGATCTATATTGGTCTTAGATTGTACTGCAACTGACTCCGTCTACATGGGAATGCCCAGTGGCCGATCCTCCCCATTCATCCAACCAACAGTGACCCGTGTTACATACGTTGCAACACAAAATAACTGCAACCTATGGTGATACACTGTCAACTTAAACAGTTAGATAAAATAGATATTGACCACATGCAACTCACCATAAAGATGGATGTATGTTGCCACAAACAAACAATCTCCTTGCATGCACTAAGAGGAACCCTACAATAACACACCAAATGCTCCATATACCAATCTTAAAGGGCATCCATATAAAGTAATAATAGATGTCCACTCAAAATTGGTATAAAGTGATAACAAACACCCTATTCAAAAATGTTACTAAATAATTAAAGGAAAAAATAAAAAAAATATAAAAAATTAATTAAAAAAGGTGCAACTTGCAAAAAATCACAAAAAATCCACTTGATCGATCATAGACAAAACAGGAAGTCCATCCACATCTTCAAATGTTCTTATCATGTATTAATGCCTTGTATACTATGATAAAGTATGTATAACCTCAATTTTAAACCCCAATTATTGTCTTTTAGTGGGTACCTGTGACCTTAAAAGGAGTTAATTTTACAGTGGTACGCCTCATCAATAGACGGTTAAGCCTACTTCATTTAATTCTATATCATCCTCTTTATACAAAGCCACCATTCTTTTAAATAAATATAGGTTTTATGACAACTCACGGTTACCGTCTGGATACTGGTCACACTATTCTTTGCTCACTCGGTAGCCTCCTGGATAGTGCTGTAAAGGGGTTGAGTCATTCAGTGACTCTTTCGGCGTTCTGCTTCTTATCTGCTGCCAATCAATTAACAATCAAACACACATATCTTCAATGTACTATATACAAAGCTAGGTGGCGGCCTCCCGCCTACCAATATTTCTTCCGTTCAATAGGTAATATGATTCAATAAAGTGGTATTGGACTACTGTTAACCTCCAACATGTTTCTAAATTCACTTCTGATCCCTGCCTCAGGGAGAAAAAAACTGTTGCACAATACTTACAGGGGGGGTTTGTTTACTGGGATTGGGGGGCAGTTAATACAAAATAAATCCTAAATACAATTAACAAAACCCCCATAAGACATGGTATAAAAGGGGTCTGAGGAGGATGCCTGTGTTGGTGACTTATCTCTCTGAGGCTAAGAGATTGTCCTCTCGTCAGGCCAGATGGGCTCTGTTTCTATCCCGCTTCAATTTCATAGTATCTCACTTGCCGGGTTCCAAGAATGTCAGGGGTGATGCTCTGTCTAGACAATTTGGGCCTGAAACAGAGAAGGACGAGGCCCCGGTGCCCATTATTCAGCCTGACCGCATCTTGGCTACCCTACATACTAATATCACTTCGCCACTGGGGGAACAGTTTTTGACTAACAAAGCTACGGCCCCTCCAGAAACCCCAGTGGGCAAGTGTTTTGTGGATGAGCCTTTCCGTACCCAGTTACTCGAAACATACCACTCATCTAAGGCTGTTGGGCATATTGGGAGGGATCAATTAATATGGTCTCTTTCACAGGTTTTCTGGTGGCCCTCCCTAAGGGCTGATTGTTCTGCATTTATCTCTGCCTGGGCCACCTGTGCCCGTGCCAAGACCCCTAGACACCTCCCAGTGGATCTACTCCAGCCAGGGCCTAATGGCGAACGTCCCTGGTCCCACGTATCCATTGATTTCCTGGGAGAGTTGCCAGTATCTAGAGGGGATTCATTCATCCTAATGGTGGTTGATAGGTTTTCTAAAATGGCTCATTTCGTGCCCCTCCCTGGCCTTCCCTCTGCCCAGGAATTGGCTGTTGTTTTCGCTAAGGAGGTGTTTCGGTTGCATGGGGTACCTAGAGTTCTGGTGTCTGACTGTGGGAGCCAGTTCGTGTCCAGATTTTGGAGAGCATTTTGTGAACAGATGGGCATTCAATTGTCCTTCTCTTCTGTCTACCATCCTCAGACCAATGGGGCCGCTGAGTGTGCCAGTCAGGGACTGGAGCAGTTCCTGCGCTGTTTTGTCTCCGATCATCATGACAATTGGGCTGACCTGTTGCCATGGGCAGAGTTTGCCAGGAACTGTGCGGTTAATTCATTGTCCGGGAGCTCCCCGTTTCTCATCAACTACGGGTTCCAACCATGTTTGCTCCCAGACTCATTTCAGTCACAACCGATTCCGGCTCTGGACGAGCACATAGAGCAACTCCGCTCCACTTGGGCACAGGTTCAGAGGGCCCTCAGTCAGTCATTCCAGCATCATCAGCGCCACACCAACCGTAGACGGCTGCCAGCGGTCTCCTTTCAGGTTGGGGACAGGGTATGGCTCTCCTCCAGAAACCTCAAGTTGCAAGTTCCGTCTAACAAATTGGCCCCCCGGTTTATTGGTCCATTCAGGGTAATTCGGAAAATTAGCCCTGTCTCATATGCCTTAGATCTCCCTGCGTCTATGAGCATTCATAATGTGTTCCATGTATCCTTACTCAAACCTCTGGTATGCAACCGCTACACTACCACTCCTGTGGTTCCTGGTCCAGTGGAGGTTCAGGGTCAGGAAGAGTACGAGGTTCAAAGCATTATTGATTCACGCAGATTTAGAGGAAAATTGCAGTACTATGGTCCTGAGGAACGTTCCTGGGTTGATCAGGAGGACCTTCATGCTCCTAGGTTACTGTGTATTTTTCACTCTAAATATCCTCGAAAGTCAGGTCCCTCTTCTAGGAGAGGGGGTCTTTGAGAGGGGGGTACTATCATGGTGCCCGTGCTCCCTTGTTGTTGTGTGCCTGTCAGTTATCCTGTGCATACTCCCATTGGCTGTTATGTCTTGAGCCCGCCCAGTATGGCCTTTATATACTGGGCTCCTGCACCCACTCAATGCTCTTTCGTGGTGTTCCTGTACCAGTGCTGTTCTCTGCTGAGTGTTTCCCTGTGTACCGACTTGGCCTGCCTGACTCCTCTCCAGTCTACTGCTCCTGTGCATCGACCCGGCCTGGCTGATGTTCCTGTTCCTGTGTACCGACCCGGCCTGGCTGACGTTCCTGCTCCTGTGTTCCGACCCAGCCTGGCTGACGTTCTTATTCCTGTGTACCGACTTGGCGAAGATTGACGTTCCTGCCTCCTCTACTATTGCTGCCTCTGCGACATTCTGATTCAGTTACTTTCGGGTTGCCTGTGTCAGTCCCTCTGCTGCCCCTGCAGGTTGCTAGTGTGTGCCTCCGATACTGCTCCAGCAGTGCGTCTTTGGCTTGGGCCTCCTACACTGATATCGGTTGCTGTGTGGGCCTCTGTGTATGCTCCAGTAGTCGCCACTGGCTTGTCCTCCGTTATTGCTCCTGCAGGTGGTCAGTGTCTGCCTCCGTTACTGTTCCGGCAGAGAGTCTGGGCCTAGTCCTCCGTTACTGACATACCGGTTGCATGTGTATGCCTCCATGAATGCTCCGGTAGTTGCCATTGCCTTGTCCTCCGTTACTGCTCCGGCAGAGAGTCTGGGCCTAGTCCTCCGTTACTGACATACCGGTTGCATGTGTATGCCTCCGTGAATACTCCGGTAGTTGCCATTGCCTTGTCCTCCGTTACTGCTCCGGCAGAAAGTCTGGGTCTAGTCCTCCGTTACTGCCTTACCGGCTGCAAGTGTGTGCCTCCGTGATTGCACCGGTAGTTGCCTTGCTTGTCCTCTGGGACTACTCTGACAGTGCTCATTTCCTCATCTACAGAACCCTGCGTTCTATATTCCGTTAGCACTTGGGCTGCCACGCTTGATATAAGTGCTCTCTCATTACCTACTATTACAGTGCCTGTGATTCTCTGTCACTCTTAACTTGTGGTTCGCTCTGATTTGCTGAGCCGGTTTGGCCCGCCCCTGGTGACCTTCTTATGCCTGGTCCAGACATCTGTCAGATGCCCTTTCGTGGTGTTCCCGAGCCAGTAGTGCTGTCGCTGTGTTCCGGATTCCCGTGTACCGACTTGGCTTGTCCTGACTACGCTCCAGTGTTCCTGATCGTGTTTGACCCGTGCTCGTCTGCAAACCACCTCTGTGTCTTGACCCCGCCTGGCTGACATTCCTGTTCGTGTATGACCCGGCTTGTATGACTACCTCCTGCGTGCTTCGACCCGGCCCGGCTGACTTCCTGCTCCGTGATCAACTTTCAGCCTGTTCCTGTGACCTCCGATCCCATTGTCGCCGCGGCGACATTCTGCACCCGCTGTTGCCAGCCACCGTGTGACCATCCTGCCTTGTGTTGCCTTCGATCAGTGCAGTGTACCGTTGTCTTGCAGAGCTGTGCGTGCCTCACAGTGCCTTACTATACTTGCAGAGCCTCGTTACCTTACTGAGCCTTGTGCAAACGTGCATTTTAACCCTTGCAGTACCGCTTTACTCTCGCTACCTCGATTCCCAGTATAGAGCCTCTTTCGTTGTGCTACGTCTGCTGAGTTGTCCGTTCACCGTCGGCGACTCTATCTATCCTACTGCAGAGTAGTCACTTTATGTGGGCCGGTAGGGCGTCCTTGGCTCTCACTTCTCGTTGTTTACTGGGCGATACCTACTGTGGTAGTGTGGCAGCAGGGAGAAGGCTCAAGCTCCGGCAAGTTCCCGTTGTATACGTCCGTGGGGGCTATAGGCTCTAGCACTGTTACTGCTGGTATCCGGTTACGTCTGAGGAGGCTATTATCAGTTCTTGCATTGCAGGCCGGTTTCCGTTACGCCCGTGGGGGCTACATACACTTGCACTCGCAGAAGCAGTCTTCCTATAGGTACGCCCGCGGGGGCTATTTGGATCTCTGTTCTGCTTTACTACTTGGTCACTTTGGCTAGGCATTTACGTTTCCAGTACACTGTGGACTGTCTCTATCAGCACCTCCTTTTAACACCTAGGGCGTGCCAGACCACCACATCTGAGACTGACTGATTTATGCTCTTAACCCTTTGGGGTATAGAACACCATTCTCGGCATAGAGATCTTGTATGTCAATTATATTGTGCATTATCTCTCTGTACTATACCAGTCTTCATTGTGTGTATATTTCTACCGCCACTAGAGGGCGATCGTTTGCATTATTGATATTCTAAATACATTGTGTTTTATTTTACCTACTGGTCTGAGTGTCCTAAAAACCGTTACACCTACTCCTGCAGTACCGGACTCCTGGGAAACTCATTTCTACTGCCTGACCTGTGTCAGTATATACTGTCTGTACTGGTATTCTATACTGGACCTGTCTGGGCATTGCATATTAACCTGTTGTGTGTCTGTACTATACTGTCTGTATATTACAGGACCTGTGAAAGTTCTTTTATTGTAATTCAATAAAACTGTGTTTTTATCTTAAAGTGTTAGTAATGTCTAAAAAAAAAAACTTTTTTGCATTTAGAAGAGCTTAAAAAGCTGATCTAAATGCAAAAAAAGTATCTCTTAAACTGCTATGGTTTAAGAGATACGGGCATTTAAAGTTTAATTTCTCCTACTGACAGCTGTAAAGCTGTCAGCAGGAGATCCGTGTTGGTCGACACGCTGGCGCTTGAGAAGTGCCGAGATCTCGTTACTTACACGGAATCCCTTCATTGGAATTGTCTAAAATGTGTGCCTTAACACTAGGAACACGTTTTAGACCAGTCGAACAAACCTTTACAGTCCTCCACGTTCCCCTTCACGGTCTGTGGCAGTGGATAATGTTGCAGCTGTTGCCTGAGATTCAGCACGGCAACTAGGGACAGGAGTATTGCTGGCGCTGGCAAGTGGAACTTGTCCTAGTCCCGCATCACTTGTTGACCCCATTCCCAATGTGCCCATGGTGGTCTGTGGCACACTAGCTTGCTCCTCAACATCCTGTGGCCCTTGCAACTCAGCAGCAGCAGAAATTAGAGCAGCTGCAAATTCCTCAAATTCCAAAATGTCACTGCTAGAGGTGATGGTGATGCCCATCCTCATCCCTGTCTCTCATTCCTTCTCAGTTTCTGCAAAAACGGCCATCAATGTCTCTTCCACCCCAGCTTCTCCAGCATCATCATCACTATCCCCATTAGTCCCTACGTGCTGCTGCTACTCTATTACAGACATCTCACTGCTGCTTGGAGGAGGTGACAAGCAATGTGACAGAAGGTCCCCAATGTCACACTTGACATTTCCTTTTGACCTGAAGAAGGCAGACTGGCAGCAGTAGCAGCAGGCACAGGCAGCTGATCTGTACTCCTGCTGGTGGTGATGGTATTAATTGTGCACCTGCTCTCCCCCAACAACAGTTTTGTCCTCTTAGTCTTTAGGATCCTGTTCCACTTGGACACTATAGTGAATTGAAGGGGAGGACTCCCAGGGTCAGAGGAATGGTGTGGGCTCCCTTGACCGCTAGTCTGGATGCTCTCAAATGCTTCCCTACCACGCCGGCTGCTTCACCATTACTGCAACTACTACTAACACCAACCACATCAAGTTCAGCCACAGAGTCTTCCGTCTCAGTCTAACAGTCACTAGTAATACAAGGATATTGTTGTTGATTACTCACTCCTTCACTCCTAATGCTAACAAGCTGCTGGACCTTAGTAGTAGTAGTAGTACTAGCACTGGCAGGACTGCTTGGGAATGGCAAGTGTCACTTAGGGTACCTTGCTGTCACACTTGGCACTTGGTACAGCAATAGTGGCTGCAGGTATAGCAATGGTGTCACTGGCAGCTGGGGCAGCACGTCTTGCAGCAGGCACAGGCAGCTGACATGTCCTGCTCTCAGTGGTACTACCCTTTTCCACCCTTCACATTAATTTCCCCTAGATCCCTAGGGGTGATTTAGGGGGACTGGACAGCATTGGCAGTACTGATCACTTCCTTCTTCTCCTCAGACTCAGTGGACACATAATAAGGGTCCTTCCAGTTCGCCTTTTTACTGCTCATAGTGATAGCAGTCACTATGAGCCTCTCCTGCCTCAATTTAACAAACAAATAACAGCTGAACAGCACAGCACATCTATGTCACTCTGTAGCTGCTTGTATTGTGTTTCAATTCCTGGAATATGTCATGTTTTTATAGCAAAAAAGCGAAATCATCATAAGTCAATGGGTGAAAACTTTCTAACCATTGAAAAATTGCCTGGTAATTTTGGCCAATGGGTGAAAAATGCAGAAATTTTACTCTGCAAAAAGCGGACAATAATGTGGTTTTTGCTGGATTTCTTGCCGCAATACGACAACAACTTTCGCCCTTCCCTAGTCGGCATTTCTCTACCCAACCCAAAGCATATTACCTAAGAATGGTTCGAGCAAGTCATTTCTGACCTGTGTTTAGGAAGGGTAAGTGGAAGCTTAATCAGCAGAGAGCACAAGTATTTTTAAGTTTGAGCACTACTTGCCGACATTGCTGGGGTACTTCAAGAAACTGCTAGCTTTCACTTTTAAAGGTGCACACAACCAAGGCAGCACTGGAACTAGTCCAAGGGCAGTATCAATCATTAGAGGAGTGGGCCACTGCTCCCCTTGTTACACACTTCCTCTCAGTTTAGGTATGCAGTTCATATCAAGAGAGGAAGTGTGTGACAAAGGGAGGAGCGGCACTCTGTACTATGCTTCACTGGTCATGTGAGGGGCCTTCTCTTGTGACAGATTCCAATGGTGCCCTGTCTGATTAAGCGGCTTGCTAATCAAACACATTATAACACTGCCCTGGCCATATGCCACCAGAAAGGCTTCTGAGTGCCACTAGTGGCACGCATGCCATAGATTTGCCAACACTGGTCTAACATCTGCTGACTATCGATACAAAACTACCTCCAAAAGGCTTATACTTAGCATCTAGTTATACACAGTTAGTGTAAGGTCAGTCCTTAGAATGTGACAATAGTAATTGAACAACCATATGGGTCTAAGGGGGAGTGTCCCTACGTTAAGTTCCTCATGGTTACCCAAAAGTGGTGTACCACAAACACTAGGCCCTAATGATCCATTCATCACTGCTGTTGAACATTGATCTCAGTCTATCTTAATCCACAGTCAGTGGATCATAATCCCTAACAAATTTCTCTGCATAAAGCGGTTTCCTTAGGGAGTCTATAGTAACAGACTGCCTTAATCTAAAGTTATTTATGCACCTCTCCTTGAGTCTCTAATTAGTTCATTGCCATCTACGTCACAATGGGAGGGATGAAAGAAATCACTCTTTCTAAAACTTTAACTCTTTGTGCTGGTATCCTAATGAGCCATCAATAAGCTCCAAATTCTCACAATCAAATGGCTTCCACCTATCTTATCTTATAAAAAAATAAAAATTTTAAAGATGTTACCAAGAATTATTAGTCATTTCAATCCTAATTTAAATTATCACATATATTATTTACCACGTCATCTAAAGATGGATATTGTTATGATCTCTATATTTCTAATGTTAACCCATTAAATATCATAGGTCTTAATAGCACTCCAATATATACTGAATATGAGATATGAGTAGATATTAAACTTATCAAGAGTTTATAGTGTTAGTTATTGCGGAGTCTAACTACTCTAAGTATAAAACTAAATACGTAATCAAACTGATAATGAAGATGTTAACATACTTGTAACTGTCTGTTTAATTAAGAAATTAGTTTTATACTGAGAGAAGTTAAACCCTGATATAACTAACAGTATGAACTATGATAAGTTTAATATCTAATGACATATCATTATGCAGTATATATTGGAGTGCTATTAAGACCTATGATAATTAATGGGTTAACATTAGAAATATAGAGATCAAAATAATATCCGTCTTTAGATTATGTGGTAAATAACATACATTATGTGATCATTTAAATCAAGATCGAAATGACTATCTAATAATTCTTGGTAACATCTTTAAAATTCTGATTTTATGACAAGACAAGGAGGCTCATATTATGCAATTCTCTAAACTTTACTTCTCAGCAGCAAAACTTGATCATGTTTAATTATAGAAACAGAAAGAAAACTTGATAGTCTGATAACCCTACCCTACAACAGGTAACCAATCATATTTACCACAGTTGTATAACTATCAATCCACAAAGTTCCTCATCCTCTAACACCACAGCCCTCTCTCATTCCCTACACCAGCTCCTATTAGCATACAGAGTCAAATTCAAAATTCTGGTGCTAACTTATAAAGCCCTCACTAACACCGCACCCCCCTATATTTCATCTCTCATTTCCAAATATACTCCCGCCCACCATCTTTGCTTTGCACATGACCTTCTGCTGTCCACAGCTCTTATCACATCCTCCCACTCCCGCCTACAGGACTTCTCCCGTGCTGCACCTGAGCTGTGGAATTCCCTCCCCCTCCCCATCAGACTCTCCCCCAGCCTTCAAATCTTCAGACGCTCCCTGAAGACTCACCTCTTCAGGGAAGCCTATCAACTGCCTCCTTAAACATGATCACCAAGATTCACCCCTTGCACGGACTACTGTACTCAACAGCACTTCTCACTCCCACCCACTGACAGTTCATGTGGCAGGAGGCACTTAAGTGCAATAGCACTTACTCCTTCTGTGTCATACCTACCTTCCTCTAGACTGTAAGCGCTCACGAGCAGGGCCCTCTGATTCTTCGTTTCTCCACATTTGATTGTACTATTTAATACCTCTGTATGTCTATTCCCAATTGTACAGTGCTGCGGAATTAGTTGGCTCTATATAAATAAATAATAATAATAATCCTCTTTTCTTTGCTGCTCAGCAGATAAGTACTGTCCTTATATCTGTCCCAGTACCTTTATCTGTTTTACATGTGTGGTCTTTCAATTCTATAATTTGACTTTAATCCTTTATGGTATATTGTGACTTCTATTCCCCATAGTTTATTAACACAGTTTATCTGTGTGTTACTGTGTCTTTTTCAACTCTTATTGCCCTGTTTTCCCTTATATCCTCGCTGACTGGGTGTCCTTTCTACTTGTTATTCTTTCTCTTTGTTCTCCAGAGGTCCATGTGTCCTCCCCACCTTCAACCGCTTACTTTTCTGCCCCACCACGCTTTTGCCACCTCTGGACTCCATCAATACTTCATTTCGGCCTGCATTGCTCTTTGCAGTGGCCATCTTTGTTTTGGGAGCAAGCGGTGGATGCTTATTTCTCTGCGCATGCGCGGATGTTTCTCTGCACATGCGCACCTTCCTGTTCGTATCTGTACCAGTTTCTGGTTATCTCACGAGCGGACAGTCGCCTCTATCACTCTGCCTTCAACGCATTAGCCTTTTTGTGGTATAATTTGATCATTTATGCCCCTTTTCTCTCACACTGTCACCACACTCTGCTATTAATATTGATCCACTGATACTGGAGTGTATTTATATTTCAGTACCCTTTCTCAGATTTTCTCCTGTCATTCCACATATGAGAATGTTATACCTCCCTGTACACCTCTTAAAGGAAACAAAATTCCTTCGCAATTTTTGAGGACAGATAGTGTTTCCTCTAATTCTGACTCTCAGGAAGAGATGGTTTTGGTTAACAAATCCAGTGATAATCTTCAACATATTTTGGACATGTCTGTCAATAAGACAGTTTCCAACACTATCTCTTCCTGCATGTCACAAATGACTGAATCCCTTGCAAAATTTAAAAGAGAAGATTTGACTCAAAAGACTGTACCCCAAACAGTAGAACAATCACCTTGTAGGGAGGATCCCAAATTAAATAAGTCTCAGACTGAGGGGGACTTACAATCAGTTAAAGGAGGTAAAAGACAGAGGAAAGTCAAACATGTTAATGAAAGAGAACTTGCATGTTATTCCCCTGAATTGCCCAGAAAATCTGGTGCCCAGACATCTGGTTCGTCACCACAACCTCTACTCGGGAGGATGGATATCTGAGAAAAAGAAACAGGCCTTGGTCCAAACCAGATTCCTACTGTCTAGATTCATCTTCTGATGAATTTGACAAGGAATCTTTAGACCGTTCCTCAGGCTCCGACCATATTCCTCCTATAGATGAAAAAAGAGATCCAGATTTGGATATGGATGACTTGGATGATAAAGTAATTTTAGACGAACAGGGTCTTCCCCTTTTCGACACAGGTGCAATCAAGCACCCCAGGTCGGCGGAGTGGATCCCTAAGGACTATGTGTCTAAATATATAGATTTTTGGATCCAAAAGTCCCTGGACCCCAAAGCCAGGAATAAATTACAATCCGAGTGTCCCAGGTCCTCAATTAACAAGACCCGTGAGACGCCCTCCCTAGATCCCCAAATGGCGCAGTACATGTCCAAGTCAGACAGGGACCCACGAAAGGATGTCGAAAGATCACTCAAACAGTGCCAGGATAAACTCCTGGATCTGGTTGGCCCTCTAGTCAAAATATTTAATATGACAGAGGAAGCATTATCCACCTCTTCCCAAGTTGACCTAACCACTTTAAGAGGTTGGATTCAGAAAGCATTCTGCCTCCTGGGGAATGCCAATACGGCATTGTCCATAGAAAGTAGGAGGGTCATCCTCCTTCGCATAGATCCTAAACTGTCTGAAATGGCAGATTCTGAAGCTGGCCCTGACGCCAATGGGCTCCTCTTTGGCGAGTCATTTATCAAGAACCTTGAAAAGTTTGTGAATACCTTCATGGCACTAGATAAGGCCCAGACCTCTATGAGGAAAGTGTTTAACAAAGGGGTTTTTGGCAGGGCCGGGAAGGGTAGAGATCGACTTCCCGGCCAAGCCTCGGGTTCCTACAGAACACAATTTAGGAACCAGCAATACCCGATCATGTCAAGGGGTACCCACAACCAAGAGAATAGGGCCCAATCTACCTTTTATCCACCACGAGGTAGAGTCTGGAGATCCAAGAACCCTAGGGGATTCCCTCATTCGAGACCTTTTTCAGATAAGTACACTTCCTTTACAGCAAGGGGAAAGAGTGGGTGGCAGACTTACCTATTTTTCCCCGCCTGGTGTCAAATTACATCAGACCAGTGGGTACTACAGACGGTCAGGGGTTACCATATAGAGTTCTATTCCACTCCCTGCCAGTTGAAATGCCCACATTCTATTCAATTTTCAAAAGAGGATTTCTCTTTACTGAATTTAGAGATCTCAGAACTCTGAAAAAAGGGAGCAATTATCCAAGCTCCCATGTCGAAACCAGGCGTCATCTGCAACATATTCCTGGTTCACAAAAAAGACTCTGGGCTTCGACGGGTCATAAATCTAAGGGATCTAAATTATTTTGTCCAGTATCGCCATTTCAAGATGGAGGGCATTCATTGTCTCAGAGGCCTATTATTGCCCCTGGATTGGATGGTGAAATTGGATCTAAAAGACGCATACCTTACCGCTACTGTTGCACAACACCAACAGTCACTTCTCCAATTCATCTGGAAAGGGATAACATGGCAGTTCACTTGTCTCCCTTTCGGCCTCTCTTCGGCCCCGTGGTGCTTCACAAAAGTCATGAAACCCATTGTCTCATTCCTGCGAAGTAGAGGGGTTCACCTCATCATCTACCTAGACGACATGTTGATCATGTCTCAAAACTTTCATACTCTCAAGGAACATCTGTCCTTGGCGACTCACACTCTCACTCATCTCGGTTTCCTTATAAATTGTAAGAAATCCCAACCCACCCAAACACTGGAATTCCTGGGTTTCGTGGTAGATTCTGTGAACTCTTCCCTACGTCTCCCTCAGAACAAATTGAGGAATATAAGCAGAGAGACCAAAAACACGTTACAGAAACACGTTATATCCATTCTGTCCATAGCAAGAATAGTGGGTCTTCTATCTGCCTCTATTCAAGCTATCTTTCCAGCACCTCTCCATTACCAGTCTCTTCAATGACTGAAGACTTTACACTTTCGCTGAGGACTCGGTTATGCAGATCTGATCCCTTTATGCTCCGATGCTCGCGAGGAACTTCTATGGTGGTTGGACCACATGGAGGCATGGAACGGAAGAGCAATCTTTGGAACGTCTCTGGATGTAACAATCAAATCTGACGCAAGCAATTTGGGTTGGGGAGCTTGGTGTGGAGACCTCTCCACCAGCGGGAAATTGTCCCCCACGGAACTAGACATGCATATAAACTGCTTAGAATTATTAGCAGGATCGTTTGCTATCAAAAGTTTCACGAAACACATCATGAATTGTTGCATTCTTTTAAAGATGGACAACATATCAGCGGTGCATTATATCAACCGTTTAGGCGGCACCAAGTCCAGAACTCTAGCTGTACTAGCGAAAGAACTATGGCAATTTTGTCTGGACAAAAATATCTCCATCCAAGCAAAATACTTACCAGATCTATCCAATGTTATCGCAGACTGGAATTCCAGATACCTAACCGACTCCAGAGATTGGACACTCCACATGTCAACCTTTTTGAACCTAAACTTGATTTGGGGTCCTTTACACCTAGATCTTTTCACCTCCAGACTGAATACTCGACTACCAAACATTTTCAGCTGGAGACCAGACCCGGAAGCGCTAGCTATAAAAGTGTTTCTCCACACTTGGCCCACTCAAGGTAGTTATGCTTTCCCTCCGTTCACCATGATACCCAGAGTTATCCTTCAGGTCTGGAAACAAAAGATCAATCTGGTCCTAGTCACTCCCTTTTGGCCAGCCCATTTCCTTCACTTCTGGAAATGTCGACAGACATTCCCCAGTAACTATCCCCATACCCCCAACTTCTCATGGACCCGGTAGGCAATACACATTACCTTTCTACGTCACAATCAGTTACCTCTTTTAGCCTGGCTGATATTGGGGGGTCGACAAAATATCAACAAACTTTTGGAAACATCTCAATTCCTCATATCGGAAGCATGGGCCCCAAATCATGTTATAGATCCTGATGGTCCATCTGGGTATGTTGGTGCCTGGAACGGAACTTGGATTCCTTTTCTTCAGGTTTAGAATCTATTTTAAATTTCCTGTCTTCCTGTTTTCAACAGGGCAAGGATTACAGAACTATAAACTGTTATAGGTCTGCTATCTCTGCATCTCACGATTTTGTCGATGGTCTTCCAGTGGGCCAACATCCTCTGGTTTGTAAACTGTTGAAAGGAATTCGTCTTTCTAGAGCTCTGTCATCCAGATACTCTGTTCTTTGGGATGTTAATATGGTATTAACGTTTCTTGAATCTTGGTCACCTAACAATGAGTTCTCTCTTAAGCAACTTTCGGCCAAGCTTACTATGCTCCTTTGTCTTATTTTGTTTAGGAGGGTCTATGACGTTCATGCTCTAGACATCACTAACAGATCATACAAACCCAATGGGGTACGGTTCTGGATTTCTAGGAGAACTAAGTCCTCTTCCAGAGAAATCCTCTACCCTAGTTTTCCTCTAAACCCACAATTATGTGTTGTTCTCTGTCTTAAAACCTATGAATCTGTTACCTCTCTTATTAGACCCTTGGGCTCCCACCCATTACTGATTTCTTTTGTTAAACCTTATCTACCTGTGTCTTCAACTACCCTAGTGAGATGGATTTGTTGGATCATGTCTTCTGCGGGTATTGATACTACTAGATTTGGAGCACATTCCTCTCGTGGAGCGATGGCTTCTAAATCGTTACTATCTGGAGGGCGATTAGAGGACATCCTCAAAGCCACAGACTGGTCCAATGAATCCACCTTTAAGACGTTTTATTTTAAACCTCTTATGCATGCTGCTTATAATGTAATGCAACAGCTTTGAACTTGCCTAATATGAGCCTCCTTGTCTTGTCATAAAATTTGTAGATTTTCCTAACTTTGTGAAGGAAAGTCAGGATTTTAATAAAGACACGGAGGTGAGTATCATCCCTCCCTTTTAATAACCCACCCTTTATTGTTGTATCTACCAGGTTGATTATTCTAGAACCAGTCTATGGTACGGATAATTGTCCAAGATGTTTTGTTCCCAGAGTTGTTCAGATACAGTTACAGTGTTATGTTTTCACCAAAGAAAAGATGATGAGGAACTATGTGGATTGATAGTTATACAACTTTGGGAAATATGATTGGTTACCTGTTGTAGGGGGGGGTTTCAGACTATCAAGTTTTCTTTCTGTTTCTATAATTAAACATGTTCAAGCTTTGATGCTGAGTAGTAAAGTTTAGAGAATTGAATAATACTCGCCTCCGTGTCTTTATTAAAATCCTGACTTTCCTTCACAAAGTTAGGAAAATCTACACATTTTTTGATAACATGTAAGATAGGTGAAAGTGATTTTATAGAGAGAATTTGGAGCTTGCTTGATGGATCATTAGGATACCAGCACAAAGAGTTAAAGTTTTAGAAAGAATGATTTTGACCCTCCCATTGTGACATAGATGGCGATGAACTAATTAGCTCCTCAAAGGGAGGTGTATAAATAGCTTTGGATTAAGGCAGTTTGTTACTATAGACCCCCTGAGGAAGTTGTTTTATGCAGAGAAACTCTTTGGGGATTATGATCCGCTGACTGTGGATTAAGATAGACTGAGATCAATGTTCAACAGCCATGATGAATGGATATGTGGTGGGCCAAACTGATCATTAGGGTCTAGTGTTTGTGGTACGCAGCTTTCAGTCGACCACAAGGGACTTAACTTAGGGACCTCCCCCCTCAGACCCATATGCTTGTTCAATAGTACTATTGTCACATCTTAAAGATTAACCTTATACTAAGTGGGTATAACTATATGCTAAGTAATTGCCTTTTGGAGGTAGTACTGTATCAATAGTCAGCATACATTATATTGAAGACTAACATACCAAGTAGCAAACATGTGCAATAGTACCTACAACTCACTGCAGTGTTTGTTGTTTAATAGGAAATCTGTAGGCACGTATGTGATCTGACTATTTTGTTCCATTCTTCATATTAGTCTGCTTTAGTTTAGTAAAGTCAGAATAGTGTATACGACCCAGTTAAGAGCATGCTACATTGTAAGAGATCATGAGGTAGCATTTAGGGACCCCTCTGTATAGATCCTAATACATCCTCAGTATAATTATATCGTTCAGTCACGTAGGGTGTTTAGATACTAATAGTACAACAACTTCCATTTTGCATTAAGAGCAACAGATGATCTCAGATTGAGATTCACGGTCATGGTTTATGTTTAAATTCCTGTGGTAAACTGACGCCAAGGAAGAATTGATTTTATTTGTTTTTATCACTCAGACATTTAAACAAGTTCACACAGTGATGGAACCAGTTAATTAAGTTGAATAAAGTATAAGTATTAGACTGCTATTCTATATAAGTGTAATTCTACTACTGAACTAGCCTTATTAATGAGATTTCACTTCCTTCAAGATTTGATAGGCCAATGAGCTAATAGAATTCAAGGGTGTAGATTATCTAATATCCTTCTCTTTTCTTTTTGGTTTTCTAACATAAGCCTAAATTACATTGAAGATGTTAGTGTTATTACTGGTTTATCTGGAACAGATTAACACTGAAGAATATGGAGACATATGACAATAAAACCCTTGATAAAGTTATCAATTATACTGTAATCCAGGCCATAATCAGAGCCTAAACTGCACAATAATCTATTAAAGGAGCAGTAAACTTTTATTTATGAAAACACATTTTATAGAGCATTTTCTGCTGAATAAAACAAGGTCATTCCCATTACTGTCAGATGTTTTATTAAAAACTAGTTGAAGATCCCGTTACACGGGCCACAGTGCAACTGCCAGCCGGTCGAGGGGCAGTCATGCGCAGTGGAGCATCCAGCTCTGTATCAGCCGCGGCGCGGGCAGTCTCTACTGCGCATGACTGCAGCACACGCAGCTGTTTCTACTGTGCAAGACATTGTTGTTACACACGTTTTAGCGAATTATTATATAGGAGTTGTAGCAGTTCAAATAATCAGGAAGTGAATTTACTGTGCTTTTTTATTTCCTGATAGTTCTAACTGACAGGAAGTGACAGGCAGTTTCTGTCACATTCTATGGAGAACTGTATGTCTCTGACTTTCCTCTCCATTAGAATCGAACAGGAAAACTAATTAGAATTTGACCACTAGAGGGTACTGCTAATGTAAAAAACATGGGTTTAAACTGTAATAACTCTGGAAATATAAGTCTCTCAGCAGTGGGAGTACCCTTATCTTATTCAATAGGAAAATCCCTACAATATATATATTTTCATTAAAAAAGTTTACTGCTCCTTTAAATCTATGAGAAGGGCACAGAGCTATCATGCTGTTTACCACACGGGTGTACCCCAAGGGCCACAACTAGCGGTACCAACAAGGTTACGTAGCCTCAGGTCCACAGTTTAAAACCTCCTAATACTTACATTTTTTGGAGAATAAGACATTGGCCCTATTTATCAATGTACTGGGACAATAGTACACCTAATAAACTGCTCTCCATCAGTGAGGCTGAGGTAAGTTTAAAAAAATGAGTAATTCTGGGGCAAACCAAATGCACCATGTGGAAGAGATAAATATTTCTGTGTGTTTAACCCCTTAAGGACCCTTGACGTACCAGGACCTTCAAGGGTAAATGTGCTCCAACGACCCTTGACAGTCCCGGTACGTCAAGGGTTAAACTCTTCCATCACGGTGATCAATAAGTTCCCCCCATCTGATCACTCTTGGAGTGATCAATTTGCTCCAGATCGGTGTTTTCTGATCTGTAGGACACCCCCCATCCCCCTTGAATTTTTTTAGATTTTTTTTACATTTTTTTTAATTTTTTTACATTTTTTTTTTTATATGAATAGTAAATATAGTTTTAAGTATTTTGGTAGGTAGTTGGGTAGGTTTAGTGTAGACATGTGTTAGGGAACGTTTTAGGGATAGATTTAGGTTTAGGGAAAAAAAAAAAATATATATATATATATATATATATAATAAGTGCAGTTTAGGTAGGTAGTTTACTTGGGTTAGGTAGGTTCAGGATATACGTAGGCTAGGGTAAGTTTTAGGGTTTGATTTAGGTTTAGGGATAGCGTAAGAAAAAAAAAAGTTTTTTTAGTGGGCAAAATGCAGCGCAGGTACAGCGTTGAAGAGGCATATGCCTTTTTGGCATCTGACGCTGAGGCAACAGACACTGCGTCAGATTTTGAAATAGCGCAGTTTTCAGAAAGTGAGAGCAGCTCTAGTGATGACGCTGGGCCTTCTGTCAAGAAAAGACGCACTGCCCCAAGAGCTGCTCTGGCAACTGCCCCAGCACCTGCCAAAAGAACTGCCCAAAGACGTACCAAAATACCTGGCCAAAGAAATGCTCCAAGTGCTGCCCCAAGAGCTGCCCTGGCAACTGCCCCAGCACCTGCCAAAAGATCTGCCCAAAGATCTACCAAAATACCTGCCCAAAGAAATACCCCAAGTGCTGCCCCAAGAGCTGCCCTGGCAACTGCCCCAGCACCTGCCAAAAGATCTGCCCAAAGACCTGCCAAAAGACCTGCCCAAAGAAATGCCCCAACACCTGCCACTCCGGATCCTAATGAATGGGTATCAATTTATGGCCACAAATCTCAGAATTCACAGGCAACCCAGGGATTCAAATTGATGTGGAAGGATTTACCCATGATCATTTTTTTGATTTGTTTTTGGGGGAAGACATTTTAGGTGAAATTGTGTCCCAAACCAATTTGTATGCAGCCCAGTATACTGCCGCCAACCCTAAGTGTGAAAAACGCTGTTTTTTTTTTTTTTTTTACTTACGTCATGGTTTACGAGGGATTGGTGGTAAAATGGCTGTGTATAAAATTGGAAAACACACCTAAAACGAGAGCCTGGGGTGTCTACTTTCCAAAAATATACACTTTTGGGGGGAAATCTTAAAAAAGAGCACTGTTACACAGCCCCAAATGAGACATGGCACCAGTAACGCAAGCTGTGAAGATTCAAAGTGTGAACCTGGAAACGCGCATGTTCCAATTTGGCCCCCGTAGCTCCCCCAAACCATGAGAAAGCTATGCATATGGGGTATTGCCGTACTCAGAAGAAGGAGCTGAACACTAATCAATTCAGTTTATAAAATCTTCACCTATTCTGTGCTTGAAATTCACATCAACATTGAAGGCAAAGTGTGAAAAACGCTGTTTTTTTACTTACGTCAAGTTTACGAGAAAGTGGTGGTAAAATGGCTGTGTAAAAAAATTTGAAAACACACCTAAAATGAAAGCTGGGGGTGTCTACATTCCAAAAATATACACTTTTGGGGGGAAATCCTAAAGTGCAGCACTGGAACATAGCCCAAAATGAGTAATGGAACCAGTTAACCAAGATGTGAAAATTCAATATTTGTTCAAAATTGGGCCCTGTAGCTCCCCCAAACCTTGAGAAACCTATGCATATGGGGTACTGCCATACTCAGAAGAAGGAGCTGAACACTAAACAATGCATTTTTAAAACTCTAAACCTATCATGTGCTTGAAATTCACATCAAAATTGAAGTGCAAGTGTGAAAAGCGCTGTTTTTTTAACTTACGTCAAGATTTACGAGCGATTGGTGGTAAAATGGCTGCGTAAAAAAATTGAAAACATACATAAAATGAAAGCCTGGGGTGTCTACTTTCCAAAAATATATACTTTTGGGGGGAAATCTTAGAGTGGAGCACTGTTACACAGCCCCAAATGAGACATGGCACCAGTGATGCAAGCTGTGAAAATTCAAAGTGTGAAACTGGAAACGCGCATGTTCCAATTTGGGCCCCGTAGCTCCCGCAAACCTTGAATAACCTATGCATATGGGGTATTGCCGTACTCAGAAGAAGGAGCTGAACACTAAACAATGCATTTTTAAAAATCTTCACCTATCATGTGCTTGATATCAACAGTAGTATTGAAATGTAAGTGTGAAAACTGCAAAAAAACAAAATATTACCACAATTTTGAAAATTTTTTCTGGAAAAATAGCTGCATGAAAAACTCCAAAATTCTCCTGATTATTTACCTTAAGTTGTGTAGTTTTCAGAAACATATACCTTTGTGGGATATTTTTGGTTCTGGCACCGTCAGCTAAGCTATGATGCTCACATGCCAATTGTTGAAAAATCACAAGTTGGAAATAACGGCAGCCATCTTGTAATATTTACCTTGTAAATGTGAGTAAAGGACTAAAATACTAGGCATATGGGGGACTCTTATATTCAGGAGAAGCAAATGAATATATTTAGGGGTATTTTTTTTTTCATTAACTAATAGTATGCAAATCCTGACAGAAAAATGTAAGCAAAATGTTGTTTTTTTTCAATTTTTTTCCTCTTTTTTTCTATTTTAATCAAATTAAACAATGAGGTATTCATATAATTGTGGTATCAAAAGAAAGCCCTACTTGTGCTTAAAAAAAAACAGTATATAATTTATGTGGGTGCACAAAAGGAATTAAAGAGAAAATATGGTTTAACAAAGACATAGTCAAAAAAGTCAAAATTGCTCCGGTCCTTAAGTCAAATCTAACTCAGATTTTCCCGATCCTTAAGGGGTTAAATTAGGCTTAAAACCCACTGAATGCTAGAGAGTAATACATTGACGACCCCATAGTATTCATTAGCATGAAAGCCCCATTTAAATAAATGGAATTTGGGTAATGTTTTTGTCCTAATTGGTGGAGGTGTTTTGCTCTAGAATTACTACAGTTCTTCTTAATATATCATCTTAACGATTTGCTTTTTATATGAGGTGATCATTCATAAATGCCTTTCAGTGATGTTTAAATGATTAATCATATTCACATGTCTAATGTAGGTGAGCATATGATAGGCAGGGAAGTATGCTACAAAAACCAGTGTAACTAGGACTTACAAACAGTAATCCCTCCTCACACAATCATACACCAGTATCATATATGTACAACTGTTCGTTGATAAAAGATGAATGCAATTCCACTAAAAAATACACAAATGACAACACACAGGGTAATACAAGTGTATTCTACTAAACTGTTTTTTTATCAGTACTCAGTGTTTTTTTTTTAACAAGATAATTATGAACACAGTCTTATAGATAAAACAAATGAGACTAGTACATTAAAAATGATAACCTTATTGGCTAACACAGTGGCTCAATGATGCAAGCTTTCAAGAGAACCAAGGGCTGGATTCTATTACAAGTGCTAATTTTATCACTGCTTTTATCTCTAGTTTTCCCCATAGACTTCAATAGGAAATTGTTTGATAAAACTGGCGTTTTAGCACCTGCAATAGAATCTAACCCTAGATCTCTTCTTCAGGCATAACAAGAATTAATTCTTATTATGTCTGAAGAAGAGACCCATTTGTCTTGAAAGCTTGAATCCTAGAGCCACTGAGTTAGCCAATAAAGGTATTTATTTTTACTCTGCTAGGGCCAGATTCTATTGCAGGTGCTAAATATTAATTCCTGTTTTATCAAACATTTTCCTATTGAGGTCTATGGGGAAAACCGGAGATAAAAGCAGTGATAAAATTAGCACCTGTAATAGAATTTAGCCCCTAGTCTTTTGCATTCTCTATGGCTAACACAGTACCACACTTTACCCAGATAAAACAAAGGTTGCCATGACATTCATTGAACTATTCTATGGCTCTTGTAAGCAACAGTAGTACATCTAATTAGACTGTAGAGGTTTCTTTAGGATTCAATAAATTAATTTGGGGCGAAGTCAGGATTTCCAGAGAAGTTTATAAAAATAGAACAGACGTGCAGTAAAAATTACATATAATCTGTATTTCATAAATTTGTATCCAAAAGCCACTGCAGCTGTCTGTGCAATGACCAGGTGTAGGAGACCTGCAGACCTGAAGCTGTTGTTGAACATCTGAGAATTATGGGATTTTTAGTCCAAATATATATATTTATTTATTTTCAACTTCGCCTATTTTACACTTTTATGCCTCTGACAGTAAGTTCTCTGGACCCCTGTTTCAAGAGCATTTTCTGATCATTCAACCATCATAGCAGGAGAATTAAACAATTTTAATACTATCTCTGCAGCACTAGGAGCTCTGTGTGCTGTATGAACTCCTTGAAAGAAAGCTCTCTGGACACAGATCCAGGCAGCTCAATTAAGTCAGGGGTATAAAGTATACACACTTAAGTGAATATGGAAAAAAAATAAAAAGCTTTGGCAAAAGTTTATATGATATGCACTTGCAGAATATGCAACGTCAAAATAAAGGGTTACTATCTCTTTAATAGTGACTACAACATTAAAAATATGCTTTGAGCTACCAAGGGCTGTTATAATCAAAAGCAAAGTGGAGGCGATCTGGGTCAAACAGTTTGCACTATAGGGGAGAACTCAGAATGTCAATTGATTTAAATGAGGTTTTAACTCTTGAATGCTAAATAAGTCTCCAATGCATTGCTTCTCAATGCATTGGAGGACTCTCTAGAAGTCAGGGGATTACCACTGAGTTCCAGAGGGCTACGGAATGCATTGCAATGCATTCCGTACCCTTCTGGCACTCAAAGGTTTACAATTCCCATTTAAATCAATGGAAGTTTTACTTCTCCCTTATAGTTTAACTGGTTTACCCCAGTACTTCCAGTGTGACAGGAAATGAATAATGACAACAATCCAGTCCACTTCACACAATCAGATTGAATTTATATTATATTTTTATATAATACCTCGACATTTTGTACAGTATCAATATTTGAATGGAGTTTTTGAAAATTATAGTTATCTAATAAGATATATCTAAAATGAGTGATTTGACACTACATATTATATATATGTGTATTTATATGCATGTATACACACACACATAAATAGCATATCTCAGGAACATAGAAATGAGAGATAGGATAGTATACAAATATCACAACTACAAATATCAAACTGCTTTAAATGTATAGTCTAGATGGACGTGTTGTTACTGATGTACTAGAAAAACAGGGGATAGATTCAATAATGTGTAATGAAGAAGTGAAGAGATGACCTCTCCAGTGATACGACTTCCTATGTTATTCTATGGAGCCTACGCATTAAGATTTCTAAAGTGGGAGAGATCTTAACCCCTTAACGACCCTTGACGTACTATGACCGTCATGGAGTTCCAGGCTCCCCCCCGGCTGCACACCGTTCGGGGAGTCTGGAACCAGAATTAAAAAAAAAAAAAAAATGCTCCGTGGTCCTTAAGTGACCACGACGTGCCGATTGGCTGGTCGTTAAAGGGTTAATACATAGACTCTATAGAATAACATGAAGACATGATGTCACTGGAGAAGTCATCTTCACATTATCACAACTTAGTACCTAACCCCCTGGAGTAATTCTTGGGCAAACCAACAGCATCACAG
Source organism: Rhinophrynus dorsalis (assembly GCA_037306005.1). Classification (NCBI taxonomy): domain Eukaryota; kingdom Metazoa; phylum Chordata; class Amphibia; order Anura; family Rhinophrynidae; genus Rhinophrynus; species Rhinophrynus dorsalis. The sequence goes on along the minus strand of CM074727.1, from coordinate 97,111,505 downwards.
GTGACAAATAAAAATCCTCATTGATTTAAATAGTACTTTTAACCTCTTGAATGCTGGATAAGTCTCCAATGCATTACTGTGCAATGCATTGGAGACCTCTCTAACAATCAAGGGGTTAAAAACCCAACTGCAATCAGTAGCGATTTGAGGAATATGTATTTGCCACCTACTCTCTATGGTGCAGTTGATTTGTTCCAGGATTCTAGTTTTTAGGATGTGCGAGAGATTAAGGAGCTAGGCGGGACCCACCTGTAGATGCGTTCTCTTCTGGGAATGAAGTTGTGAGATGTCAGTAGCTATGTCTTTAATCTCTTTATATATTCAGGAGTCTAGAGGATGAAGAGAGAGGGAGGAGGGATGGGGAGGGGGATACATACACGTTTAACTACTACAATACCACAGCAACCCTGTATGGGCTTACTTTATTGAGTAATTCTATTTGAAACTACAAAATAAAATGTGTACTATCATATACATTTATAAAGGTGAATTATATTGTGTAACTGCTCTTCTTACTGCTTTCAGATAAATTCCACCTGCATTTAAACGGAAAGGCACTTACATAAATACAAAATGGTCATTATAGTCTACAGAAAAATGAAGTAATTCTGCAGCAAACCAGCTGCACCAGAGAATGGGGAAATGAAACTATCCTTTGATTTAAAATAGATTTTTAACCACTTCAATGATAGAGAGGTTTCCAGCGCATTGCAAATCAATGCACTGGAGACTTCTCTACCATTAAAGGCGTTAAAAGCCTTAATTAAATCAGTGGGTATTTTGTTAATTTATACATGTTCCCTATGATGCATTTGGATTGCTCCCATGTTACTCCAGGTTTTTTTTTTAATAAAAGGCCCAGTTAAGGGCACGAGGGCCTGTTTTAAGGAGAATTTTTCACTGCACATATACCCCTTAAAGGGATAGTAATACTTAAGTATCACTAATCCCTATATTAAAGTCCTATTAAAAATACATGTATTGCCCCCATTTGAGAGATGATCGCTCCTAAAGTTGCCCTCTCCCTCCTCCTTCCCCATAGACAGCGTTCTAGCTGACTGCAGGGAAGCAAGTCGTACGACTTTCAGGCGGCTCTCCAGCACAGCAGCGATCACGTTAATAAAAAAGAAAACTTTCACTGAAATGGTCTTCTACGTGTGCTTGGTTTGCAAGCACACGTAGAAGACCATTTTAGTGAAAGAGTTTTTTTTAATTAACGCAATTGCGGCTCTGCAGCAGAGCAGCCTGATGATCTATGACCGGATTTCCCTTCAGTCAGCTACAACGCTGACTTTGGGGAAGGGCGAGGCCAACTTTAGGAGCGATCATCTCTCAAACCATAAAGGTTTGAGAGATGACACTGGGGGCAATATATTTAATAGGACTTTACTATAGGGATTAGTAATACTTAAGTATTACTATCCCTTTAATGACCAGGGTCCCTGGGAAGCAACCTTCCCTTAAGGACCACTTTGGTCTTTCCAACATCCTGGTACACGTGACCTGTTACATGTACTGGCGTGCCGCACTGGGGACTGACAGAGACCACTCCAGTCTTGGATCAGTCAATTTCAGTCCCCATTTTCACTTACACTCTGGAAGGAGCGCTGTAAGTAAAATGTATGGGACTATCACCTGTTCTTAAGGCAAAAACCACGTGACAGTCATAGCACGGCACACGGATGTTAAAGGGATAACAATGTTTCACAAAAACAGCAGCTCCAATTAATCTTCATAATATTTGAGCCATATAGAATGTTATTTCATTACTGTCAGAGTTGTGGTTCAAGAGTAATTGAATGATAAAGTATCCACCTCCTGCCCCTTTTACCTAGTGTAACACTGCTCTCCTCAGATGTGGAATCTGGGTGCTTGACCAGACAGACAACATCAAGGGAAAATCTTCTAACTGTGAGAACAATGAAAACCCTGACCCCCTTGACAGGTTTTTCAACTTTCCCTTATCTTAATTGAAGATTGTCCCTCTCTGCAATCTACCTGGGCACCTCCCTGCTGCTCTGAGCTGAGCAGTGTTATATCAGTAAAAGGGACGGGAGGTGGATACTTTATCGGTCAATTACTCTTGAACAACAACTCAGACAGAATTGAAATAATACTCTACAAGGCCCAAATACTATGATGATTAATTAGAGCTGCATTTATTATGAAACATTACTATTCCTTTAAGGAGTTAAAGCCATGAGCAGAAACAAAAAGCAGTTCTGTGCTTCTCCTTACAAATTACCCAGATGTGAACCCTAGAGCATATAGTATGCCAACGTGTTAAAGGTTAGTAATGATAAGCTATAAATGATGAGCAGATTATTCCTTAAACGTTTTAATAATGCTCCATACCATTGGCAATGTTTATATCAGTATAGTTTTTTTGTAATTATATTTTAAAGTTTCCCCATCCCGCCCCTTTTCCTAAAGTCACTTTTACTGATGTAACACTGCTCTCCTCAGAGCAACAAGGCTGTCTGCATGGATCGCACAGAGGGACAATCTTGTGCATCAGGAGAAACATGAAAAACCTGTGAAGGGGGGGCAGGGTTTTCCTTATGCTGACAGTAAAAAAAGATTATCCCTTACTGCAACCTGCCCAGTCAAGTGACCAGATTCCACATCTGAGGGGAGGTGGCTTACACTAAATAAAAGGGGCAGGAGGGGGATACTTTATCATTCAATTACTCTTGAACTGCAATTCTGACAGTATTGAAATAACACTCTCCATGGCCCAAATACTATGAGATAAATTAGTTTTTGTGACACATTACTATCCCTTTAAGCTCGTATACCTTGCTAAGGTACCCCATTTTAAAGGGATAGTAATGCTTGATTTTAATAACATTTAATATTATAGATATTAAAAGTATAAATGGAATGATCTACATTCCATCTCTCAAACATGTATAGTTTGAGAGATATAAGCTTCTAAAGATCCCCCCTCCCACCCCTCTCACAGACGTCAGCGCTCTAGCTGACAGTATGAGATCCTTGTCCCGGGACCGGACGGTGGCTCTACTGAAGAGTCAAAATAGCGTTGTCTAGAAAGAAAAACTTCGTTGGAACGGTCTACAATGTGTGCATGATTTGCAGGCACACTTTGTAGACCATCCCAACTATCTAATTAGGATAAAGTATCATTCTGTGTCATTACAAATAATCTTAAAATGTATTCATTTTAAAGGAAAATTACTATTTCAACATAGAAGAGATCTGCGTTATCTGTAAAATAAACTAAACTTGTCTTTGAGTGACGGGTTGCTAATTTAAATCTGGTCTTAGTGGAGCCGTTGTACAGGTACTGGTGGTCTTCCATTCCATTGTGAAACGTAATAGAGAGTTTGAGTCTCTGAAGACACCAAGGAGCATCACAGGAAAGTAGAAAACAGCAGCAGCTGTTTGTGAATGAAGCAAATGGAATACTCAGAGAGCTATATCAGAAATAGCCAGATTGCTATATTTAAAGGGATAGTAATACTTCATTTTAACTTTATTTTATTTTGTAGGCATTAAAAAAACATGAAGAATGATATAAGTCTTATCTCTGAAACCTTTATGGTTTAAGAGATATTCACAAACAAAGTATCCCCCCCCTGTTCAGCCAGATAAGAAGGGAGATGCCCAGATAGACTGCAGAGAGGGACAATCTTCTATTAAGATAATGGAAAAAGCTGAAAAACTTGTCAAGGGGGGAAGGGCTTTCATTGTTTTCATACAAAGAAAATTGTCCCCTTCTGTTATCTGTACTGTCATACAACCAGACTCACATCTGAGAAGAGATGGCTTACACTAGGTAAAAGGGGCGGGGAGGGGAACTTTGCTTGTGAATATCTCATAAACCATAAAGGTTTGAGAGATAAGACTTATATCATTCTTCATGTTTTTTTAATGCCTACAAAATAAAATAAAGTTAAAACGAAGTGTTACTATCCCTTTAATCTTCAGGGGTTGTAACTTCTTCAGGGCAGGGTTCCTTTACAATGCATGATTCACATGGTTGCACTTATTCCCTACTAATAATGACATGTTTGCACTTTGATGCTCTTATTCCTGTCTTGTTCTTTTTTGTTGTATAGCTCTGTGTACATTGAAAGAAGCACTTATGTAATAAAGGGAAATGGCCTGGGTACTTTACATTATGTGAACAGATGCATAAATAGGAATGGACAAGGCACAAATGAAGTGCAAAGAATGTGTATTAATGTGTCAGTGTTTTGGTTCACAGCTGAGACCTTCCTCAAGACAAAAAGAACAAACAAATAACCCCCTATATACCCTCACAGTCAACCATTCCATTCTGTCTATTTGTAACTAAAGATACATAGATATTATTTTATATCTGGGATTATGCCATAAGGCTGTAAATTCTGAATTAGTAAACCTGATACCTATAGTGTGGAAGCTGCATGAACAGCTATCACTGAGTTCTAGGATTTTTCAAAGGCTTTTTTTATAGTACCACATAGCTGGTTACTCAATAACTTAAATGATATAATCCTGTTCTTGGACAGAAAACTGAACACCAGAGCTCAAAGAGTTTGTATCAATGAAAGTGATACAAAAAGTGGTGCAAGTGAGATCCCCTGCTTTCATTCTACACAGAGCATCTGAGTAGAAGTGGGTGGGACTGGGAAATCCTCTCACATCAATGAGGGAAAGCCTCCTTCATTGACATGCAAAGGTTTCCCGATCCTGCTAACTCCGACCCGTCTCCAGGTAGAATGGAAGCAGGGGAGTTCTTTTGCTCCCCTGTGTCGCCTATATTGATTTCCCAACCATGCCATGTGTTGCATACCACTCTGGCACTCACAGTATTAAAAGACTGAAGGTAGACTTTTCTGCTTCACTGTCCCTGCTTTCACAGTCCCTCAAAGGAAGCTCTCTGGAAACATAAATTCAGGTAGCTCCCTGTCAGGACATAAAATTGAATTAACATAAGCAAATGTATAGACAATTTAACTTTATATATTATTGCAGAATTTGTTAAGTGAAAATGGACTGTCACCTTTATGTCTGGGATGTTAGAGAGTTTCCTGTGCATTACAGAGTTATGTGTTGGATATGAGTCAGGTACCCAGACGGTTAAACATAACACAGAAGAAACAACAAATCATAAAATCTAAACCTCACATGTTATGTCCAAAATGTCTAAGCAAGCTTACTAATTAGCTTTTTTTCTGTTTAACAAGGTTCTTTGAGTCCTTTTTTGCCATAGTCATCCTCAGTCGTTTGTATGATAAGAGGCCCAACTGTAAGTTAATTAGCGGCTTATGCCTCATTTTGATCAATATTAGTCACTCTCATTATGCAGTGAAAGAGCACATTTAAAGTAGTTAACCCTTTTGCTGGAAAAGAGTCCTGCTCTTAAAGGCTTTGCGGTCTGCTATAGCAGCAAAATGATTAAGCATTAACAAAGTCAGATTTTAATTTATTCTTCATAAAATGTTGAGAACTATGTGCAAGTCCTGTAATACAAATGGTAACACCTTTAACCGTATGGGTGCCAGCGCATGCAAAGTATTGTGTTGGATACCCCTCTGGCACCCAAAGTTTTAAAGCAGAGGTGGGAAATCTCGGATACTCTAGCTGCTGTTTGATCACAACAATCATTATGCAGCTGGAGAGCTACAGATTACTTCTGCTTTAATGTTAATTTTCCTGTATAAATATTCATATTAAAAGACTGCTACATATTATCCACATATTACAAGACACATGTTACTCATGTAGGTAGTAAATGTATCTTGTGGTCTGTTTTGAGCTGTAATGCCATTTGACTGAAGAATCTCTCAGCTGTGCACAGGGCTGTCCAAGTTCAGTCCTTAAGGGCCACCAACAGGTCAGGATTTAAGGATTTCCTTGTATGAACACAGGTGGGCCAATAAAAATGAATGAGCCAATGATTAACTCACCTGTGTTGAATCAGGGAAAACCTTAAAGGGGATGTATCATCTTTTTTTACAATAGCTTTTGTTAATAATGTAGTAATAGGAAAGCTGTTTTTTGGGTTTTTATTTTTTTAATATAAGTACTTTAAAAGATATTGATTGTTGAAGCTTTGCCGATCAGCATAATGTACCATGCTGAGTCATCGGCAAAGCTCTTTTTGACTGCCTAATCGCCTCCCACCTGCCCCAGGGAGCATGTTCACACAGTATAATGCTAACAGGAGCTCAATATAATGATAGAAGCCATTCACAGCACACCAAATGGAAGCATGAACAGCTGGGAGGGAGGGGTGGGGAGAAGAAGAGCTGTGCCGTGCACATTATGCAGAAGTGCACAGCACAGAACATACAATATCTTTGAAAGCACAGCTTTCCTATTACTACATTATTAACAAAAATGTTATAAGGTGATACATCCCCTTTAAATTATGGGCTGTTGGTGCCCTTGAGGACTGAACTTTGGAGATCCCTGCCCTTGTGGGTGGACCCTTTTCTGCTCTCCCTATGCCTGTATTTAGAATATTTCCTGTAGTGTAGGATTTGGAGTTTTTATGTACAGGGATCCACTGTTGTCATGCATGGAGCTGGTTCCCCAGCTCTGTGATAACTGTATTGGCATTCTGAGCACGTGCAAATTGTATCTGCCCGTAGAAGGAGAGAGGAGGTAACAGTACCATATCACATCAATGGGAAGCTCCAAACACTATATCCTACAAAGAAGTCTAAAGAAAGGTATAGAAAACAGGGATGGGTTGCAGGAATTATATTTATTGTTTGGTGGCCACCACTTAGGATGTTTTTATTCACCTAGCCAGTCTTCAGAGTGAGGCCCTCAAACCCCAATAAGAAAGATAATGAAAGGAATGTAGGCACACTACTATTTGACATATACACTTTTATTTATATTGCAGTATGTGTTGCTAACTTCTAGTACCCAAGGGATTAAAAACATTCAGTGTCCAAGGCTGCCAAATCCCCCAGATTTCAAGAAGTAGGCCTCATTTCTGGCTCCCTGTCCCTACATCCTAATGTCCAAGTTCATGCCCATGGTTTTTAAATTGAAATCCAGCCCCATATTCCATGTCTATGTGATTGGTATTAAAAACTTAATAGGCTTTGGACTTCCCCACGTGGGATGATATTCAGGGCCGGATTTCAGAAAAGGCAGTGTAGGCAACTGCCTAGAGCTACATATTTTGAGGGGTGCCTCAGCTGTATTGGCCACACCCACATTCTGAATTGTGGGTGTGGCTAGAACAGTCTCATTATCCTTGCACCAGTTTATATACCCATTTACAGGTCGTTATTTAACCCCTTGGATGCAACAGATATCTCCAACACAAGGGGTTAAAGCATATTTTTGGGCTTTTCCAAGGGTATTTTCTGGGGCAGGGTTGTGGGTGGACCTAAGAGTACCTAGAAAAGCAAGTGTCCCCTCATTTGTTGCAGTTGGTTATCTATTTTCAGGGGGGGTGGTATTTTGATGTTATTGGCAGGGGCTTTTCTAAGTTCCAAATAGATCTGGGACTAGAGCCCATGGCAAAATTTAACAGCTGCCAGCTGTAGTGACAATAACCACATGTACACATTTACACACTTAAGTTTATGTAGTAAATATATGTACATACGTTATAAATATGTTTAACTGAGGCCGTTTTGATTATCACAATACGTTAATATTGGGATAGCCAAAGACTGGCACTCAAGTACTTGGACTGGCTGATGCAACTGTGCGGTTACCTTGGCAACCTGCCTAGATGATCACCCACACAGAGCAAGTAATCACTGTGTGAGCAGTATAATGTCTTGTGTGCAATTACTGAGGTTTAGTTGGTGCACAGGAGACATTAAACTACTCATAGAGAGGGAAACAGCTCTGTATGAGTAATTATCTGGGTGTGTTGCCATGGTAACTGGTCACTGACCATTTGGCCAGATCTCCGACAACATCATAAAAAGAGGGGGGGATTTTAAAAAAGAAATATCTAGAAAACTAGTATTAAAGAGTATGACTGTTATCAGTAAGACCTTTATGATTTACAATGCAGAAACCATCTCTCTCTTCTTTTATTCATGTAAGCTTAGAAGTAAAAATGGCTCTTAATTTGTTTACTAGAATTCTGATTTTTTTTTTTTACAGAGGTCAGGTATATCTATATGCTTTCTGCAATTCAGAGTCACATGGGTCGCAACTATCACAGTCTCCCTTTGAGGCCTAAAGTGAGCCTGTGCTCTTACCTCTGTATGGTCGCCAGCCGGCATGGCCTCCGGCCACTTCCTCGTTGCTATAGTCATGTTTCAGGCACTGGTGCAGACGCCTGTTTATGGGCCTATTCTGTTGGGCCTAATTGGGTCCCGCCTCCTTCTGCTGCTTTATAAACCTCATTGAGGATAGGACTTGTTGCCCTTTCGTGGTGTTCCTGTGCGCATATAGTTTGTTCCTCTGACCCTTGCTTGGCTTACGTTGTCTCCTGGTGTTCGATCCTTGGCTTGTCTGACTACTCGCTCCGGTTGTGACCTTGGCTGTGGCTGACTACACGATCAGGTTCCTGAACATGGCCTGTCTGACTGATGCTCCATTTGTGCCACGCTCCTATCTGACTACCACTAGGCCGATCCAGGGCGCGCTCCATTACCTAGTAGCTCAGCCACCAGCTGGTCATTTGCAGGTTGCCTCCACTTGGTGCCTTCCGTTTGTCTCCGGGCAGCTAGTGCAACTTAGTCTCACTCCTGGGCATTCTCCTCTTACGCTTACCTGTTGCCTGGCTTAGCACTTGTGGTGCTACCTATGCTCTGTGCCTCCTAGTTGCCTTCTGTAAGATAGAGTGTAGCTTGTCTGGCTCCTTGCCTCAGTAGTGCTCTCTTATCTGGCTGCATGTATCTAAGCACCTACTCTGCTGCCTTGAGTGGTGCTACCAGTTACACAATTAGTATCGGTGGTCTATTGCATCTGTGCCAAAGAAAACTACAGGACATGTGAAAAGTGGTTAAGGTTATGTATTATTTCCATTGAGTTAAGTGCAAAATATTATACTGAAATAAGAGATTAGGGGGCTCAATATTATGCCTCACAGTAAAATTTAAAATTGGTGATGGTACTTTTGAAAGCACAGCTTTACTGTACTGTTAAATACTACCAAAGGGAAATATGTCAAATAGGCTAAAAATTTGCACCCATGGGACATGCTACAAAATAATTTGAATTTGGTATTCTATTATATGCTGTGGCTTCAATGAGCGTTAAGGACTTTTTTTTTTAGCAAAAAAACTGTGCCATCAAAAGTAGGCTCAGAGTCCTTAACATGCTGTGAAAACCACTGGTTTCCAACACACAAAGTGGTTTCCAACACACACATGCATAGCTAGTGATCCGTACATTAGTCACACATGGATGTAGTGATATGTGGCCCTAAGCCCCATATTAATACATCCAAGGAACTATAAATGTGAATCAAAACAAAAGAATATTAATCGTATGAGTGCCAGTGGGGTATTCAAAGCATTGCACAATGTCGCATACCCCACTGGCACTCACAAGGTTAACATGCTTAAAGTTAACACATCGACTGAAAAAAACACTTAACTGTAATTCTGATGTCCAGCAGGGTCCCCAGCACCCTGGTCAGCTACTGTCCGTCTTCTTTAATCTTCTATCTTTCGTCTTCATTTTCCTGTAATCTTCCTTCTTCTTTCAAATCTGTAGTTTAAAATAAAAAAATGCAATGCAAGATTTAAAAAAAAAAAAAAAAAAAATCCCAAAGATGTTCCAGACTTAACCCTTTGAGTGCCAGAGGGGTACCCTCTGGCATTCTAAGGGTTACATGCAGTCTGGAATATCAGATATAAATAATATGCAGCCATTCCTTTTAAAAAAAGAGTAAGGCATTTGTTTTGTTACAAAATTGAAGGCATTCCAAGGGTTAAGCTTTCCCCACTGCTGCTGCCTCCACTGGCGATGGCAATAATGCATAGTAAAAACCCCCCTTTCCACAGTTATTGGGCCATTACCCGAGTGCGAATGATGGAATTTTGAACAGACTGGCTTTTATATGGCCAGTCTCTGTTCAAAATGGTTTCCAGCCTACAATTGGCTGGGATGTGTGCTTCCGCACCTTCCAGGCACTCAGCTTCTAGCGGGGGGAAGGGGGTAATGACAAAACTCCCGGGAAGCTGATTGGCTGGGAGGTGCTTAAGAACACATCCAGCCAGTTGTAGGCTGGAAACCATTTTCAACAGAGACTGGCAATATAAAAGCCAGCCTCTGTTCAAAATTCCCTCATTGTGACTTGGGCAACAGCCCAATAGTTATAGAGGGTAGGGGATGTTTTACTATGCATTCCTGCTGACACAGGGGCTACAATACACATAGGGGCTATAATACACAAATACAAGTCAGGGTAAACCACACATCAAGCATTTACGCTCCTCTTACATATACAAATACACCACACACACACACACACACACGGCATTAATTTTGTTAAAAAAATCAAAGGAATTCCAAGGGTTAAGCTTTCTCATCTGCCGGCGTGTGTATTGTAGCCCCTATGTATATTCTCAACCAGTTTGGTGATATAGCTAATCCCAAACCTACACAATGGACTGCACTACCAGACAGGCTATTAGACTAGTGCACAGCAAAAAAAATTGTTTAGTTCATTTGGTTAGTTAGCATTTCTGTGAAGATTTTTGCTGCCAAACAAAATTAGATTGCCAATATTCTGACCATTAAGTCCCTCTTAGTCATTCTGCATGTTGTGTCCCTCCTGAATGTTCTGTCAAAATATAAACACAATAAAATGAAAACCCAGCCACAACCATTTTCTGAAAAGTTGAGAAAACCAAACCTTAATCCTGCTCAGGCCATTGTCCGAGCTATACGGAGATAAAAAAAATTGAAAAGGGATTGGATTTTATATGGCCATCCTTGTTCAAATGAATTCCTATGCATGGCATGTTTCCATGGAATGTGCCCTGAAGTAACCTCATCTTCCATCCAATTTGTTTATTAATGACCTCCCAGAGGGCATAGGGAGCCATGTATCATTGTTTGCCAATGACACAAAATTAAGTAAGGTAATAAAGTCTGAACTGGATGTGTCTTCATAACAAGAGGATTTGGACAAATTGAGTAACTGGGCAGGCAAATGGCAAATGAGATTCAATATAGACAAGTGTAAAGTTATGCATTTTGGGTATAATAATAAAAATGCAACATATAGTTTAAATGGTGTTTCTCTGGGGAAATCTACTAATGAAAAGGATTTGGGAGTAATGGTAGACAATAGACTTAGCAGTAGCATGCAGTGCCAGCTGGTAGCTGCAAAGGCCAATAAAATAATGGCATGTATTAAAAGGGGTATTGACTCAAGGGAGGAAGATATTATTATGCCTCTTTACAGGTCCATGGTAAGACCCCACCTAGAATATGCTGTTCAATTCTGGGCGCCCTTTCTGAAAAAGGACATTATGGAACTAGAGAGAGTGCAGAGGAGGGCTACAAAACTAGTAAGGGGAATGGAAAGTTTTAGTTATGAAGAAAGGCTAGAAAAGTTAAACTTGTACACACTAGAAAAACGGCACCTTAGAGGGGATATGATAACACTATATAAATATGTTCAGGGCCCATACAAAGGGCTCTCCAAAGACCTGTTCATTAACAGAACAGTACAAAGGACAAGGGGCCACCCGCTTAGACTTGAGGAAAGGAGATTTAATCTACAACAGCGGAAGGGTTTCTTTACAGTAAGGACAATAAAGGTATGGAATTCATTGCCTGAGGAGGTGCTATCGAATACATTAGATGCCTTTAAAAAGGGCCTGAATACTTATTTAAAAGAGCAGAACATAGAGGACTATGTACGTTAGTATTGGGATTAATATTTAGTTAATGCTTGTTGATTCAAGGAGAAATCTGATTGCCATTTGGAATCAAGAAGGAATTTTTTTCCCCAATTCAAGGCAGAATTTGAAATTGCTGTATTGAGGGGTTTTTTTTGCCTTCTTTTGGATCAACGATGGTAAACAGGAATAGGAAAGGGATTGAACTAGATTGATGCAAGTCTTTCTTCAACCTAAATTACTATGTTACAATCAACATCTATATGGAGGGGTCATGGATGTGTGTGCATTTTCACCAAAACCCCCCCTCCAGCTACATGCTAATTGACTGGGGGTGAGGTCACTGCAGGGCACAAAACGTGTCCTGCATAAACCCATAATCCCAGCCATTTTATGTGTATTTTGTTTCATGTTTTCTGCATAGTATGAAACCAAATTAAACTTATAACTCAGGTTTAATTGCTTTCATACAATGCAGAAAACATGAAACAAAATACATGTTCAATCTCAAAATGTGTCACAGGATGGTACAGCACATGCATAGCAGTACAAATCATGTTTTGTAGAAGCAGCAAAACATCTCTCCAAGAGTAAGGGTATAAATGTCTGAAGGAGCCCATGCCTGTAGAAGACAAGTTCAAGCCCATGGCCTCGGATTTAGTCAAATTCACCTTATACAAAGAGATCATACCAAAAATATCCAGTAGCCTAAGCAAGCGGGGGAAGGAGTCCAGAGGGTTGGTAAGGGTCAAGATAACATGATCTTTCTTTATTAAAAGGTCTTTTTGATCCATATTGTTGACTTCATAAAGGGCTTTATCTAAGACCTCTGACTTATATTCTTTATCTCTGTATTTGGTAAGAACCATTGCTGCTTCATCTTGGAATTAGGTCTCTTTACTACAGTTTCTTTTAATTCTTTGTAATTGTCCAGGATCTTTTCATTCTTTGTAATTGTCTGGGTTATTATCTATCCAGAGTTTAGCATGGCAAGTGACCATTGCTATCCACTGGTTTTCAAATACATATTTCCATCTTCTGTATATAAGGTAACATCCAAATACTTAAGTTTTCTTTTTGGAAATTTCCTGTAAATTTGAGACCCATATAATTTTGGTTAAGGTACATACGGAATTAAATAAAATATACATTGGAAAAATATAAATATAAAACTAAAAAATGAAAGATAAAAAGAAATAAAATAAAATAAAAATAAAGAATAAATAAAAAATGTATGTGCTAGGTGGCCCGACCAGATTGGAAAACTATCAGTTTCTAGTATGGCACCCCTCTCACCCACAAATAGCGCCCTCAAACAATTTTGTACATAAGGAACTGTTGATATCTTTCCTCGGGTCATTTCCAAATAATGATAAGGGCATCTATGTAATATTTATACCTGACTAGATCTTCCCTAAACAGATTATTGTTCTATATTTAGGCGATTTCCCAGAACCTCATATTAAGATCGGCTATTGATGGTAAAAATGATGAACCCATTGCTATCTGTTTTTTGTAGGTAATATTGGCCATCAATTAAAAAACTGTTATGTTTTAAAATAATTTCAATACAATTGAGGTTGAACTCCTGTTGGAATGGGGGTAATACTCTTGTTTCTTCGAGGAAATGTTAGTTGAGTAGACTTTTAACTCATTGAATCAGCATTGGGGACCTACACAGCATACAAGGGGTTAAACACTAAATTTAACTCAAAGTAAATTTTACTAACTTTTATTTTTTCGCTATGGATCAGTTGATGTTCTCCAGAATTACTCTGTTTTTCATTTGAAAATAAGGCTCCGATGCATTCTTCACTATTTTAGAATATCTACTGATCAACATATTAGGAATAACTTGGATGCCAGGATTGTGACTGCAATGACTATTTTCTGAAGCATTGGGCAATATATTCACAGTTACTTTCTTCATTCAGCTAGTTAGTCAATACTGGCATGAGTTAGTCCACTAGGTGGTCATAACCAGATTATGAGATCTGTGCTGCAGGTAGCACCACTGGTATATAAGATGTAACACTTGAGAGTTGCGGACTCTGTTCCAAGCCTAGTCTCCTGCTTCATTTTTTTAGGTCCAGTCAAATGCTGGACCTAGTGATCCCAATTGATAGCCATAGTATGTAATTCTTTGAAATTCATAACTCCAATATTAAGGTTTCAAGTAAAACATTCATCTTAAAAAGGCTAATTGTACAAAGCAGTATTAGATTACATTCAAAAATGCTACAGAAAGATGCAATTTTGTTCAAAATGCATTAGAATATACCAAAGGGAATACATACAAGTGAAACAAATTAAAATCAATGTGATTTAACAAAGAGGTTCTAGCAAAAGAAAAAAAATAAGTTTGTTTGATAGAAGTGACAGATTATGAATGGGGTAACACTTTTCACCTAAAATAGAGAGATATACAAAAAAACAGTAATTTTCACCATGTAGGAAAATTCGTCTGAAAAGTTCTGATGTACTACTTTTTTAACTGCATTGAGATCAATGATAATAACATATTCTCCCCCCATTGTGAAGAGTTTTCATGTAATCCTACCATGATATTATACAAAGTGTGTCAGTGTTCTGCATTTTGTCAGTCTGTGCTTCTGTGCTTGGGAGAGAGAGAGAGAGAGAGAGAGAGAGAGAGAGAGAATAGTTGATGATGGCTATTGTACGCAGAAGGGCAAAATAATGAACTGGAGTTGTTTGACAGGGGCTGGATTATTTTGAAGGTGATAAATGTCAATACCCATTTTAACAAAAATGTTCCTATTAAAGTCTATGGGGAAACCTGGAGATAAAAGCAGAGATAAAATTAGCACCTGCAATAGAATCCAGCCCCCAGGAGTGTTGTTGGTAGCCACTGCCGGTTATTTTCTGTGTGTGGATGTGAAGGAAGAGGTGAGAGATAAACAAAACAAAATAAAAAAAACTTTTTGATTGAAAGTGAAAGCCAGCCAGACAAGTACTCCTTTTTACCTGAGCTGTCTGAGCCTGGCTAAGACTCTAAAAAGATGAAATGACATATGTTGAAGCTAACACAGGTCTAGCTTGTACTGTAAAAACTAACACTGCAGTACTTGGGAGAGCAATAGAATTTGACACTTGCTAGCTAGCGCATTTGCAGGGAGTCTGGGTGTGATTTATAGACAGTGACATAGACTGAGAGACCGGGACAGTGTTAAAAAAAAGAATGCTTTACTGATACGGAGACAGTCAGAGACAAGCAGGAGACAATACATTATTTTCAGACAGACAAACCATAACTCCACACACTAACTGCTGTGTGGTAGTGTACTATACAGTAAAACGTAACACCATTATCATTATATCCACCAAATATACTAGGGGCAGGTGTAAAGGGAAAGGAGAAGATGATGTGAATGGACGTGTTTGTGGTAGTAAAGTTATACTACAAAAACTGGCTGCAGCCATGGTTGCTGCAGCTTGTGCAGTCAGTGATGATGGTCCTTCTGTAAAAGTGATATGAAAAGTTTCACCATCAGTAGTAGTAGTACTATAACTATGCCTAAACATGATGAGGCGTTAAATTCATATTGCTGTCATCATAGTGGAAGGGGATTTTGCAGTAAGACAAAGTGCTGCATCAGACAGTCACAGCAACAAACTAGTGGTCAATCTTCTATAAATGTTAACCGGATTGCGCAATGTAAGCCACCTGAAATGGTACTTTGTGAAGGAGCAACTCCACAAAGAGAAAGCAGACTGCTAGTTCATATACACACATATATATATATATATATATATATATATATATATATATATATATATATATATATATGGAGCAGGTCAAGGACACCCTGAGACAAAACACAGCAACTAGACAACAACAGTAGATACACAGCGGGGGAACCCTCAGCAGGTAAGATGGTGGGGTACACAGAGTGGGGTATGGAGCTGGCAGGTGTTGGCTACCCCCTAGGCAGCCTTGCTGCAGCCTAGGACCGATTAAAGGTGCTGATTGCAAGGTAAGTTTAGTGCCGACTGGAGAAGCTGGCACAAACCCAGGATGACTGCCTAGGAGATAGCTACTACCCACTGGTTTCAAGGGATGGCGACACATAACAACACAGATTTTACCTGCAGTACCAGTTGAATGTTGCTGAACAGGAGATGCTAGTGAACAGGAATATTCAACCTCTGACACAAAAGTATGACTGGCAGTCAAATGGTTCGATGTTCGGCTGCTTGGTCTGGTATCCAACTGAAAGTCAAATGGAAGGGTAGGAAAAGGACTGACAGAAGGTTGAAGAAGTCAAACTCCAACTGCTCTGGTGAATGGGGAGGGCAGATGAGTCAAACAAGCTGAATAGATGGCTGGACCACCTTGTTTGTCAGATGGTCGAACTAGCAGGGTCGATAACAGGTGGGCAACTAAGTACATACACAGCAAGAAGGAGAGTAGTCGAGAAGGAGAGCTGTGGTCAGCAACAAAGAATCAATCAAAGGGAGGCACGACACAAAGTCAAAGAGCAGGATAGGAGTGGTTGATACATGGAATACACAATGAAGGACAGGGCAGGAAACAAAGATACAGCAAACAGAAAGAACAAGACAAAAACCAGGCAAGGAATAAGAAAAAAGGGCAGAACAGGACAATAAATCCCGTAAGAGGAAAACCAAAAATAAAGTGTTTCAGACTCTAAAAACCTAGGAGAATATTAATGTAGTGTAAAGCAGGATCAAGAAGATGCTGTTGATGATGACCTAATTATAAAGGATGATGATGTTGATTTAAAATATTTCCCTACAATTCTCTCCCCTTCTCATACAGATAATGTGAAGAGTGGGGACAATGATGATATTGCCCAAAATTAGCTGAAAGGAAAAAGGCTCAGTCTTCCACTGCTAGAATGGGGCAGTATGCTTGTTTATTAATTCTTTGAGTGATCATCTGGAAAGACTGGAAAAGTAAACATAAGTAAAAATGCATCTATGTCATCATCAGTGTTACAGTCAGACTCACTATTATTTACTACTAAGCAACATAGGTCAACATCCGCATCACTAACTTTGATGAGTGCTTCTACTGCTGTTCACAGCACAGAGCCAATTACCCCAACTGCTAGAATTATTGCAACATCTAGCTCCAGTAGCAGTAGTAATAGTAGTAGTAGTAGCAGCAGCAGCAGAAACAGTGGTAGCTAGTAGTAGTACTATGTCATACTGAAAAAAAACATGAGCTGGAAGCTGAAATAAATTAAGTTGTGGGATATTTGGTGGACAAATTGAATAAGTGTATTTTCTGTGTTGTGTTAGTGTGGTAAGGGAGGGATTAAAAAAACAAAAGCCTTTTCCCTCCCTTTGCAGTTGTACATGTGGTTGATTGCAGTCTGTGTCTGTGGTGGAGTATTTTTGGTGTTTGCTGGGTTGTAATTGGGGCTTTCTGCTATATAAGGCAGAGGGAGAGTGAATACTTGAACATGTGTATCTTGCATCAGTGTGTAAGTGCAGCAGGGGGTTCAAATACAGGGATTCAACCAGAGAAGAAAATAATTATTAACTTTATTTTTTTTCCGCCTGCCTTTTAACATGTGGTAACTGACATAATATGAGTGGTAGCATTACTGTCCTTTTAACTCAATGTACAAGCTGCCATATGTTTTCACACCCGGAACAATAGTTACAGGGTACATACCTCTATGGCAGATATGAGCAAGTAGCCTCTTTGGAAACTCAAATTAGAGACACTGAGGAAGAAGACCAATCTTGAGAGGGGTCTGCTAAGCATAAGGAAGCTGTTGTAGGAAGTTCTGGAGGTGGAAACTGCACAAGGAAAGAACAGGTAGCTATATGGGTTCCAGTTAGAAGGGGGGGAAGAGGAATAGAAAGGGTATTCCTGTATTAACTCAACTTAACAGATTTGATACATTGAGTAATGTTGTTGGGGATGTTGGCACAGGAATGCCTGTGCTGTAGAAGACTGTTCCCTGTGTGTCAGAGACGCTCAACCAGGAATGAGGCTGCCAAAGAATTTAAATATAGCAAGGAAGAGGCTCTCACCTGATTAGGGCACAAATAGGTGGGTAGAGAGTAAGACTAAGAGTGTATCGAGAATATTAAGTGGAAGAAAATAAGCCAGTAATAGTGTGAATGTGCCACCAGCTTTTGTTAGTGATACCCAAATAATCAGTGGTAATCATTTTGTTACACATAAATAGCTTATGAAAGTAATGGAGATGGGTAAACACCCAAATGTATCTATTAGTGTCAAATAAACCGTAGTCACTAAAGTAGACAGCAGTAAGGCTAATGCTGATCCATGATATGGATAGCTTGATATGTAATAAATACAATGGTGGAAGGTCCACAATGAATGTCGCAGAGATCTGTGTGCAGTGGTCAAGAGAAGCTCGGAGTCACCTCAAGCTGATACATGTAACAGAAAAAAAGGAGGGGAGACCAAAGAGCTTAGTGTAACGTTATTATCGATACAAGACATAGCTTTAAAGTGGTCTGTACATTTACCAAATGGCAAGTTCAGAAGAAATATATAGATATATTGAGTTTTATTAGTATAAACAGAAAAATGGTTAAAAAAAATATATAAGCACAAATAAAAATATGACATCACATATCAAATGTAATATACAAAATAAGTAGACTAAAACTAAGAAAATATATATATAGAATTAAATTAAAATCGAGATAAAAATAAATAGCCACACTATACTATCCTCTTACTAGGGGCGCTATGTGGTTGATATATGAGAGTTAGTGTCATCTTTCATGAGTTTGGCTAGCGCTGTTTTGATACTCTAGTATTTTGAGAAGCGGATAAAGGAGGAGGTTTGGTAATTATGAATGAAAAAGAATATATCAAAGAAGCCAACAGAATTCTGGATGACAAAACCTCCTACGAAATCATGGCATCAAACCCACTACCGAAGTATGAGGAAACATACGATGATACTAGAAGATTTTAATAAAGGCATACTCACAAAGCAGAATTCCAATTCCTGAATATAAAAGCACACAGTGATTCCCATCCTCTACTTTACACCTAAGATCCATAAAAATATCACAAATCCACCTGAAAGACTGATCATATCTGGAAGTAATTCACTCACAAGCAGCTTATCCCAGTATATAGACCACCTCCTACAACCCTATGTTCAATCACTACCATCGTACACGCAAGATACTACAGATGTGCTAAGAAAACTAGCAGATATAAAATGGTCCCCAAAATATCTGGGTCAGCTGTGATGTAACGGCACTCTACATCATCATCCAACACACAGCTGGCATTAATGCTATGAACACCATACTCAGAAGAGACTGAAATTTGAGACAGGAACAGGCTCAATTCATACTGGACAGCATCTCATTTATTCTTCATCACAACCATTTTATGTTTGACGATACCCACTACAGACAAACGAGAGGGACAGCTATGGGTATTAGCTTTACGCCCTCATATGCGAAAATCTTTATGGGTATCTGGGAGGAGAACAATATTTGGGGCACATATGGTACAGTTATTGCATTTTACACCAGATATATAGATGATATCCTACTCATCTGTAAAAGTGGAACATCTCATCTACACTCAATTAATTTTTATGATCTATTAATCTATTAATAAAGGTTTGCACTTTACCTACACCCACAGTAATACTTCAGTTATATTCCTAGACCTGGAGATTTCCACTACATTGGATGGTATACTTCAGACAAAAACCCATCATAAACTGGTTGATGTCATTGGGTATATAGAAGCATCTTGTGGACATCCTCGTAAATGGCTGGAAAGTATCCCTTACAGACAGTTCCTGCAGATTAGACGGAACTGCACCGAAGACTCCACGTTTCAAGAACAGGCAGAGACTCTGGAATCAAGATTCCTAGAGAAGGGATATAAGAAAAAGAACACAAGAGAGGCACTGGAAAAAGCTAAAGAATACCCAGGACACAGCTCTTAAAGAATAAAGTAGAGGATCCCATCACTAAAGACAAAGAAGAGGAACAAGAAGAAACCAAGAAGAAATGTCCAAATCTACCATTTATTACCAAATACATATCCTCCTCCAGCAAAATAAAACACATAATCCGTAAAAATTGGAATATACTGAAAGGGGACAAACAACTGAAAAATATTATACCATATAAACCTAAATTCATCTATAGAAAAGCACCGGACTTGAAATCCAAACTTGCTCCCTCAGCCATCAGAGACAATAAAAATAGGAAACAAGGAATAAGTTACCCACTAAATAGTGAACCTATTTTAGGGAATTACAGGTGTGGTTCAAACATCTGTACCACATGCAACCATATGAAAATTAAAACCAGAAATGTCACATCACATACTACAGGTGAAACATATCCAGTTAAACAATACATCAACTGTAATACCAAGTACATCATATACTTACTGGAATGAAGCTGCGGAAAGCAATACATCGGGCGAACAATTAGACCATTGAAGGAAAGATTTTTAGAACATCGAAACAATATTTTGAAGAACAACAAGAAACATGCGGTCTCATGACACTGCAATAATTGCAGCAGCTTCAAAAGAATAGAAGACTTGTCGATTATGGGGATAGAACACATGAACCCCACCGCAAGGGGAGGTGATAGATTTAAACTCCTAGCAAAAAGAGAGAGCCTGGGATTTTTAAAATGCCTACAATACAGCCAGAAGGGATCAATGAAGAACTGGACCTATGGTGTCTATGAATCCTTGGACTCTCATCTCACCTACTTATATAATGCTCTTATGTCCCCTCATCTGGATTTGCCCCATTTCTTGGAACTGTCCAGATCATATCACAGATACAAATAGAAATGTCCATGACCCTTAGATTTAGATACAGATATTGCCATATCCACTGCTCACGCTATTATTCATTAGTGATTTCCCTGATTTCTTGTTTATTAGCCCAATATATACATATCTGATAGGAGCTATACAACACCAATGACCACATAATAACCTGTCTAGATGGGACAACATTCTGATTTATGAGTAGAACAAGATAAGCCTAGATAAGTATATGCATCTGCTAATGGTTGGGCATCCATAAACATGTAAAGATACATAGGTTTCTCTATACAACCACATGTGCTGTACAATTAACAGCCATCACTCTTTAAAAGCTGACACTTAATTCACCATAAGCCTAAATACACATACACTAGTAATGATCTTTCACATACCCAGTGGTCCCAAAAGATACCACTAGATATTATCATTAGGATAGCTAAACTAGCATATATATTTAAAGTAGTTTACACATTTCCAGTGGCTTAATTGTGATTACACATACATGTCAATACTTGTTAACCCCTTCTATTTCTTTGGCAGATGGCCCTTCATATAGCACCCACGCTAACTTTGGCGCCAGATTCTAATACGTGGAGTTCCTGAGGAAGGGGTATTGCTGCCCCAAAATGCGTCGAATTAAACCAAGGGAATCACGCAACTAAGGATTTATACACTTCAAACAACTACAACTCCACATAAGAAAGAACTGATCATTCCGAATTCACAAGCGCGTCTCCACCGCATTGCACAGCGCAACGGACCAGACAAACATTTGGGAACATTGCCGTAAAGAAAGAAGGAACCAACATCATAGTGATTCCCTGCAAAGACCGTCCAACATGCAATAACCAAAGAAAGCTTCTGGTAAGCAGTTTGGTACTATCTCTGATGTGTCTAGATACCTGTAATAAGTGCTCCCATTGTTTCAAGACTCTGGTCCGTTATATAGCTAAAGTCTGAGGTGTGTTCTCCCTGAGATCAGTGGGTGAGACGCCCTCAAGAGAAACAGCACTTTCTAACTCACGCTTGGTCTGGAATTGACATCTGGACGTACTGGTTCACTACTCGAAACTAGACACTCTATTTAAAGTAATTTGCTTTTAATCTGTTCTTATGTCCACTAATTCGCATATATCAACTGCATAGCTCCCCTAGTAAGAGGATAGTATAATGTGGCTATTTATTTTTATCTCAATTTTATTTTAATTTTATTTATATTTTTTTCCTTAGTTTTAGTCTACTTATTTTGTATATTACATTTGATATGTGACATGTCATATTTTTATTTGTGATTATATTATTTTTTTAACCATTTTTCTGTTTATACTAATAAAACTCAATATATCTATATATTTCTTCTGAACTTGCCATTTGGTAAATCTACAGACCACTTTACAGCCAGGTCTTGTATCGGTAATAACACTACGCTGAGGTCTTTGTTGCGCTGGCTCCCCTCCTTTTCTTCTGCCAAAGAATTTAGTAGGCTCTATAGGAATGGGGTCCTACCCAGGATGCAGTCTCTTTTAGTTCACTAGTGCCTTACACAGAGGAAATATCCTAAAGCACATTATACTGATTATAAATCAGTAAATGGCAGTCCGGTAACAAAGTACAAGGCAATTGCTCTCTGAGCAAGAGAAACAGCAAAGCCCTGATATGTTTTTCGGCTTTGCTGGGCTCATTAGCAAGGTTTAGCGGAAGTTTCTAGGTACTGTGAATAAGGGGTCCATGGCTGGATTCCCCTGTTTCCCTTAAAGTTACAAAGCCCAAGAATATATTGCATATACAAAATCACTGGTCAGAGATGCTCAACTAGGAACTAGGAACAAGCCTGCCATAGAAGAAGGATCTATAGGAATGGTGCACTACCCAGGGTGCAGTCTTTTTTAGCTAAAGTTTACAGACAGAGGAAATACAGGCAGGTAGAATCAGGCAGCAAGTGTGGTGGGAAAAGGGCTGGAAATATCATAAAGGAAGAAAATTCACTTGACCACAGTCATGTAGACAAGTGGCCAAGGTACTGACTGTCACTGCTCTCTGGGAAGACTTCACATTTGTGGCCAGCAGATGTTGGCAATGCTGCATCTGGCCATGACAATAGTAGTAAAGCCAGCTGCAGGTTAGGCCATACTATTGACATGCCACTTTATGCAAGCAGAGCTTTAAGAGACAAACCCACAAAAGCTGTAGATATATTAAAGAGATTGCAGCAGGTTATAAATGACTGGATTGTACCTTGTTCATTGTAAGCTAGCATTTTGTCTGTTGATGGCTTCAATATAATGCATGTACCTTGCTTGTTACTAAATTATTCTCAGAAATTTACTTCCTCAAAGAAATGCTAAATATTGACCACAAAATGTGTGCACATTTAGCCAGTCCGACAGTGCTCACATTGCATTATATTACAAACAATATCATAACCAGTAAGTACATTCCACATCTATTGCACACTATGGAGTATTTGTATGAACACAACTAGGTCATTAGTGAGTGTACAATGCTTAATTGAAAGACTTTGGAGGGGGCTTCTTTTTCACCTGGTCAATAGCAATTGATATGTGGCTTGATTGAGTTGCTGAAGCTGCCTTGTTGGTTAGTGTAGTTTTCAGTGAGATACTTCCACTAATATAACAATTAGTGAAAAAATAAGCACGACCAGTGAGTCTTACAAAAACAACAACAACAACACACACACACACACACACAAATCAGCTGGTGAATTATGTTAGCATGCTTTGAGCAGGATCCCAGCCTAGTATCCATTAAAAACAATGAGGAGTACATTTTTGCCATATTGATGGAACCCCACATTGAATATAACATTTCTCTACTAGGGCAAGAGCAGCAGCACTCTGAAGAATCAGATTCTGTAAAAGCATATGCAGAAATTCTTATGGATCGAGTAGAAGATTGCTTTGTGGGGGAAGAGCGAGAGAGAGAAATGTAGGGGCAAGAAATTCCTAGAAACCACAGTGATAAAGAAATAAGCAAAAAAATTATACCCTTGCAGCACTGGCAACAACATCACAACAATTTTCAGAACACTTTCCATCAACACA
Source organism: Rhinophrynus dorsalis (assembly GCA_037306005.1). Taxonomy (NCBI): domain Eukaryota; kingdom Metazoa; phylum Chordata; class Amphibia; order Anura; family Rhinophrynidae; genus Rhinophrynus; species Rhinophrynus dorsalis. Next base: position 97,087,848 of record CM074727.1, on the reverse strand, counting down.
GATAGTAATTGATGCAACTCAGAGGCAAGAGTCAAACATTTGTGGTGTTACTGGTGGTGGCACTAGCAAATCCCTATGGACTTGCTCCCCGAATATGGAATGGTAACACCACAATGCACATGAACACCTGGTAGTTCCAAGACTGGCCCCACTTCATGTTTGAGGGATACGATACATGAAGGATAACTATGTTGTAAGCTGAAATTATGACCCACTTAAATACTTACAAAAAACAATGTGTGTATGTGGCCACTATCCAGCACTGGTGCGTACTGTAGTGGAAACCCTTTGTTGGGCAATCAGAGAGAGTTTCATTGCAGCTGGTTATATCTTTAATGACCAAGACACATCTAGCAACAGTGTCGGTAGACTTATCTTTTTAAAAATGTACCAGAATCTAAAACCATCAACATTAAGTAACACAAGGGGAAAGAAACACACTAACAGAGAATTATAGAGCACATGTAGAAACAGCAGCACTGAAGAGGAGAAGAAGGGATTTCGCCAGCCACCATAGCTGCCGCCATCTATGACTGCTGTGAGCAGTGATATGAACACTGATGAATGTCTGACAAATACTAATACATGGTTATATTGTAATTATACATGATACTGTACAGAATTTGTCTAGCATTCCTTCCTACTCATTGGCCAAGATGCACTAAAGATTGCAGAGGGCACATAATGGCAATATCCTGTAGGATCAGTCTTCAGTATGCACTAAAGTGTCTTCAGCATCACATCCTCATCAATCTGACAAAAATCTGCACACATAGACATCAATCCGTCATGCCTTTGACAGTTTTATGAATTTTCACTTATCACATTGACAATGGCCTATTTCCTTGTGGAAATTCAGCATAATGAGTAATTTCCATATGGAAATGCAGGATAATGAGCCATTACCATATTCATGTGGGTGTGTTTTAAATGTTAATGTGGCTCTGGTAGCTGCCTCTGCTGTTGGAGTTCACAGACCCAACTTTTATAACTTGAGGCTGGTGATGCTGTGATCACCCTGTAGTTTTCTTTAGAGTAACAGCCCTCAATTCAGTCATAATCATTGAGAGTTGTTGAACTGCTGGCAATGTGGAAGAGAGGCCCTAACTTACAAAAGACCAGCAGTAGACAACCCTGAAGTCAGAGAGCATTCTTTCTCTGCTTCCCCACTTGGTCAGTAGGGGAGTGGATAGGATCCTTTTAGCACCACGACCAGCATCAGTTCTTTAACCCTTTGAGTGCCATATGCCTTCAAACGGATAGAAAAGTACAACAACCAGTACACAATCATCTTTCAGCTCTGTATCATTTTTCTTAGTCATATATGTTGTGCGCTCTCAAGAGAACAAGGCTGGGGGTCAGGCAATGTCCATGGAGATATGTGGTTACCAGCTGCCCTCCACCCTTGTTCCCTTGCCTACTGGTAGCCATAGAACACTATGTACACTACATGGCCCCCAGACTTGTTCCCTTGCCCACTGGTAGCCACAGATCTCCTTTCACCCTGACTGACCCCCACCAACCTTGTTTCCTAGCTTACACATAAAGGCGATATTCCCCATTCTCCCCCACAATGATTATGTTAGAAATGCTGCCCCCACAATAATTATGTTCGACATGCTGCCTCCACATTAATTATGTTCAACATGCTGCCCCCCACAATATATTCGAAATGCTGCCACCCATATTGAATGTGATCGACATGCTGGCCAACAATGCTTCTCCATTCGACATGCTGCCCCATAATTCTTCCCCATTTGACATGCTGCCCCACAATGCTTCCCCATATATATAGTGCAGGATTAAGAGATCCTGCACTATATGCATTTTGTTAAATATACACATGTTCACTCCCATGCTGTTCTGGGTATTGTAAAAAGTATGCAAGAATGTGAGGCACTGTGGGCCAGCATGTCAAATGAGGGAGCATTGTGGGCCAGCATGCCAATCATATTCATATTCATTGTGGTTGGCAGCATTTCAAACACAATTATTGTGGGGGCAGCATGTCAAACATATTCATTGTGGGGGACAGCATGTCGAACATAATTATGGTGGAGGCAGCATGTCAAACATAATTATTGTGGGGGGGAATAGGGAACAACATATATACTGACTGACACCCCTTAGACTTGTTCCCTTTCCCAGTCAGTGTCCATGGGGATTTGTGGTTACCAGCAGGCAAGGGAACAAGTCTGGGGTCCAGGAAGTGTACATGGGGTTCTATGGCTACCCATGGGCAAGGGAAAAAGCCTGAGGGGCAGCTGGAAGCCACAAATCCCCATGGACATTGTCTGACCCGCAGCCTTGTTCCCTTAAGCGTGCACAACATATGACTATGAAACATGAGACAGGGCTGAGAGGATGACTGTGTACTGGTTGTTATACTTTTCTAACCCTTTGAGTGCCAAAGGAGCGTGCAATTCCCATTCCTATGGCACTCAAAGGGTTAAGAAAGTGATGCTGTTTGTGGTGCTGAAAGGATAATCACCACTCCCCTACTGACTAAGTGGGAAACCAGAGAGAATGCTCTCCGACGTTAGTGTTGTCTACTGCTGGTGATGTATGAGAGAGAGCATCCTTTCCACATCACCATCAGTTAGATAACTCTGTATGCTAATGGTGAACTTCTCCTCCACTCCCTTTGCATCCCTACATTTTAGTGCATATGCTCATGTGTGTCTACATCGAAAAGACGAAATGCTTTACACACATGGACAAAATCATATATCCACAGCATCGACCTTTAGTAGATCTCCCCCATCATCTTCATCATATATTATTAAAACATAAAGAAGTAGATGCTGGCAGTGGCAAACATGCATATATTGTAACAATGTAGTATTTATTAGTGGGTGCTAATGCAGGTTACAGTATATGGGACATACTACTAGATGCTTAGGGTAAGATTTGGTCAGCATCACAGAATTGTTGAAAAGGGTTTCTCCTTCATATTTTGCCCTGTGCCTTCTTATGCACAATAAGGAGTGATCAGGGGAGATGCACTAAGGATGATAAAGGAGTGATAAAGCGGAGATGACGTCTCCATTTACATCACTTCTCCAGTTCCTGTTATTCTGTGGAGCCAATGCACTACGATTTTTCCAACTTTGCAGAACCTAATGCATAGGCTCTATAGAATAACATAGGAACTGGAGAAGTGACATAACTGGAGAAGCCTTCTCCACTTTATCACCTCTTTATCACTCCTTTGCGCATAACTTCCATCATGTCTTACCATACCATTGGTGTCAAAGGCGCTAATAGACTTTAAAAACAAATCACCAAGAAGCCTATTGGATTTATAGATTGCAGACTATGGGTCAAAATGGTTTAAATTAATCAATTCAGAATATTTACTGAATATTATTGGACATTATATTCTAAATGGACTCTTTTTATTTCCTCTGTGTTCAATCCACGGCTATTCTGAGATTCGGCTCCGCCCTCCAGCTGGTAGGACCAACAACTTTTCATTATTTAAGGTTCTGCTGAGTGCTGCTTCCCCAGTTATTTGGTCCTACCACAGCTGGAGGACGGAGGCAGGAGCCTCCGCTGTTTAAACGGAAGAATTCTTGTCTTTTTTTATTTTGCTCTTATGCGGTTAGCCATAAACGCTAACCACATTACCTGGATCTCATACCCTGGATGTATCCCGGGTCGCATGGGTCTGTTCTGGGTCCGCAGTACCCATTCGGCTCACTGTGCTCTGGACACGCCGCAGACGTGGGGAAGGCCAGCCCGCATGACGCCAGCATTCTATGCGCTGCAAACCGGAAGTTCGGCTGGATGCGTTCCAGCAATGGAACGCACGCCGCGATACACGCGCCTGATTGGCTGGAGCTCAGGGGGACTATAAGAGATAACACTGAGGACATGTAAGTCAAAAACTTCTCATATATGTATATATATATATATATATATATATATATATATATATATATTGTATGGTTGTGCATATTGTACAATTGTGCTGCATTATGTCTGGCAAAGATCCTAAAGCAGAGAAAGTTAAGGGTACTGGGAAGTGGCTAAGGATGACAAGCCTGTCCCAAAATCCAAGTCTTGCATGGGGTGTGATGCTAAGATCTCAGCTTCTGATCCAGCCAAGTTGTGTCCTGACTGCCTTAAAAAGGTTGCTGGAGAATCTGTTCCACCTCAATTCCAGGATTTTCTTGGATGGATGCGCACATCCATGCAAGAAACTTTTTTTCCATGCAAGAATCCGCTAAAAAGCGCCAGCGGACTCTAGACGCTGATGAAGGTCCTTCTAGACGTCAGGTGGAAGAAGAAGAGGAAGACAGCTTGATTGAATTAGAATCAGCCATGTCATCTGCTGAAGAGGGTGAAATTACTGAGGACAACACCTTGAAGAAGCAGTTCTCTACAATAGGCCATAACTTAAAATCTGCTACAGCCATGGCCTGTGTATTTAGAGTATTACGGCTGTGGCTAACTGAATTTGAAGAGAAAATTGATTCTTCGGTGTCAAGATCTCGGCTGTTAAAAGAGATAGCCTCTATTAAAGATGCGGTCAATTATTCATGCGATGCCTCCTTGGATAACATTAGGCTCATGGCAAAATCATCAGCTTTGTCCATCACAGCTAGAAGAACTCTTTGGATAAAAGCCTGGGAGGCAGACGCATCATCTAAGAATAGATTAGTCTCCTTGCCCTTTACGGGATTAAAGTTGTTCGGCGATCAATTAGAAGAGATCATCAAAAAATCCTCAGGAGGTAAGAGTCCATTTCTGCCTCAGGAAAAGCGTTCCCGGGCATCTTCTCCTAGGTCCACCAGGTTTAGGCGTCAGTCCTTTTCGAGAGGCCCGAAGATATCGTCCTGGATCATCCTATGAGCAGAGGAAGAGATCAGGTCAGAATCAGCACACTGGAACCCGCAAGGACTTCCAACGCAAATCTTCTTTCCAGCAAACCTCACAATGAAGCCAGCAGAACCCTATCTCCAGCTCCGGTGGGGGGCAGACTGGAGTTCTTTTTAGACAGCTGGATGAAGATCAACCCAGACAAATGGGTGAAGCAGTCGCTGGAGATAGGGTATGCGCTGGAATGCGCTCAAATTACTCAGTTCTAGACTTCAAAAATTCGGAGAAGAGTCATGTTATCAAGAATGAGGAAAGCTATTGCGAGTTATAGAGAAGGTCCCTCAGAATCAACACTTCAGAGGAATTTATTCCAATCTTTTTTATGTCTCCAAGCCTTCTGGGGATCTTCCATTGATACTAAACCTGAAGAAGGTAAATGCTTTTCTCAGGACCAGGACTTTCAAAATGGAAACAATCCAATCAGCTCTAACGTTGATTCAACCCTTCTCCTTTATGACTCGCATAGATCTCAGGGATGCTTATTATCACATACCTGTAAGGGAGGTACATCGTCAATTCCTGAGATTTCACATTCTCGGAGAACATTACCAATACAGAGTTCTTCCTTTTGGCCTGGCTACAGCACCAAGAGTCTTCACAAAGATCCTGGCTGTAGCTCTAGCAGCATTAAGGAGACAGGGTGTTCGAGTAATACCATACCTAGACGATCTTCTGATAATAGCAGACAGCATACAACAGTCAGCGGGAAATACAAGAATTTGCTTAAAGTTACTGCAAGAACTAGGTTGGATCATAAACTTAGACAAAAGTCATCTGGATCCAACGCAGTCCCTAAAGTTTCTGGGGGTCATCATCAACACAAGAGACTCTCTGGTGACACTTTCAGAAGAAAGACAGCAGAAAATTCTTCTAGCAGTAAGAAGGTTTCAAAAATCAAGAGTCAGAACAGCACAGGAATTTGCTCACCTAATCGGAAACTTCACCTCTGCCCAAAACATAGTGCCATGGGCAAGGGCTCACGGGAGGCAGACTCAATACAATTTCTTGAAGTTCCAGAGAAGGGATCCATCAGATTTTCAGAAGAAGATTCCGGTCCTTCCCTCCACCAAAAGAGAGCTGCTATGGTGGAGCAGACCAGTTCACCTACAACAGGGAACATCCCTCAAGGAAACAACCTGGGAGATAGTAACAACAGATGCCAGCACTGTAGGCTGGGGGGGAGTGTGGAACCAGAGATCAGTCCAAGGCATCTGGTCTCCAAAGGAATCCAGACTTCATATAAACATCTTGGAGCTCCTAGCAGTCTGGAAGACTTTAAGGAGTTTCCAGAATCATCTGTTACAGACGGCAGTATTAGTCAGATCAGACAACACTACAGCCGTAAGTTATCTCCGGAACCAGGGAGGCACAAGGAATGTGGTACTCAATCATCTAGCCCTGAGGATTTTCTCATGGGCAGAAACGCATCTAAAGGCTCTAAAGGCCACTTATCTCTCAGGCACAAAGAATCTTCAAGCAGACTTTCTCAGCAGACATCAGATTCTACCAGGAGAATGGTCACTAAAGAAAGAGATCTTCAGACACATCATATCAATCCTGGGGAAGCCAGTGATAGACCTCATGGCCACGTCCAGGAATACTCAGTGCAAAAGATTCCTATCCCGGTGGAAGGATCATCAAGCAGTAGCTCAGGATGCCTTCCAAACAAAATGGACATATCCACTAGCCTACGTGTTTCCTCCCATTCCACTCATCACGGAAGTCATAAGAAAAATCAGAGAGGATCAAGCAAGGGTCATTCTAATTGCCCCAGACTGGCCAAGAAAGCTCTGGTATGCAGATCTGGTACAATTATCAGTCCAGACGCCTCTAAAGCTACCAAATATTCCAGATCTGTTGTCACAGGGCCCGATATGGCATCCGGATCCAGCTTTCTTGAACCTAGCGGCTTGGAAGCTGAACGGAGCTCTCTAAAAAATAAGGGTTTATCTGAGGAAGTAATCAACACCATACTATTAGGTAGAAAGCCTTCTAATTCACGGATTTATTATAGGATCTGGAATACTTTTCACAGCTGGTGCAGTTCCAGAAGATTGGATAGAAATAGTATCTTACCCCATACTATTCTAGAATTTCTTCAACAGGGTTTCAGCAAAGGCCTGAAGCCTGCATCCCTTAAAGTGCAGCTGTCAGCACTGTCAGCTATTTTGGCCTGTCCATTTGCTGATATGTACCTCATCAAGAGGTATATGTCAGCAATATCGAAGATTAAGCCTACAATTAGGGAGATTATCCCTCCTTGGGACCTCAATACTGTTCTTCAACAGATCTGTGCCCATCCTTACTTTGAGCCTTTGGATTCAGTTTCTCTAAAACATCTTACTCTCAAGACAGTGTTTCTCACGGCAATTACATCTGCCAGAAGGGTAGGGGAACTACAGGCTCTTCTGTGTAAATCTCCTTTCTTAGTGTTTCATCAAGACAAAGTAGTCTTGAGACCCAGAGCCTCCTTTAGATCCAAGGTAGTATCTAGCTTCCATCTTAGTCAGGAGATCACTCTTCCTTCCTTTCCTCCTGATCCAGAAAAATGCTTGGATAAAAGACTGAAAAATTTAGATTTATGCAGATGTCTGCAGGTATACCTCCTCAGAACGAAGGATTTTCGCAAGTCGGATTCATTATTTGTTCACTTTGCGGGAAAGTTTAAGGGTTCGGCTGCCTCAAAGGCATCCATCGCCCGATGGATCAGGGATTGCATTGCTTTAGCTTATCAGTCAGCTGTCCTGGATCCACCTTCTAGAATTAAGGCTCACTCTACCAGGGCAGTTGCCTCTTCCTATGCCCTGAAGGCTGTGGCTACACCAGAAGAGATCTGTAAAGCAGCTACATGGTCTTCGGTGTCCACTTTTATAAAGCATTATAAACTGGACATTCAGGCATCTCAAGATGCTAGCTTTGGCAGAAAAGTGCTGCTTGCAGCCAATCCTGCTCAATAATATTCCCTCCCTGAAGATACTGCTTTGGTAAGTCTCAGCATAGCCATGGATTGGACACAGAGGAAAAGGTGAAATTTACTCACCGATATTTTTATTTCCTCTGTGTCCTTCCACGGCACCCCTCCCTTGGCATGATTGGTAGTGTATTGTATCGTTCCACTTAGAGATACTTGTATATATATTAGTCTCTTATTACTCTTACTAACCTACTTCTCGTTCCAGCTTTGACAAATGTATAACTGGGGAACCAGCACTCAGCAGAACCTTAAATAATGAAAAGTTGTTGGTCCTACCAGCTGGAGGGCAGAGCCGAATCTCAGCATAGCCGTGGAAGGACACAAAGGAAATAAAAATATCGGTGAGTAAATTTCACCTTTTTCTATTTCATTAGATTTCTTTTTTCACTTTATCATTATGTTTAGTTATTTGTATATATCACTTATGATTGATATTAATTTTGTTATTTATATCAACTAGTTGAAAAGCCCGTGTACATGGACCACAGTGCCACCCAGCAACCTTGGCTGGTGGGCGGATCCTCACTAGCTGCGCTGCAGTCATGCGCAGTACTGACTGCCCAAATGCATTGCGGATGATACAGAGTGGGGTGCTCCAAATTCAGACCGTAGTCCTGTCTGTGTACCTTCCTGGGACTAAGAGGTCCCAGGAAGGTGCGCAGAGAGGACGCCGGTCTGAATTCAGAGTGCCCTGCTCAGTATCAGCCGTGGCGTGGACAGTCTCTACTGCGCATGACGGCTTCTGACAAATATCCTTAGTGAATTATTATATAGGATTGATTAGTTCTATGTTATTTCATAATTATCCATTTGATTATTCATTCACTTATCTATTTGTCGATACTATTATATATGATTTAATAAAATGTTTTTTATTGATGCATTGTTTCATATTCATATATGAATCGATTTAATGCATTTTATTAATTATTGCTACATATATTTTCACTTTTATATGTTAATTTTCTGTATTTATGTAATGTTACTTATACAATTCATAAAATATTTGTTGTCTGTGTTTGTATTGCTTTGAGGCCTTACGTGATTGCAACTTATTTATGTATACCACTACTCGGTGAGTTGTATTGTTTGCTATATATATATTTTTAGATATAATTTTGTATATATTAGCTGCCTCCTACAATCATTTCAGTTTTATGATATACTAGCAATGTGGGACGGAGTTGCCCTTCATGTTATGACCGTTGGGGGTAATTGTGTGAAATGTATACACACTGATAAATACAGACATATGTAACACACAGGCAGATACATACACACAGTGACCGGCAGAAACATGCAAAAGACACGCACGCACACATACAAACACACACACACACAGTGATACACACATGTAACAGATGTACACATACACACAACAGACATGAGCAGATACACATCCGTGCAACAGACATACTCACACAGGCAATAGACATGCGTGCACACACACACACACACACAACAGACCTGTGCACACATTGAACAGACCCGTGCACACACGCAACAGACCTGTGCACACATGCAACAGACCTGTGCACATATGCAACATACATGCGCACACACACACGCAACAGATATACATACCCACACACACAAACGCAAAGAGGGGACAATGGTACAGTGATAGCAGACCCCCATGTGTGGAGGTTCCGGCTTTTGTTGGTCCCCTGGATCTGTAGGTTCTGAATGTAGAAGTGTGGGTTGTGGCTACCCTGGGATTAGTGTAGGAGCTTTACAGTGGTGTGTAGGTAACAATCTTGTATTGAAGTGAATATATGCAGTATTCAGCGTGTCAGAATGCAATTGTAGCACTCTAAGGACCAGAGGACATCTCTTCACAACATGTTGCCTTCCCCACTCTGGTCCTAAATGGGTCCTGAGTGGTATTTGTTTTTTCCTTTACTTTCGAGCAGAATTGCAGTATTATGCCTCTTTGTGTTTGGAGTGTAGAAGTGGAAAGCACAAAATAAAAGGAGATTATGTGATAGAGACTTATAGCAGCATGCTAAGCCATAGAGTGTCATGCAGTATACAGTGGTCTGTCATGTTACAGTTAACCCTTTGAGTGCTGGAAAGGCATCCAATGCTTTGTGGAGCAATGCATTATTTACCTCTCTGGCACTCAAATAGTTAAATAGACTGCTGTTAATGTATAAAGAAGTTGTCCCGATGACATAAATAATGTAGATTCAGCTCCCCACATTACTGGCCCTGGTAAAGCGGAGACACTCTTCTCCCCACAATGTGCCTCATATGTCCATATTCAGTGCGGGAGGAAGAAGCCGCTGTTGATTCTGAAATGCTATGGAAGCAGAAAGGCTCCCCCTCCTACCCCTTCTGGCCACCTCATATTAGATCTGGAATCAGGTTGTGGGACAGGACGGATGCAGCAAGGGACAGTCGCCATTCAATAACTCTAAGGAAACCACTGCCCCCCTTGAGGAAGGAGTACAGGATTTTCCTTTTGCTTACTGAAGATTGTCCATTGCCATGCTCCATCTGGATGCTACATGTAAAAAAAAATATAAAGAAGACTCAGAGATAGCCCTCTGGCACTCCAAGTGTTAACCATTTGAGTAGCATAGTCAACCCTCCCTCTCTACCTTGTGCATTACTTCCCTGCAAGTTAAGAGTCTATAAAGGTTTTACCCGTTCAGAGCCAGATTAGTTTGCAACACATTGCAAAGAATGTGTTGTTTACCCCTCTGGCACTGAAAGGGTTAACAGGAGAGGTGCAGGTGATGGCATTTTGTGTGTGTGTGGAGCAGGAGGACACTTGGGCATAGAAGTATGTGTGTTTTGCATCTGCCCAGTAAGTTTCTTGTATTCCAAGCCTCTTTTTCATGTTTTGAGCATGCTCATTCAGTTCCTTGACATTCAAGCCACACAGTTCTAAACAGCCTAGTAAGTCCTTGTCAGTCACTAGGAGACCCATAACAGAAAATATCCAGGGGGTTACATGCGTGTTTGTGCGTGCATGTATGTATGTATTTCACAGTGTATGTATGTGTCTGCACAGATTTTTTGACAGCAGTGGCCAGGCCCCCCAGTATCTCCAGCACTGGCAGTAGGGAGGAGACATGAATATTCCCTCCTTACTGCCACCCCTGGGCGTGTTAGGCTTCAGACAAGTTTTTGATGATGTGGTCTTCTTGAAGCTGGCATTTTTGCCCAGGAAAAGGTATTTAAGACGTTCTTCAATCTTTTGATTTTTGGTTTCTGAGGAAAGAACATTACAACTCAGAAACGAGTAGAACCTATGACTCAATTATTGTTTTTAACCCCTTAAGGACCGGGAAATTCTGAGGTCGATTTCACTTAAGGACCGGAGCAATTCTGACCTTTTTGACTATGTCTTTGTTCAGCAGTGTTTTCCCTCTAAGTCTTTTATTCCACCCCCATAAATTATATACTGTTTTTTAAGCACAAATAGGGCTTTCTTTTGATACCCTACTTATATGGATAACCCACCATTTACTTTATTAAAATTAAAAAAAGGTAAAAAATGTTAAAAAAACCCACAATTTTTGTTTTTTCTCTTGGGATTAATTGGGCACAAAGGGTTAAGTTTTTATGGAGACTGCATGAAAGGTATGACCGGTCAGTCATACCTACAAAATACGCAGTTTAAAGTGGCCACTGTCCCCCCGGGTGAAAATCCCCATATCCCTTTTTCTCACCCTATTTTGACACTTTTTTTATCCCTAGCATTTGGTGGTGTATGTAAGTGTATTACATAGCTCCACAACAATCACACTTCCACTTTTGTTTAATTAGATTATTTTTTTTTTTTTAATAAAATATTTTTGTAAAAAAAAAAAAAAAAAAAAAAAGTGTGTTGTGTTTAAAAAAAAAAAAAAAAAAAAAAAAGTATTATTGCAGGTCAGAAATTGACCTGCATTTAGCAAGCCTTTGGCACCAGCAGTGAAGGGGTTAATACCCCTAGCTGCTGTATTCTCTTTCACCACTAGGTGTCTCCTGTCTACTTCTGTCTCCCTTACTTTCATAGCAACGGAGACAGAGGCAGACGTGACAGGCACAGACAGAATGCTTTCTCTGCTGCCTCTGTCTGTCACTATGCCGGTACATGTGATAGCTGCTACAGCGATCACATGAACTGGCATGGGCAAGAAGGGCTGAGACTGAACGCCCCAGTCTCGGAACGCTCAGTCTCAGCCTGGCATTAATGATAGCAGCGTCCACAGAGGCACGCTGCTATCATTTTAGCCATGATGGTCCTGGTACGTCATTGGTCCTTAACTCAAATCCAGGCATGACGTGCCAGGACCGTCAAGGGTCCTTAAGAGGTTAAATGTTTTTTATGAATAAATTCTTTTTTACTAACCACATCTATTTCGGAATGTTTACAGTCTGGAGCAGAGTTTTAGAGAGTTGTATATTCTTAGCAGGGTGGGCTAAGGTCCCTACATGAGATAGAACCGTCTCAGAATCGAAACCCTGTTTTCCATAATTTTCTTCTTCCACTATATTGTTACAATATATTTATGTTTGCTGGCACCCCCATCTGCTTCTTTGTGTGTTGCTTTTAACAGTGTGTACTTTTGGATGTCCTTGGTATTAGCTGTTTGTATCCTCTATTTGCCTTGGCTGTCCATAACTATCACTGTGCCCGTGATTGCTTGCCCTTGCTGTCAGTCAGGTGTGTGTATTCCTCATTGGCTGCCTGCTTAACGCCCGCCTAGCACTGCCTATTTAAACCAGCCTGAGGCACCCTTTGGTTGCCATTTCGTGGTGTCTCTGTACCTGCTGTCACCTGTATGATGTATTCTTGGGCCTGTGATCTTCTACCAGTGTCAGCGTTCTCCACTGTCAGAGCTGCTGCTGTTTGGTTCCTGTCCTCGTTCCAGATCCGGTGGTCTGTTGTTCCTGATTCTGTTTCTGCTCCGGTCCAAGCATTGTTCCTGCTTCCGTTCCTGACCCGGTTGGCCGTCCTGCCGTTCCTGTGATTGCCCTGGAGGGCAACCTGTTCATGTACTGTATCCTGATTCACTGCGTCTGGCTGCCTGTCGCCTATGCGACATTTCCATCTTGGGCATTCCATTTGCTCCAGTACGCGGTACTGGTTTACTTAATGTTACCGGTTGCTGATCCCAGTGCATAGAACCGGCTGGGCGTTCCATTTGCTCCAGTACGCGGTACTGGTTTACTTCATGTTGCCGGTTGCTGATCCAAGTGGATAGAACCGGTTGGGCGTTCCATTTGCTCCAGTACGCGGTACTGGTTTACTCCATGTTACCGGTTGCTGATCTCAGTGCATAGAACCGGTTCCTTTTGATCCAGTACGCGGTACTGGTTTACTCCATGTTACCGGTTGCTGATCCCAGTGCATAGAACCATTTGGGCGTTCCATTTGATCCAGTACGCGGTACTGGCTTACTCCATTTACCGGTTGCTGATCTCAGTTCATAGAACCGGTTGGGCGTTCCATTTGCTCCAGTACGCGGTACTGGTTTACTCCATGTTACTGGTTGCTGGTCCCAGTGCATAGAACCGGTTGGGCGTTCCATTTCATCCAGTACACGGTACTGGTTTACTCCACTTATACCGGTTGCTGATCCCAGTGCATAGTACCGGTTGGGAGTTCCATTTGTTCCAGTGTGCGGCACTGGTTTACTCCATAGACCGGTTGCTGATTCCGTTACATAGAATCGTTTGGGCGTTCCATTTGTTCCTATACGTGGTACTGGTTTATTCCAATTACCGGTTGCTGATCCTGTTACATAGAACCGATTAGGCGTTCCATTTGCTCCTGTACGCGGTACTAGTTTTCTCCATCTTGCCGGTTGCTAACCTGTTGCATAGTACCGATTGGGCGTTCCATTGCTACAGTACGTGGTACTGGTTTACTCCATTCACCGGTCGTAGACTCTGTTGCATAGAACCGGTTGGGCTATTTCAGTATCCTCTTATTCCTGCAGGCTGCCTTGCCCGGTAAATTGGCAAGGCCGGTAGAGCCTATTGACATTCTGTTGAACCATCTTACTGGCTGCCTTGCCCGGTATATTGGCAGGGCCGGTAGAGTCTATTTACAGTCCATTGTAACATCTTACTGGCTGCCCTGCCCGGTATATTGGCAGGGCCAGTAGAGCCTATTTACATCCTGTTTACCGTCTTACTGGCTGCCTTGCCCGGTATATTGGCAGGGCCGGTAGAGTCTATTTACATTCTGTTGTACCATCTTACTGGCTGCCTTGCCCGGTATATTGGCAAGGCCTGTAGAGCCTATACTGCCGTATCTTGCTGCTACTGTTTGCACCCAGATTGTGTAATTGATATATGTGTATGTACTGACCCGTGGGGGTTCCCATTAAACTTTTCAGTAACGTTTGATTTTTATCTTACTCTGTGTCTGAGAGTCATAACAAACCGTGACAATATCACACTGCAATATCACACTGTAAAATTGTGAGTAACCTGGTGATTCAGTGGAGGGTTTAATTACAGTGGTTTTACACTATGGGCTGTCCTTTGCTCTTTGTGTAGCATATATTATTCACCCCTGCCACCACCACCATGCACATCCACCACATTAAATTCAACCTTTGATTTTTTTTTTAAATATCTTTATGTTGTTGAATGAAAGCCAACTGGCCTCTAACTTGTTATGATGGTCACCAGGGAAACATACAAATATATCTGGCAGCAGATATTTCTGTGGGGGATAGCTGGGCCTCCCACGCAGCCCTTGTCCTCTGTGAAATGGTTCTGATCTCCAGGATGGAAAACTTCCATTCACAAAAGCTACTCCTGTCCTGTAGAATGAGTCAGAATTCCAGCTCTGAACTTAAGAGAAGAAACAAATAAAGGCACTGATACACATTTTGACTTAATAGTCCATTCTCTCCAAAGCACTCCCACCTTCACAGAAATGTTACTGGGCTCTAAACAGGTACTCACATGCTCCTGCCCCAATGTTCCCTGGAAGGGAATTCCTGATCAAATGAACACCTGATGGGTTGGAAATGTGTCAAACATTTTATGTTTGTTTTTCCTTGTATGGTATTTATTTATTGAATAACCTTTTTTATATTACTGTTAATTTCACTGTGTTTTTTGGGAAGAACCCCCCCCCTCACGTTTGAGGAGCATGGCAGCAAGTATTGGTGGATGAGACTTTCTTACATGTCCTGCACCCAGGGTCAGTCACTTCCAGGGAACACTGGGGAAGGGTTGTGTGAGTATCTGTCTACAGCCCAGCAACATACCTGTGAATGTAGTGATTCGGGGGGAGTGAACTGTTTAGTGGGAATGAGCACATGTGGCTGTTTTTCTCTTATTAATGCTAGCAGGTGGAGATGGAACATGTAGCTAGAGTTGTAAACTGTGGCTTAGCATATGCCAGTGAGGTGCAACACGAAATCAGTTCAGTGATGATCTTTCAAAAGAAAGCAAGAAGCAACAACAGAAAGAATAGTTTCTATTTCAAGATTAGATCTTAGAACATACCATGAGCTATAACTACATGGGAATAATTTTTAGTGCCTAAGGAAACTTCTCACAGGCCATAAAAGCTCTCCATAAAAATACACTATGGGCATATTATGCTATTAAGTCAAAATTGTTCCACATGAACTCGTCTTTAAGAGTGTGAATAAAATTATTTATTTGTCTGTGTAATCAAGCCAATTCTTCTGTATGGGTGCAAAGTTGAAGGATCAGTTCAGAATCATTACCTGTCCTTGAAAAGTGGGATACCACCCAAACAGAGGACAATCATTTGCTTTTCTGTATATAGGCACTTACGGCCCACAGAAATGTGCCCAATAAAGCATGCAGAGCAGATTTATAGAGTTATCCCTTACTGCTAGTGGTCAGCAATAGAGCAAGGAAGTTTTTTGAGCACATTAAATGAAAGTGATACTGAGTCCTAATATTTTAAAGTCAAGAGTACTCAAAAGAAAGAAGAAAATGCTCAACAACAAAAAATAAAGCACAATAAGAACTTGTGTTAAATAAATGCCCTAAGATTAGTGACACACAAACAGTAAAATCACAAAACATAAATCTCTGTATCTTCAGCCTAAAGAAGCTGAACAGCAATACATAATGCACTAGGAAACCTAGATAAAAAAGGCACAAAGCAAAATAAAGTGCTGCAGCTCTCAGAACAGGTCATACGCCCTAGCGGACTAACTTCTAATAGTCAAAAACACCATACATAGACACAACTGGAAGTCTGAGGAAGACAGAATCTGTAAACAATGCAACACAGACCTTATTGAGGATGATACTCACTTCCTCATCTAGTGCCCCAAAAATGAAGATACAAGGAGACATTACTTTGGAGATTTCGCAATGAAAATCACAATCATCCCAAAACTGAGGGATGAACAAAAGATGCAAATCCTACTATGTGAAATACCAAAAAAACTGCAGAAAACCTGTCATTGTGTCATAATATAAGACGCCCAAAAGACCACAGATATACTGGAGGATTTAACATGAGCAGGACTTAAAAACCCTGACACAGAAAACATACTGTATGGAAGGTACCATTAAAGGGATAGTAATACTTCATTTTATCTTTATTTTATTTTGTAGGCATTAAAAAAACATGAAGAATGATATAAGTCTTATCTCTCAAACCTTTATAGCTTGAGAGATATTCACAAGCAAAGTTCCCCTCCCACCCATTTTACCTAGTGTAAGCCATCTCTTCTCAGATGTGGAATGCAGTCCATAGACCAGACAGATAACAGCAGGGGACAATCTTCTTCCTATGAGAACAATGAAAGCTCTTCCCCCCTTGACAAGTTTTTCAGGTTTTTCCCTTATCTTAACTGAAGATTGTCCCTCTCTGCAGTCTACCTGGGCACCTCCCTTCTGCTCTGGCTGAGCAGTGTTACATCAGTAAAAGAGGCGGAAGGGGGATACTTTGTCATTGAATTACTCTTGAACTAAACTCTGAAAGAATTGAAATAACACTCTCCAAAGTCCAAATACTATGATGATTAATTAGAGCTGCTTTTATTATGAAATTTTACTATCCCTTTAATCTATACTTTAAATGATGTCTACAGCAAAAAACAGCTTTGGCAACATTTATATCTATTAGTCATTCCAATAAAGAATGACTGTATGTTATTGCTAGAAAAGTCTTTGTGATGCATAGAATACACGTCTAGCTTTCAAAGACTCGTGCTTTCCATGAGTAATTCATGAGTTTCCATGTAGTACAACTCCCCCATTGACAATAATGGGTTTGTGCTGCAAAGAGGCAAATGAAAAACATGAAAGTGTCTGCAACTATGCTCAAATACCCATTCAAAAAAGGAGAGCTGTATATTAAAACATTTTAAGATAAAGATAATTTTTCCTTTAGTGAGTGCAGATAGCAAAGGGATCACAGTAACACATGGTTATCCAATTAGGTATGAGAGAGAATGCCAGCTTAGAGGCCTCATCCGCACCAATGGGGTAAAATCAATATTCAGAACCTTGTCTGCTTAATGGATTTCTTTATAAATAGTTACAATTCTTTTAAATAAGCTCTGCGTATAAATACATCTATAGAGCTTTTCTGAGATGCTCTTCATACTAATGGAATTGTTTGGTCCAGTCTGAATAGACTCAGTAAAGATGCACAGCACTGAATGTGGAGAGATGACGCAAAACACACAGCCCCCTTCTTCCCTGAGCAACAAATCTGGAGTGTTCTATGTTTTAATGAATGTATCCAAATGCTTAGAGAAAGAAACATCAGAGTTAAATATGGAGCTTGTATCAGATATCTCTATTTAATTTAACCAATATATAGCTGCTGCAATCCCACAACCCCAATGTGCTAACGGGACTCAGAAATGGAAAAGCTATAGAGAATAATAGCAACTGCTGACATATGTGTGAATCATACAATAATATACAGTTAACAGTTATGGTACCATAATGTATAGAATAAATTTAATCACAATATTTAAAATATCAAATATAGAGAAAAATAAATAAAACCAAGTCTCATTTAGTGGGGCTCAATCACCAGAATGGGCATAAATAAATATATATATATGCACTAAAAAGTCCTCTATTAATGAACTCTACTAGGTTGCCGGCTGTAAATAACATCTCTTTTGCTGGTGATACAGTGTTACCTTATCTGTAGAAATTACACAGTCCATCAATATTAAGATGTATTCAGTAGATCCCCCGACTTTAGATATTGATAGCGGGCAGAACACTCTTTCTAGGAATATTATTTGTCATGTTGTTGTGCTTGATCTCCTTTGCCGGACTTCAAATAGACACTGTGTGCTTAATTCCAGGTCCCGTCTTTATGTTGATTATCACAGGCAGACTGGTCAATACCCTTGTATGCAGAAATTATCCGTATTTGCTACACCATCCGTCAATATTGGGATGTAATCAATTATCGGGTTCCAACTGAGTGAATCCTCCGACTTAAGATATTAATCGCAGACGGGACACTCTTTCTAGCAATCCTTATTCGTTCGGTTATTGCACTTGATCTCCTTTACCAGACTTCAAATAGACGCTGTGTGCTTGATTCCAGATCCAGTCTCCAGTCTTTGTGTTGGTTATTGTGGGCAGACTGTGTCACTTTGGTACACTGTTTTCACACCAACTCTTGTACAGAATCACTGCCCAGTCTTTCTGTAACTAACGAGGACTATAATATATATGAACTTATAAACATAAAGTGCTGACATCCAACGCGTTTCATACTAGAAACAATACTTTATCAGGGATGACTGTATGTTACTTCAGCGTTCTTTTAAAAAGGAGCGCCTAATATTCCTTCCAATAGGGATGTGTTATGAGTTAAACCCATATGCATATATGTAACAAAAATAGTATTCCTATATACACAATGCTGATTAAGCTAATTTTAAACATATCCATCATTAATAACTGTATTCACTATTGCTAATACATTTTTAAATGAAGATATATAAAAACTAATACTATTAAATGATCTAAATGAGTCTCAACAATGCCTTTAATAAAGGTGTGACTGCCCCAAGTGTTAGAAATATCCCTGTAACGGACCCTAGGCCATTACATGGCAGCAATTTATATGACTATGGCAGCACGCCGCCTAAGTGTCATTGTGGCGGCCTGTGGATCAGTGTCTGGTAGTTTGGTTAGGGGTTACATGAAGAACAGCTCCTCCAAAAGACTGGATTCACGGCCATAGGCCGGTACATGGAACTTGGTGGAGTTATAGAGAATAAACTCTTTCCAAAAGATTGAAATCCACAGACTATAACCCGGCCGCAGGCTGGCTGTCGTGCGGGGCAAACTATTCAAAAGCCCCATAGACGTAACATGGGAGGGTAGGCAGCTTCCTGATTGGCCAAAGCCCTGGGTGACGAGTTTAAAGGTCCCCCATTGAGTTAACATGGGGAAAAGTAGGCAGCCCAGGGATTGGTCGGTTAGCTGCCCGCCCACTGGTTCCGATTGGCTGAGACCACAATGATGATCTTGGCCAGGATTGGCCATTGGATTCCAGGTCTCTGATTGGCCAGGGGTTGAAGCGGAATATTCAAAGATGCTTCAACCCCCTGGCCATTGTGTGAAATGTGTATTTGAGTCCCTCAGCCTTTTGTCACAGTGTTTACCCGTACTCAGTCCCTTTGTATAAATAATGTAATCATGTCTGGCCCTTTGTGTTATGTTTACACCATCTGTCACTGTCCTTTGTCTAGTATTGTATCTTGATGTGGTTCACCATGTATAAAAGAGTTGAAGTTTGTGCAATAAAGTGTTACAGTTTGGACTTTAACTGCCTCCTGTCTCTTTGTCGCTGGATGGTATCAAGGGTCTTCTGTTGACCCCCATCCTAGGAATAAAAGCTGCTTGAGTAACCGGTGGTGCTGCCTGCTTGTATCTGACCTCAGGAGGGAGAAACCTGGAACGACGGCCTGAGTCCAACCCAAGGACTTGGGTACCCGTTACACTCCCCTATCTCCCCGGATTTAAATGTGAACTAAAATAAATGAAAATTAGTAAAAAAAGTGTAATGCCTAAAGAGTAATAGAAGTAAAGTGCTGAAAAGACTATAAATAAATGCAAGCAATGTATATCAATAACTTTCATCAAATAAATGTGTGAACATCAAGTTTCTCATTATGTCCAAAGGGAGCCAGAGAATTAGAAATGTAAATCCAGTAGGATTCCCTCTGGCACATTTTGTCAATTCTAGCTCCCCTAGGTATATAACCCGGGATATGTTCTAAAGGTAGCAATAGTGTACCTTCCATGTTTTTATTATGGAATTCTTCTGTGTACTCCACGTCACGTTTGATTAATGGGATTCACTTCCTTCCTCCAGCTGGTAGGACCATTCCAAATTAGTTAAATAGGGTACGCCCCCAAAGCGCCTTCAGTTATTTCTGGTCCTAACAGCTGGAGGACAGGAGGCTGTGGCCTCTGTCTTAAGAATTAAGAAAAAAAGAAATAGTTGTGAACCTAAAGGATTTCGGCAGTATCAGAAGAAAGTGGTCTCCATGGAGATGCGGGTGCATCGTGTTGCCTTTTCCCGTTACCTGCTGGCTATGCGACTACAACTCAGACAGGTTGTAGCTCAAAATATGTTGCTTATGGTAATTTCCTTGTGAGGAGATCGCGGTTGCCTTCCTCCTGTCACAAGGTGGTGCAGGAGTGGCGCCGGAGTGACCCGTTGGCGAGGGGTCTTGAGAGGCACTAAAGGGAAAATCCCTAGAATATTTCCTCTGTGGTGACATGGTCTGGCCTGCACAGAAAGACCGTGCCTGTGGCTGGCTTGAACCAGGCGGAAGCAGGAGCTGCGCGATATATAAAAAAAAAAAGAGAGAGAGAATGGTGAAGGGCTGAGAACACCGGCTACAACACGATGCGGTTCAGCGTGACACGCATGCCCCTAAAAGATGTGCCCGTCCGGTCTGGATTCCTTTATGCATCCGGTGCTGTCTGGCGTGTGTTTCAGCAATGGAATGCACGCTGAATAAAAGGGAAGCAGCATGGCAGCAGGTAAGCACTTTTGTTGTTTCTATAGTATATATAGGTTTTATTAGTATAGTTTAAAAGTTAAGTTTTAGAATGTTTTCTTCAAAAGCCTCTACCAGTAAGGAGAAGCCTAATGTAGGGTCTTCCAAGGAAGATAAGCCCCAAAAATGTAAATCTTGCTCCAATTGTGATAAAAAGTTACCAGCTTCAGATAATGCAAAGTTTTGCCAGGATTGCCTAAAGCAAGCAGCCATTCAGGAAATGCCAGGGCAGTTTCAGGATTTTTTATCATGGATGAAGGCCTCTATGCAAGAGACCTTCTCTGCAATGCAGGAGTCCATAGCCCCTAGGAAAAGGCAAAGATTAGAGGATCCTGGGGAAGGTACTTCTTCCCCAGGGATGGAGGATAATGATGACAGAAACAGTCAGGGACCCTCTGAGTTTTCTTCTGATGAAGAGGAGGGTGAGATTGTGGAAAATTCAGGGGATTTCTCATTAGATAGGATTTACAGTTTTCTAAAATCTGTTCGTAAGACTTTAGGTTTAGTAGAGGAGCAGAAAGACTTGGGTATTATGGACACAGCATTTTTTAGGTAACAAAAAGCCTACTCTAAGTTTTCCTGTCCATCAGTCGATTGCAGATATTATATCTGATGAATGGAGTAAAATTGATAGGAGGTCCTCAGTTACTAGGAGATTTGGGAAAATGTATCCTTTTGATATGGCCAGTGTTAAGAATTGGACATCTCCTCCCAAGGTGGACGCGGCTGTTTCCAGCTTAGCCAAGTACACCACCATACCCCTTGAGGATGGATCCTCTTTAAAGGATTCTATGGATAGAAAAATGGAGTCAGCCCTTAGAAGGCAATATTCTCTCATTGGCAGTAATATCCAAATAGCTACAGCTTTAGCATGCGTATCCAGAGCAATGCGTATATGGATTAATACTCTGGAAGAAAATATTGAATCTGGTACGTCAAGATCCAAGTTATCCAGGGAACTGTCAACCATCAAGGAAGCCAATAATCTAGTTAATCTTCCTTTTAAAGGGGACATGCTGTTCGGTGAGCAATTTGAAGACATTATAAGGAAAGTATCAGGTGAAAGAAGTGCTTTTCTACCTCAAGAAAAGAAGAGGAGGTCCCCCCCCAGGACAGCTTCATTTAAAAGTAAGTCTTATTCCTTTCGAGACTCCAGAAGATATCAAGGAAGATCTTTTGACCAAAGGAAGCAAACTTCATACCAATCTACAAGGGGGGGTTATCGCAGAGATTTCCCCAAAAAACAGCAAGTTAAGAAATAATTCTGAAGATTGGTGGGGCCCTTTTCCAGAACAGGTAGGGGGTCGCCTGCATCTGTTTCGGGACCGTTGGCAAACATCAGACAAATGGGTCCAACAGATTCTGGAAAGGGGCTATCCGCTTCCTTTAAAAGGACAGCTTCATTTAAAAGTAAGTCTTATTCCTTTCGAGACTCCAGAAGATATCAAGGAAGATCTTTTGACCAAAGGAAGCAAACTTCATACCAATCTACAAGGGGGGGTTATCGCAGAGATTTCCCCAAAAAACAGCAAGTTAAGAAATAATTCTGAAGATTGGTGGGGCCCTTTTCCAGAACAGGTAGGGGGTCGCCTGCATCTGTTTCGGGACCGTTGGCAAACATCAGACAAATGGGTCCAACAGATTCTGGAAAGGGGCTATCCGCTTCCTTTTGTCCAGACCCCAATAGCACACGGATTCAGACCATCCAGAATCCCATCCAACCCAAGGAAGAGGAGTCTGTTGTTTCAGGAGGTTCAAGTTCTACAGGAGAAAGGAGCTATTCAGCCAGTGCTGATGGAGCAGAAATTTTCAGGAACCTATTCTGTCTTATTTATGGTTCCAAAACCATCAGGTTCGGGCAAAACAATTCTGAATTTGAAGAAGCTCAACACTTGCCTAGTAACAAGAACTTTCAAGATGGAATCAGTATCATCGGTCATAAGATCAGTACTCCCGGGGAGCTTCCTCACCAAGGTAGACCTGCAGGACGCATATTACCACATCCTGATAAAAAAAGAACATCAGAAGTACCTGAGGTTTGCCTTGGGGAAACATCACTTTCAGTTCAAGGTACTCCCGTTCGGTCTATCTACAGCTCCCAGAGTATTCACGAAGATTCTGGCAGCCGCCATAGAGCCATTAAGAGAGAAAGGAGTGTTGATCATCCCATACTTGGATGACCTTCTCTTAGTAGCACAAACAAGGACTCAAGCCATCACAAACACAGACCTGATGGTAAATCATCTCTCGGATCTAGGCTGGATGATAAATTTTCTAAAAAGTCATCTGGTCCCCACTCAAGAATTGACGTTCATAGGGATGAGATTCAACACGCAAACAGCGATGATAACCGTATCAGAAGAAAGGATAAACAGCATCCTGAGAAAAGTAAAAAAGTTCAGAGAAAAGAAGAGCCACATAGCGCACCAATTCATGAAGTGTCTAGAAATCATGATGTCGGCAATTCAGGTGGTACCGTGGGCAAGATTTCACGCAAGACATCTACAATGTTATTTCCTGAAACACTGGAACAAGCATCAGCAGGATCCTTTACAGAGGATAAAATTGCCAGTGGGGGTGCGCCAAGATCTGTTGTGGTGGACAAACAGAAAGAACCTAGAAAACGGAACATCACTACATGACCCGGTATGGAACATAGTTACAACAGACACCAGCCCTTCAAGATGGGGCGCGGTCTGGGAAAACAAAACAATCCAGGGAATTTGGACCCTAGAAGAAAAAAGGCTGCATTTAAACATATTGGAAATCAGAGCAATAAAGTATGCCCTACTTCACTTCAAGCAAAATCTGAGGAAGACAGCTGTACATGTCAGATCAGACAACATGACTGCAGTCATGTACATTCGAAACCAAGGCGGAACAAGAAGCTCAAGCCTCAACAGAGAGGTGTCTCAAATATTCCTTTGGGCAGAAAAGAACTTGAGTGCAATTACAGCCTCCCACATAGCGGGAGTACAGAATATACAGGCAGACTATCTAAGCAGGAACAAAGTACACCCAGGGGAATGGTCCCTAAACCAGGAGGTGTTTCATCAGGTCATCAGAAGAATGGGAACCCCAGTAATAGACCTAATGGCGAGCCTGGAGAATCGCAAATGCACTCAGTTCTTTGCAAGGGGGAAAACAGTGGGAACATTAGGCCAGAATGCTTTGAAGCATTCTTGGAATTTCTCACTAGCGTACATTTTTCCTCCTATTCCAATAATAAGGGAAGTCCTCAGGAAGGTGATAAGACAAAGCGGAGGTCATAATGATTGCCCCGAAATGGCCAAGACGCACTTAGTATTCAGAGCTTGTCAAAATGTCCAGCCAGAAACCTTGGAGATTGCCAGACAGGAAGGACATACTGTCTCAGGGACCCTTACTCCATCCAAACCCCAGTTTTTTCCAGCTGACAGCTTGGAGATTGAGCGGCAGGCTCTATTAGCTCAGGGTATTTCAAGTTAAGCAGCTGAGACCATCCTATCTGGTAGAAAGAAATCAACTCTCAGAATCTACGATAGTATTTGGAAAACTTTTAGAGTATGGGCTATAAGGAACAGGATCCATAAGCATCAGGTTAATGCTCCTGTAATTCTTGAATTTTTGCAAAGAGGTTTTGACATGGGCTAAGCGGGTCAATGAGCTGCAGTCCTTGTGCTGTCAGGCCCCCTATCTAATCCTCCATCAGGACAAGGTTGTCCTTAGATTGAAACCATCCTTTAGGGGAAAGGTAGTCTCAGAGTTTCATCAGAACTAGGAGATAATTTTACCCTCATTCTGTTCTTCCCCAAAAGGGGAGAAAGAACAAAGATTACACTCCTTAGACTTAGTTAGGTGTATATCCATTTATCTTCAAAGAACTGCAGAGTTTAGGAGATCAGATAATTTGTTCTTACAATATATGGGTAAAAGAAAAGGTTCAGCAGCATCCAAGCAAACTGTGGCTAGATGCATCAGACAGTGCATAATCTCTGCATATAAGGAGGCTAGACTAGATCCTCCCCTCAGGATAAAAGCCCACTCTACAAGAGCAATGGCTACATCATGGGCAACAAAGGCTAACACTACTCCTCAGGAGTTATGCAAAGCAGCCACCTGGACATCCATATCCACCTTTATCAAGCATTACAGGCTGGATGTAGAAGCCTCTGCTGATGCTAAGTTTGGACGAGGAGTACTGCAGGCAGTAATCCCACAATGAGAGGGTATGATTTTCGGTTATATTTGATATATATTGTCATATTTTTCTGTATGTTTTTCCCTCCCTCTTTTATTGCTTGGGTAATTCCCATTAATCAAACGTGATGTGGAGTACACAGAAGAAAGAGAGAAATTTACTAACCGATATTTCCTTTTGTTCTCTATACCTCCACGTCACACCCACCTTTAACCTTGATATGCTATATTTTTCAGCTTGGACAACATGTATAACTGAAGGCGCTTTGGGGGCGTACCCTATTTAACTAATTTGGAATGGTCCTACCAGCTGGAGGAAGGAAGTGAATCCCATTAATCAAACGTGACGTGGAGGTACACAGAAGAAAAGGAAATATCGTTTAGTAAATTTCTCTCTTTCTACATAGTGTCTGGCCAATGGGTATTTAACATCACCCGTTAGAATGCCTCTTCTGTGTTCCAAAAGACAGGTCTTAAGTGATCTTTTTGTTCTACCTATATATCTTAAATTACATTTATACACTATACTATAAATGACATATTGTATATTACAATTAATTAATTGCTTAATATTATGTGAGACATTATCTCCCTTAATAGATCTTACCTTATTACCTATAAATTTACATGTCAGGCACCTAGTGTCACCACAGTTGTAACTACCACTGATACCATACAAACCCCTATATATATATCAAAACTCTTATTGATTTCTGGCTTATACCTAGTTAATATATTTTTCAAGTTCTTATTTTTAGTATAGGTAATAGATGGTTTCTTCTCTATACGTTGTTTTAACAATGGTTCTGACCCCAAGATTGCCCAATGTCTATTTACAATTTTATTGATGTGTTTAGCTAATCTATTGTATTTAGTAACAAATGGAACATTATTATGCTCCCCTCCAATTTGAACTTGTTATTGCTATCACAGGTCAACATATCACTTCTGTCCTTTCTTTCAACTTCTAGGTAAGCTGTTTCTATTATTTCTTTTGGGTACCCTCTATTCTGAAATCTATTTTTTAGAGATTGTGGTTGAGTTTTATAATCTGATTGATTGCTACAGTTTCTTTTTAATCTAGTAAATTGTCCTTTAGGAATATTTTGTTTCCAAATTTGATTGGGACAACTTGTATAATACAAATAATTATTTGTGCTTGTGGGTTTTATGTATGCTTTGGTGATAATTTTATTATAATGAGTGAGGGTTAAATAAAGAAAATGTACCTGTTCATTGCTAATATTAAAGGTGAAGTTTAATCCTTTATCATTATTATCTAAACCTTTTATAAACCCTATAATTTCTTCATATGTACCTCTCGAGATTAGTATCAAATCATCAATGAATCTTTTATAATAGACCAGCTTCGCGCCCAGCCCCCCACACATGTGTCCTCTCTTCATAGAGGTGAAACATTGTATAAGAGATTTGAAATGTTTCCCTTTTGAAGTGGTTAAGCAATCCCCACGGGGGGGGTGATAGAGAAAGCTGGCTGTCTAAACGGGAAATGTATTGGGTGTATCGTTTGCAAACACTGTCACCGTTGGGAATGAATGAGCAATTTAGTTTGGTCCATTACATATAGAGTATTGATTATAAGACACAATAGCAGTGGTTATTGAATATAAAATATTTAGGTCTGTAGTGTCAAGTGAATTGCTCTGTGTTTCTAACAGATTCACCCGTCTATGGTTTGACGTCAGGTGAGTTGGTGGGCGTGACCAGAGAGGGGTGAATCAGGTGAGGTAATATAAGGTGAAACTGTTCGGTTTGTGCTTAGTATGATTGTAGTTGTCCCTGAAGAAAGTCCAAAACAGGACTGAAACGTCGGACTGCAACCGACAGTTTATTTTTATTTTTTGTATCTTAATAAAATAATAGTGAATTTTTAAGCATGGAGTGCCCGGCTTGTGTTATTGTATGCACTGGATGTAATTTGAAGCCTTGAGCACCCTTTAGGCACGTGTGCAGCAGTCCTTTATCTTAATAGTTGTTGGAAGTATTGTTGTCTGCTAGCACCGGAGTTTGGATACTAACACTACAGTTTACTTACTGAGTTGAGAGTAAGGATGACAGAGGCAACGATTGCACCGCTGACTCAGCCTGGATTTACACAAGACCGCAATTTCACGGAACAGCAGATAGGAGAGATATTGTTCAAGGACTCCTTTGATGAGATACTGGGAGAACCTACACCTGCAGAGATTTATAATGAGTTAGTGCAATTAAAAAAAAAGGAAACCGAATTGCACCTTCATGGAATAACATTGACGGAATACTATAAGACCAAAATGATCCCACGAGGATTCCGTATACACAACCAGCCGACAATAGGCAGGCTTAATTCAAATTTTTGTCGGAATTGGTGTGGGATATTGGACCGATGCTCGTTGGAACTCATGCTTCTGGTAATACAAGAAGTTGGCACGGAATTAAAGAAGTACCAAGATCGGATTTCCGGTGCTGATGGAGGACAAAGATTCCAAATGGCTGGAGTAGTTAGAAGCACAAGTGAAGAAGTACAAGGAGGATCTATTGGTATATAAGCGCAAGAAGAGACGACAAATGATCCAAGATTATGAAACTTCCACTGTACACAAGTGGACGATTGGTTCAGCGGAGCCCCCCATAAACAGATTTGGATATAGGAGGAGAAGGAATTTTAAACCTAGACAAGGTTTGAGAGACATTTTCAGCTCCGGTTCCGAAGGGGAGACTGATGAAACCGAGGGGTCCATTGAGAATGGAGCTTCTAACACGGCCCATTTTTTAGGAGTCACAACCAGAAGCAGGTCAGGAGACAACGGACAAGGAGGGGGAAGAGGAGGTTCAAAGGGAACAAAACCCCCTCTGGCACCGTGTGTGATACAATGGAACAAATGATTTTTAACCTATCAAGTTATACATTAACAGCAGAAGAGGTGCAGGTCCTCAGTAAAGGATTGAATTTTGTGCCCACTCAAAGGTTGGACAAGTTCAACACTGAGATAGAACTGTATAGATTGTCACGCAAATTACATCTGCGGGATTATTTCAAGGATGAAACATATGTGAATAAACATCGGAAGGACCCCTTTAAGGTCAAAAGTCATTTTGACCCCAGTACAACTAATCCCTCGATCAAGACGTTCAACAAAGTTGTGCACTATGATGTGATGGAGCACATCGAACATAGTTATCCTAAATATTCCAACATGTCGGTAATAGAGAGAGCAGCTTTGAGAAAACTGAAAAGGAACCGGGATATCATCATTCATCCGGCCGACAAGGGCGGAGGGGTTGTGGTCCAGGACTATCAGAAATATAGAGAGGAGGTAAGGAGGCAATTGGGGGATGAAACCTGTTATAGAGTGCTAACATGCAATCCCACACACACACATTTAAAATGGAGGTTGATTATTACTTAGATAAGGGTGTGGAAGTGGGAGCTTTGGATCTTAGGTTAGCGGAGCTCTTAAAGGTACGATACCCCATTTTGCCCGTACTATATTGCCTACCTAAAATTCATAAGACACTGACCAACCCTCCTGGAAGGCCCATAGTTTCGGCAAGAGGTTCTCTATTATACACTGTAGCGCAATATGTGGACAGTGTTTTACAGCCATATGTGAGATCTATTCCATCCTTCATCAAAGACACAACAGACTTTTTGAATTCACTTAAGCGGATCGATTGGGGGTTGGAGGAATTGCTTTTGGTGACTATGGACATAACCAGCTTATATACATTCATTCCGCATGAGGGGGGAAAAGCTGCGGTTTGGCAGCTGCTTGAAGAGAGCAAAGATTTCTGTACGGAAGACATTGATTATATAGTGGGACTCATAGATTTGATTCTTAAGCATAACTATTTCAAATTTGAGAAAGAGATATATATTCAGCTTACAGGGACGGCCATGGGGTCTCCAATGGCTCCGTCCTATGCAAATGCATACATGTGGAAATATGAACGAACTCACATAATGCAGTCACAATATTGGTCCTTTATTCAGCATTATGTGAGATTCATTGATGATCTCTTTCTTGTGTGGTCTGGAGGTGTAGATTTGTTAGTGTCTTTTGTTAATCAACTGAATGAGTTGCCCACACCGATTAAGTTCACACTCAACTACAGCACTGTTGAGATCTGACTGTTTATCTGACTGTTTGTCAAACCCACGGACCGCAATGCATTGCTCAATGCCCGCAGTCAGCACCTGGCATCTCTCAAGAAAGCTCTGCCCAGGTCACAGTTTATGAGGGTGAGGCGGATAGTGTCCGAACCTGAGGACCTTAAGGTGCAAATGAGTAAAATGGGAGAGAGATTTTGCGCAAGGGGTTACAAACAAGCGGACATTGAGCAATGCATACAACAGGTCAGTGGGATGGATAGAAATGCTTTGCTGGAAAGGAGTGTTAAAGATGAATTGACCAAAGAAGATCGTATGATAGTGACTACTACGTACTCGGATGTAGCGCATGCATTCAAAGAAACTACTTTGAAGCATTGGGAAATACTCCAGAAGGATACTGAGATTGGTCATTTATTTAGACAACCCCCCATGTTTGCATTTAAGAAGGGGAGGAGTATTAGTGATGAATTGGTCAGGTCGGATCCTACTGACAAGTACATGCCAATAGAAGGTCCACAAAAGAAAGGGGTCTTTAGATGCGCAGGTTGTGTTACCTGTTCTCATATGATCACGGGCCCTAATTTCTTGGTTACGCAGGTGAACCTTGAAATTAGGGTAAGAGACTTTATTACTTGTACAACTTCGTATGTGATTTATTTGTTGATGTGTCCTTGCCCTATGGGGTATGTCGGCAAAACGACACGACCCTTTAGGGAAAGATTGAGGGAGCACAGATCTCTGATATGGCAAGGATTGAACAATAGTGCAAGTGAACAGCAACTTAGTAGATCCCCAGTGGCAAGACACTTCATAGAGGCGAAACATTGTATAAGAGATTTGAAATGTTTCCCTTTTGAAGTGGTTAAGCAATCGCCACGGGGGGGGGGGGTGATAGAGAAAGCTGGCTGTCTAAACGGGAAATGTATCGGGTGTATCGTTTGCAAACACTGTCACCGTTGGGAATGAATGAGCAATTTAATTTGGTCCATTATATATAGAGTATTGATTATAAGACACAATAGCGGTGGTTATTGAATATAAAATATTTAGGTCTGTAGTGTCAAGTGAATTGCTCTGTGTTTCTAACAGATTCACCCGTCTATGGTTTGACGTCAGGTGAGTTGGTGGGCGTGACCAGAGAGGGGTGAATCAGGTGAGGTAATATAAGGTGAAACTGTTCGGTTTGTGCTTAGTATGATTGTAGTTGTCCCTGAAGAAAGTCCAAAACAGGACTGAAACGTCGGACTGCAACTGACAGTTTATTTTTATATTTTGTATCTTAATAAAATAATAGTGAATTTTTAAGCATGGAGTGCCCGGCTTGTGTTATTGTATGCATCCTCTCTCAATGGCCCATGTATAGGTTGGCATAGCTGGGGGTGAAGCTGGCCCCTGTCGCAGCTCCCCTTATTTGCTGAAAGAATTTATCCTCACTAGAAAAATTGTTGTGATGTAGTATAAAATCTATTATAGTTCGGATAAATTCTTTTTGGACATTTTGCATATTATCGTCCTGTTGTAGATAATATTCTACCGCCTCTAAACCTTTTTCATGTATAATATTAGTATACAACTTAGTTACATCTATGGTGGCCCAATAATACCAATGTTCCCACTTTATTCCTTCCAGAGTTTGCAGTACATGTTTGGTGTCTTTTAAATATGAGGGCAAAGTGGCTACATGTTGTTGTAAAAAATGATCCACATATTGCGATGCATTTGATGATATACTATCCATACCTGCTATTATGGGGCGGCCAGGTGGATTTTTTAACTGTTTGTGGATCTTCGGGATTTGATAAAAATAAGGAATTTTAGGATTGTCTACTGTTAAAAACTGTTTTTCCATCAAATTCAATACCCCATCTCTATAACCTTGATTGATAATTTTACTAAATGTGTCCCCATATTCATCAGTAGGATCAATCTCCAACTGAATATATGTACTGTTATCTGAAAGAAGTCTATTCACTTCCTCCAGGTAATCTCCTCTGTCAAGAATAACTGTAGCTCCTCCTTTGTCTGCATAGGTAATATGAATATCCTCATTTCTTTTTAACTTTTTAAGAGATATTTCTTCCGCTTTATTAAGATTATTATATCTATTTCTATCTTTCATGCACATATTTTTAAAATCTGCTAACACCGATGTAACGGACCCCTAGGCCGTTACATGGAGGCCTTGTCAGGCCTCCCAAGAAACTCCCTGAAGAACTGTCTTTCACATTAAAAGACTGGGTTTCTCAAAGAGAACATAGACTGAACTCCATGGATAGAGAGCCCATAAACTTTGCATGTGAAAGTAGGCAGGCTGCTGATTTTCCACCACCCGTGTAATGTATGCAAGGGTTTGGCATAGGTTTTGCAGGGGACAGGTAGGCGCACTGGGGATTGGTCCCCACTGTCCAGGCATCTGGTGACTCACTCGGCCAGGACTGGTCTTTGTATTTTGTCACTCTGAATCCTATTGGTCAGGATTCAGAGCGGCAAGATTAAATTATGTAGAATGCCTGTCTTTGTGTACAGCCCCATTGTGCCTTTTGTTCTACTGTTTATGTTCCATTGTTTAGATGTGTATTGCAGCCAGACGCTATTGATTCCCCCCAGTATGTCTTTGTACTACCTCCATTGGGTATTGTATGAACAACTGTATAAAAGAGCTGATTTTTGACTCAGTAAGAGAGAAATCGTTTTGGACTTGAAGCTGTGTCCTGTCCTTATCCTGAATGGTTTAAAGGGACCCCTCTGTCCCCCATTCAGGCATCTGATGTTCCAGGGTTCCAGTGGGCAGATTCCCTGTGTTCCAGCCTTGTTTCCAGTGACTGTTTCCAGCCTTTTATCCAGCTACAGAGTTCAAGCCAGCTTTCCAGCCTACATCCTAACAGGAGGGATTCCAGCTCTTTATGGTGGATTTACCAGGCTACCCACTTGTAGCTGAACTCAGGAGGGAGAAACCCAGCACGACGGCCCTGGACAGCGGCGTCCTAGGGTTACCTTTACAACCATATTATAGAAGGTATCAATATAGGGCCCTCTGTCCCGTTAGGGATAAAATATTGATTTTGGTTTAAATGATGTGTGTATTATGTCCATTGCCTTAGGGGTGTTGTGATCATATTTTACATGTTTGTTTTCCTTTTTTACTAAATATCTTTTTAATGTAAGATTACGTACAAATCTATTAAGATTTAAAAATAATTCAAATTCATTAGCGTCTATGGTAGGTACTAATTTAAGACCTCTATTAATTAATTGATATTTCTAAAAAAATTAGTATTTTGGGTACTAACATTACTTTGAACTACTTATGCAAAACTTACTTTAGCGGTATGGGTATCTTCAAAATTAATTCTCAACTCTTCTTCTAATTCTGTAAGTGGGTGAACTGTTTCATGTGTATCTTTTTCTAGATCTCTCAATGTATCATATTTATTAGAAATAGTAACATTATGAACTGGTGTATAATTTTGTGTCTTATCTTGAAACTGTGTATTTCGTGTTGTGCTTTTTTTCGGTGATTTAACATTTACAGGTGCATGAATTTGTGCAGTGTGTGTATTACTGTGTTTATGCATCTATTAGATGCACTACTGAAATGATGATGCTTAGGATCTGTAGATCTATTCTTAAATCCTGTATTGTTATGTGGCGACTCACTATTATATTTAGAACGTGAAAATTGTGTAACAGAACGTGAGGATGTGGAATTGGATCCAGAGAAATTGGGGAGAATTCCTAACTGTATCCTTAACATAGTCAATGACATGTCTATTATATTTTTTCTCTTTTCTATCGAATACCTGTTTCTCATATGACACCACCCTATTATTCGTAATGTCATTAAGATCTTTAAAGGCTGAACTCTGTGTATATGGTTGTAATAAATCTTTAGCATCCAAATGCTTCCAGACACCTAGATGATCTTTTGCATGTAGCAGAGTAACATTATCATTATTTGTGAAAAGGGGTCACTTAACCATTCAATGCGGGATAGGCATCTAATGATTTGGCAATCAAAGGGTTAATCAATTACAACGAAAACATCTTAATGATTTTTTTTCATTTATATAGATTTGTAATTATGATGAAAGACAGTTTGGGATATTTTAACCCCTTAAGGTCTCATGACGTGCCAGGACCATCACGGCTGTCCTTCACTTAAGGACCAGTGACTGTCCTGGCATGTCATCGAATTCAGGGCTCCCCTCGTGGCTGCACACCGTTCGGGGAGCCCCGAATCCATTAGTGGAAAAACAAAATGCCCCGTGGTCCTTAAATGCCAGATGCACGGGTGGTCCTTAAGGGGTTAAGCACATTGTAGATAAAACATTTCAGTCAGTATATTGTTAAAGGGATAGTAATGTTTCACAATAAAAGCAGCTCCGTCATAGTATTTGGGCCATGGAGAGTGATATTTCAATATTGTCAGAATTGTAGTTCAAGAGTAATTGAATTATAAAGTATCTCCCTCCCGCCACTTTTACTGATGTAACACTGCTCACCTCAGAACAGCAAGACTATCCAGATGGATCTCAGAGAGAGACAATTTTCACTGAGCATAAGGGAAAAACCTGAAAAACCTGTCAAGGGGGCAGGGTTTTCCTTATGATCACAATAAGAAGATTGTCCCTTGCTGTTAGCTGTATGGTCTGTGGACCAGATTCCACATCTGAGGGGAGGGGGCTTACACTAGGTAAAAGGGGTGGGAGGGGGAAACTTTATCATTCAATTACTCTAGAACTACAACTCTGACAGTATTGAAATAACACTCTCCACGGCCCAAATATTATGAAGATTAATTGGAGCTTCTGTTTTTGTGAAACATTACTATCCCTTTAAGTATGTGTGTCTATATCAGTGTGTGTCTGTGTCTTATATTAGAAAAGGGCAATCGTAGATTACTAATGTATTTAATGTTAGCATTTTATGCACATTGCACTTGTTACTGTTTATAAAGCAACAATCATGGAAACCTAAGGACTGTAATTCAGGAATTTAAAGATGAGCAATTCTGATGCAAACCAACTGCCCTATAGGGGACAAAAATCCCAAATATTTATTTTTAACACCTTAAATGCTAGATATATCACCAATGCGTTGCAAAACAATGCTTTTGAGACATCTTTAACATTCAAGCCCAATTTAACCCACTGAGTACCAGATGGGTTGAATAAATAGGATTTTTTTTTATTCACCACCTATTGTGCAGTTTGTTTTCTCCAGAACCGCCCATTTTTATTTTATTGAATATGACCCCAAGTCTTCTCCAATGGGAGCAGACTTAGTTAGTGGCCAGATTCTGTTCCATGAGCCATTTTGGGGGTCAGAGAAATGATGTCTGCAACTGGTCTGGGGGGGGGGTTGGCTTTAATCCCTGGACTTAATTTGCAGCATTACTGCCCCAATAACGAGCAGTTATCAGAGCTTGAAGTGTGAATGAACAGCCTAAAGAACCTCATCTCTGAGTTCTTTTACATTGTGATATCAACTAGACATAATGCAGGATCAGTTTTCTGATCCTCAAATTGCCAATAGAGCTGTTCTGTAAAACACAGAACAAGAACAGACTTGATGAAGGGAAACTATTAACTGCCTTTCAGCTTTCTGAGTAAGTAATTTTCCAGAGAGTTCTTAGTACTGGCCTTGATCATATTTGTAAATGGTAATCATAACACCCCTTTGACATCTCTTCTGTACTGTAAACAAGCCCTGTTTTACTAATCTCTCTTTATAAGTAAAATCTTCCATTCCTTTCATCAGTTTTATTGCATGCCTCTGTCCATTTTTTCAAGTTCAATAATGTTTCTTAAGAACTGATGCCACAAACCATGTTCTAGATGAGGCCATACTAATGAATTATAAAGAAATAAAATTATATTCTCATCTTGTCCATTTATACCCCTTTTTATACATGATAGTATCCTACTGGTTCTTGTGGTCGCCAATAGAATGTCTTACATAGGTTGTGTCCTTCAACCTGCAGTAAGGTACAGCTACCTAGGTAAGGTAATCTGGTGAACAAATTAAATGCTGCTTATTATTAGGGTATGCTTCTTCTTTAAGATGCATATTAAATCATATACACTGAATGTCCAGTTTATTAAGTACACCAACCAAATAGTAATTAGCATCTACTTTCCAATATCCTCCTGAAATCAGAACATATATTCCATGAGGTGCTAGGTGCATTCCTCCAGGATTCTGGCCCATGCAAACTTGAGTCCCTGATGTAAACAGCCCATTCCACTTCATCCCACAGATGCGTAATTGGGCTTATATCTGGTGACTGCATAGGTAATGAAGTATGGTAAAGTCCAACTCATGCTGCTGTAACTATTCACCAAAAATCCACACTTAGTGACATACTACATTGTCTTGCTGGATATAATCATAGCAGGATGGATAAATTGTGAACATGCTACAATGTTCAGTATAAGCACTGGCATTTATAAATTGTTCCACAAGTATCAAGAGCTCTAAGATTTGCCACAAAATACTCCCCACACATCACATGATCAGAACCAGCTTCCAGTGTTGACAACTGCCACAGTGGGTTCAGTGTTTCATGCTATTTTTGTCATTCCCTGGCCCTACAGCCAGTGTGGAAAACTGGTGCCAGTTCTGACGGACTAGGCAACCTTTTCTAATTCCTAAAATGTCCATTATCAGTTTTCCTGTGTCATCAGTAGCAGTAGCTGATTTTTAGATGACGGGAGTGAAACTCAGTGAGGATATATGCTGCTATATCCAACTGTTTTTAGAACAAATGCATTGTGCGGTCTTATATGACCTCTGGCACACTACTTATCGCATTAGTGTACATTGACCTATTATAAGCCCTCTCGTAGACTACACAATTCTTGACTCCCTCCTTAAGTCTAACACTTCAATAAGCTGTTTCTTGCAATATTACTGCTGTTGACTGGATGTTTTCTGGTTGCAGAACCTTTCCCAGTAAAATTTAGAGAGTGTTGTGCATGAAGGAGATGGTTTCTGTGATACTTGCATCAGTGGGTTTGGCAATTATTATTATACCATGCTTGGGTCCCATCAATTAGATCCCACTATAGGAAAATATATAACTGAAATTCAAGCACTCACTATTCCTTGTTATGTGACTATCAGATTTAAATGACCTGATGTGGACAAGCGACATTATTCCAGTTTGAGTGGTTGTACACTTGGATCAGGGGGGAATAACAAATATCCATACACAGCACTATTGCTCGTGACCACTACTTTTGTTTTACAAAGAGTTAGATGCATCTCTAACATCCAAGAGGTTGGTGTGTTTTATA
Organism: Rhinophrynus dorsalis; assembly: GCA_037306005.1. Lineage (NCBI taxonomy): Eukaryota > Metazoa > Chordata > Amphibia > Anura > Rhinophrynidae > Rhinophrynus > Rhinophrynus dorsalis. The sequence continues at coordinate 97,051,395 of CM074727.1, read as the reverse complement.
TTTACATTTAAATTGCACCCACACACTAATTACATATATGTTCACATTTCCATTTCTTTATATTAGTCACACTTTTCTGGTACCAAAAGGACCATTTTAACATCCAAAGTGCATATTATAGGAGCAAAATATTTTTACCCCCAAATCACACTTGTCATTTTCATTGTCATTTTCAGCAATGTTGCTCTATACACACTTACAGTGATAGTAATGTTACACAAAAAGCAGCTCCAATTAATCTTCATAGTATTTGGGCTATGGAAGGTGCTATTTCAATATTGTCAGAGTTGTAGTTCAAGAGTAATCCCGCCCCTTTTACCTAGTGTAATCCACCTCCCCTCAGATGTGGAATCTGGTCCTGGGACCAGACAGCTCACAGCCATGGACAACCTTCTTACTTTGAGCATAAGGAAAACTCTGCCCTCTTGACAGTTTTTTCAGGTTTTCCCTTATGCACACTGTAGATTGTCCCTCTCTGTGATCAATCTAGACAGTCTTGCTGCTCTGAGTTGAACAGTGTTACATCAGTAAAAGGGGCGGGAGAGGGATAGTTTATCATTCAATTACTCTTGAACTACAACTTTGACAGTATTGAAATAATGCTCTCCACAGCCCAAATACTATGAAGATTAATCATAGTTGCTTTTTTGTTAAACATTACTATCCCTTTAATATATTTCCTTGTGCGCAACAAAGGGTATGTATGTGTATGCATTTATGTGTGTTTTAACATGTCTGTAGTTTCAGGATGTATACTGTATATATTATAATGTATATTTTATCATTTATATTATATTTTTATCAAGAAGAAGAATAACAACGTTTCTCTCTATAGATTACAGCAAAAAGTGGAAATACAAATTTGGATTGCATGCATTTATACCAAACAACAATGCTAATAACAAACAGGTTCTCATATCAAATATAACTTCCAACCTGGAAAATAACATATAAAACTCTAGCATTGTAAACCTGTCTGACCATGATCTGTCATTACCAAACATATTGGTTCTATCTAGGGGATTATCATTCTGTCCATGCGTTAAACTGGATCCCATACAACTCTATTCAGACCTTGAAGAATTCATCAGGAGACTAAAGGAATATATATATACACAAAAAAGGATAACAACGCAACAATTTTTGATTACAACACCAAGAAAAAGAACACACATTTCACTCCACAACCAGGATATAACCCCAAATTGGATCACTATATAGAAAACTTCAACTAAAGAACTGCATCTTACATAACGCAGCAGCAGAAAAAAACATATACAGCCTATCACTATCAGAGAGAAGTGCAATAGGTGATCTAAGCACAAACCACAAAATCACAATTAAACCGGTAAATAAAGGAAAACTCATGGCTATATAAAAGAGGGAAGGAAACAGCTATCTAGCATCCATTAATACAAATACCCAAATAGATAAATCCAAGAAACCTCAAAAACAGCGCAAACACAAAGAAAACATAAGTAGCATCTAAGTGTAGTAGTCTTTAATATAACATCTTACGAAAATAAAAGAATTGCACTTACAATAGCCCTTCTTGGGCTTTATGCGTTGGGTATGGGTCTTTATCCTCGTAGTCCCAAACTTTGGACTTTGTTACTTCTATGTGCCTCTCTGTCCTTAGAAGATCCGTCTTCTGTGTGCCGAATTCAGTATTTGCTTTAAGCAATAAGTTCTTACTCGTTCATGCAAGTAATCCAATAGTTCAGCGTAAGTGAAGGGACCGGAGCAATCCCTTCGCTGTTTCTTATGCCCGCCCGAAACCTCGTGGCGGCTGCGGCATCCAAATTGCCGGTGCTCAGGATGAAGGACCGGGGCGGAGTAACAGATCTCAAAGGGGGCGTGGGAGGGACCCAATAGTGGCGAATAGGGAATGAGTCTGAAGCGCCCTAACGTTTTCGCAGACGTCCGTCTGCTTCTTCACGGGGCAGAAAAAGTCCTGGGTTTACAATGGGTGATATTTATAATCATCAGTTAATCGTTCAAGTAAATTGAATGATTGGATGGTGAGCTAAATATAAGACATCGCTAACATACCATTAAAATACAGTAAAATGAAGGGAAATAAGAAAAAATAAAAACATATATATGATATATAATACGTATATGTTTATGATTATTCTCATATTTGAGTGGCACCAATGAATGAAACATTTGTGTGTGATGATCGAATAAAAACCTTATTTGTATAATAAAAAATAAATGTTATTTGTTTTATTTAAAAGATTAATTAGGAATGGGGACTTAAAATTAGAGAAAGTGTAAATGGAAACATATACAATGTGTTGCAGTGTGAAGTGATGGTGAAAAGTGTGAAATATAAACATGTTTATAAAAAAAGGAAGAAAAAGATAAATGTGACTGAAATCATATATATAATTATAAAGTGTGTGTGATGTGGAAAAGTGTGAAAAAATGGTGATAGAGAGAAATACTGAAATGAGAACATGTGTGAAAATATGAGTGGTGAATAGTCAATTGAAATAAATGTGTGATAACTTATTTAATAAAGCGTGATGTACTGTGAGATGTTGTGTTTAAAATAATGTTGCATGACGGAATAACTGTTACATTCAGTGGTACTATCCATTACAATGTTGCAACAGGTATTGAAACTTTAACCATATCCTAATATGACATTTGGACATTAATATAGAGAAAAGAGCTGACCAAAAACCTATATATCCATATAGAATGAAAAAAATATATAAAAATAAGTTATAAAGATAAATTCAATTAAAAGAATAGAATATCACAAAGATCTCTGAATAAAAATTTCTTTTACTAAAATGTTTAAATAAAAGAATATATGTTCAAATTATAAAAAGGAGGCAAAATCAAAATCTACATTTAACCCATAAGGGTGCAAAGTCTGTAATTTGTGTATCCAATATGATTCTCTTTGCCTGAGTTTGAGAAGTCTATCACCACCTCTATGTCCAATTTTAACTTGTTCTATACCTAAAATTTCTATGTTTTTGTGATCGCACTGGTGTGCTTGTTTAAAATGTTTAGATAAGCTATGGCTTTCCAGTCCTTTTTTGATATTATAGAGATGCTCATTGAATCTGGTTTTTAATTTGCGTTTGGTCCGCCCTATATATTGTAATTTACATGAGCAAGAAATTAAATATACTATATAGGTGCTGGAACATGATATGAAATCCTTGATAGTATACTCTTTGTTGGTTTTGGTAGAACAAAAATGAGAATTTTTTGGTTTTTTTAAGCATTTGCAAACCTTACAATTACTCTTCCCACATTTGTACATACCTCGTCTATCTGATAGCATATGTTTTGGAGATTCTATCTTGTGGTGTATATCACTAGGGGCTATATAACTGGATACATTTCTGTTTTTCTTGTAAATGAATTTGGGAAAATTACCTATAAGTGGTGCTAAGACTAAATCCTCCTTTAGAATGTGCCAGTGTTTCTTTAAGATATGTTCTATTTGTTTTGATTGACTATTAAAAACTGTGGTAAAAGCTGGTATGTTATTATTGTATGTTTTGTTCTTGGTTTTGTATTGTAGAAGATCATCTCTGTTAAGTACTTTAGTTTTTTCTAGAGCTTCTTCTACAATTTGTGGATTATATTTTTTTTCTCCTTGAATTTCCTTTTGAGGATATTTGATTCTTCCAAGAAATCTTTGTTGTTTGAACAATTCCGTTTAATTCTTTGGAATTGACCATATGGAATGTTATTTATCCATTTTTTATTATGACCACTATGAGCATGTAGGTATTTGTTGCCATCTACCTGTTTCCTAAAATTACGTGACTGAATCACCAATTCTGAGTTGAAAAAAAGATCTACGTCCAAGAATTCAATATGTTGTGCTTGAATATTACTAGTGACTTTTAGGTTCAGAGAATTGTTATTCATGTAACCTATGAATTGTTGGCATTGAACTTCTGTACCGTTCCAAATGAACAACAGGTCGTCTATATATCTTTTGTAGTAGACAATGTTGTGTGAAAAGGGATTATTATTGTGAATGTACTCCCTTTCCCACTGTCCCATATAAAGATTGGCGTAGGAAGGGGCGAAAGCTGAGCCCATCGCTACGCCAGACATTTGTAGAAAGAACTGTTGTTCGAAGAGGAAATAGTTATGATGTAGGATGTAATGTATACAATCAATAATAAACTCTACCTGATGTGGTGGTAAAATCTGTATTTCTTTTAACTTGTTGTGGATAGCCTCAATGCCTTGGGAATGAGGAATGCAAGTATACAAACTAGATACATCACATGTTACCCATAGATAACTATGTTTCCATTTAATATCTTTTAGACCATTGAGAACATGTGTGGTATCCTTTAAAAACGAAGGTAGTATATTGACCAAGGGATTTAGAAATTCATCTATATATTGAGAAAGATGATATGTGAGGGAATTGATGCCCGAAACAATGGGCCTACCAGGAGGTTGACTAATGGATTTATGTAATTTAGGTAGATGGTAAAAGATGGGGATGGTTGGGTTTTCGTTGAATAAAAATGCCAACTCTACTTCTGTTATTATGTTCTTTTTTAGAGCATTATGTAGCAGTTGTTTGAGTTCTAGAATAAAATGTGCAGTTGGGACACTCTTTAGTTTTTCATACATATTTGTATCACCTAGTAATCTAAAAGCCTCATTTAATTGAATTTATCTTTATAACTTATTTTTATATATTTTTTTCATTCTATATGGATATATAGGTTTTTGGTCAGCTCTTTTCTCCATATTAATGTCCAAATGTCATATTAGGATATGGTTAAAGTTTCAATACCTGTTGCAACATTGTAATGGATAGTACCACTGAATGTAACAGTTATTCCGTCATGCAACATTATTTTAAACACAACATCTCACAGTACATCACGCTTTATTAAATAAGTTATCACACATTTATTTCAATTGACTATTCACCACTCATATTTTCACACATGTTCTCATTTCAGTATTTCTCTCTATCACCATTTTTTCACACTTTTCCACATCACACACACTTTATAATTATATATATGATTTCAGTCACATTTATCTTTTTCTTCCTTTTTTTATAAACATGTTTATATTTCACACCTTTCACCATCACTTCACACTGCAACACATTGTATATGTTTCCATTTACACTTTCTCTAATTTTAAGTCCCCATTCCTAATTAATCTTTTAAATAAAACAAATAACATTTATTTTTTATTATACAAATAAGGTTTTTATTCGATCATCACACACAAATGTTTCATTCATTGGTGCCACTCAAATATGAGAATAATCATAAACATATACGTATTATATATCATATATATGTTTTTATTTTTTCTTATTTCCCTTCATTTTACTGTATTTTAATGGTATGTTAGCGATGTCTTATATTTAGCTCACCATCCAATCATTCAATTTACTTGAACGATTAACTGATGATTATAAATATCACCCATTGTAAACCCAGGACTTTTTCTGCCCCGTGAAGAAGCAGACGGACGTCTGCGAAAACGTTAGGGCGCTTCAGACTCATTCCCTATTCGCCACTATTGGGTCCCTCCCACGCCCCCTTTGAGATCTGTTACTCCGCCCCGGTCCTTCATCCTGAGCACCGGCAATTTGGATGCCGCAGCCGCCATGAGGTTTCGGGCGGGCATAAGAAACAGCGAAGGGATTGCTCCGGTCCCTTCACTTACGCTGAACTATTGGATTACTTGCATGAACGAGTAAGAACTTATCGCTTAAAGCAAATACTGAATTCGGCACACAGAAGACGGATCTTCTAAGGACAGAGAGGCACATAGAAGTAACAAAGTCCTAAGTTTGGGACTACGAGGATAAAGACCCATACCCAACGCATAAAGCCCAAGAAGGGCTATTGTAAGTGCAATTCTTTTATTTTCGTAAGATGTTATATTAAAGACTACTACACTTAGATGCTACTTATGTTTTCTTTGTGTTTGTGCTGTTTTTGAGGTTTCTTGGATTTATCTATTACAACGGTGGACAAGGCCACCAGTCGCATCTCATCCTGCAGCAAGCACTTCTGTATCTTCAGTTTTCATCTATTCTTCATCATGCATCACTTATCCATTATCCAAAACATTAACTGTGTCTCCACTAATGGACCATTAAGTGTCTTCATCTTTCATCATTTCATCATTCATTTGTATGTACTCTAATCTCCATTTCATTAATTTCTCTACTATTGTTATTTTACTAATTGTGTTCTAGACCATTAGGTAGTGAGCGCTATTTTGTTTAAAATTTGCTCTTTTTTTAATACAAATACCCCACCAATAAATATACCAGGCAACTCCAAAATCTCATTAAATCATTCCCAAAGAACACAGCTAGAACTGAGACAGCTTGTATCAACCAACCATGCCGTGGGGACTTTCTCCATGCTTTTAAAAATCTACCCAAACAATAGCTTTATGCAAGACCCCATAGATGTCCTTAACAAACGCAACCAGATTAAAGATATACCTACTAAGGCTATTGTAGCTGCTGTGGAGGTGGAATCACTCTGTAGCTACATTCCACACAAGGATGGAGATGATGATTGCTATCAGTTCCTATCATGACCTGACCACAACTAGATATATAGCCCCCAAATTATCACTAAATTGATAAAATTTAACCTCACACAATTATATCACCTTTGACCAGAAATTCTACTTACAGATAATAGGATGTGTCATGGACACAAAGATGGCATCACAATATGTAAATCTCTTTTGACTGACCTATAACAGAGATTATAAACATTGTCATTATAATGATGATATATTCATCATATGGACAGAAGAAGGTTTTCAAAAACCATTCAAAAAATGTCATCCATTTCATCCCTCAAATTTATTTCTCTCAGAATGAGTACATTTCAAGGACACAACCATAACATTCTCTAAACGCAAACTACACACATCTGTATACAGAAAACCTCCAGACAGGTACATTTATATTCACAACTCCAGCTTTCACCCATTTCACACTAACCAAGGCATCATTGATAGCAAAGCAGCCAGACACCACCACATATACTCGGATACCAACGACTGCAATAATCATTTAAAAATACTGAATCATTCAACAGAAAATCTACAAAATAAGGCAGTCACAAAGAAAATTCATTGAGGTCACCATATGAACATCTGTTACAAGAAGGAAGGCACTACACATATACCAGCAGTGACTACATATAACCCAGCACTAAAAGAAATATGCACAGTCATCAAAGAGCTACAGCATCTGCTAACAGAAGATGTAGTGTTAAAATACTTTTTCCCCCAACTGCCTATTCTTGCATCCAGGCAACCACTGAATAAACAAACACTGATAATGGGACCAAACCTTGCAACAAATCGAGCTGCAAACCATATTTGTGAAAATAATACTGCACAACACAACAAGTTATTCAATATTAAAGGATTATATCCATGTACATCAGAAATGTTGTAAATATGATACAATGCACTGAATGTGAAACTGGATGTTCCATTGGTGAAAGTGGCATAAAACTTAATCTAAGAATGAATTCACACAGACAATCAAATATGAAATACAATTTAAAAAAATAACCATACCCCACTGGTCATCATTTCACCCTGAGAAACCAGTCCATCCATATTAAAATGGAAGTTTCCCCTTAATTCAAGTTTGCATATTTGAAAAAAGTCCAGCAGATGTCTATTACCTGAGTCTTCTGTATATTAAAAGGAATATATTGTGCTATGTCTAAGCGCTTACTTCTTTGTAGTTCAAAATTTATGAAGCACTGAAGATCCACCATCCGCTCCTTCTCCCCACGTTACTCAGAAGATGCAGGCTGGTCAGGACGGCTGCAGCGAGGGACAAACTTCAGTAAGCAAAGGGAAACCCTGCCCTCCTTCATCAAGGGGGGCATGGTTTCCCTTATACTTACTAAAGTTTGTCCCTTGCTGCAGCCATCAAGTCGCATGACCAGAGCTCAGATTCTGTGGGAGGCGGCCAGAAAGGTGCGGGTGGGGGATCTTTAGTGCTTCATAACTTTTGAACTACAAGGAAGTAAGCGCGACATAGCGCAATCTGTTCCTTTTAATATACAGAAGACTCGGGCAACTAATTTTAAAGAGACATTACTGTCCCTTTAATCAGCATATGAAAACATCACTGGTACCCAAATCAGCATACATTAGCATATGTAAAATGTAAGTGTGCATTTTATGGTCTTTTGGCTAACATGACATATAGACAGTTTTTAATGAAGTTTTCAAAATACGTACAGGGAACTTCACAGATACCTAAGAGAGAAAGATATTATAACAAAGAAAATCATTTTTTTCAGCACCAAGGTCACTGGAATACAAAAAGGACTTGGTATTCTGCTCATTTTTTCCAAAATCTATTCTAACATTTCCTTTATTTTATTTGATTTTAGTTCATAATGACCCCCATTTTCCTTGTGTGATTTTTCTTACATTTATATCTATTTATGTCTGTGTATAATGGATTTGTCTCCCTCCACCACCCTTTTCCACACCTGTCATGTAAGTATGTATCCTTATTTATATAGCACCATACTTTACAGAAATAGTACTACAAAAATACAGAAAGGGTTAAGGGCATGTGGCTAAAGTGTGATCATTGCATTATTAACAGGGGAAGAAGTGCAGCAAAGGGAATCATTCACTGGGAAAAGTGACCCTGCCCCATAGAGCTTGCAATCTAATTATATATCAGCCATCCCCTACTACACCCCCATACTACACCAGAGTCTAAAGCCATAAAGATGCTGCAACATGTGACAATGCACCAACACTAATAAGTACTACACATTTCCTCTTCTACTTCTAGTGGAACACCACGGCCAAGATGCACTACAGGTTGAAGAAATCTCAAAATGTTGATGTCCCTTCAGAGCAGTATCAAAAGCACATCGATAGTATGCACTAAAGGTTTTCAACATCATGTCCCCATCAATCCTACAATAATTTGCCCACATTGACTTCAATCAGACATGCCTTTGACAGGTTTAGGAACTTTCACTTATCCCATCGAAGATGTACTATTTCCACATGGAAATGCAGCATAATGAGCAATTATCGTATTCATGTGGGTGTATTTATATGTTAATGTGGCAATTCACCACATGCACTAAACTCTGCAGCCTCAGCTGTCAGAGTTGAGTCTCAGCTTTGCCTGCCTGAGGCTGGTGAAGTTGGGGATCTACCTGTACTTTCCTATACAGTAAAAGCCCTCAATCAATCATAAGCATGGAGGGTTGTGGAAATGCAGTTGATGTAGAAGGGATGCTCTCTCTCACACATTACAAGCTGTAGACAATCCTGAAGTCAGAGCATTCTCTCTGATTCCCCATTTGGTCAGTAGGGGAGTGGAGAGGATCCTTTCAGCACAATGAACAGCATCACTTCCTTAAGCCTTTGAGTGCCACAGGGATGTACATTGCCTAAAAGGGTTAGAAAAGTACACAGACCGGTACACAATCATCCAGTCATCTCTGTGTTTTTTTCATGGTCATGTTTGAAATGCACTCCCATTATTTAGCAAAATGGAATTTAACCCCTTGACTGGTAGAGATGCAATATCTACAATTTAATTATCAGTTGCGTCCACTGGGATTTGTGGCTACCAGATGCTACCTCAGCCTTGTTCCCTTGCCCAGTGGTAGCCAATGATCTCCATGTGCACTACCAGGCCCCCAGACTTGTTGTTCCTTTGCCCACTGGTAACCACAGATCCCTTTTACACTATCTGACCCCCCAGCCTTGTTCCCTTGCCTTCTGGTAGCCATAAATCCCCATGGACACTGCCTGTGTAAGTGAACAAGGCTGTTGGGTGTCAGTCAGTGTTTGTGGCGCTAACACACAAAGGCGATGTCCCTCATTCTGACTCGTAATGGTCATGTCCGACTGTTTTCCCCACAATGGTGATGTTTGACTGGCTTCCCCACAAAGGTGATGTTCGACAGGCTTCCCCACAACGATGTTTGACTGGCTTCCCCACAATGGTTATGTTCAGTAGGTTTCAAAGTCTATATTGCCTAATCTATCCAAACGCTCACTGCAAGTTTAAACTTATATACAAATATACTGATGACAAAAAGAAGACAGAACAAAATAATTGGGCTAATTGAAGGTAGCACTGTATTTTATTGAGCAACCACAATGCCCCCCTTAGCACCAATGAAATAAAGAAACTTGTTCAGTGCTTTTACTCATAAAAGTATAATATATAAAGCTTGTGAATTATAAAAGCACCTTCATCAATATAGGCCAAATCTGGATACATTTATATGTAACAACAAGGTTTGTAGGATGCACTCTCTATAATATAATTAAAAGGATAGTAATGTTTCATAATAAAAGTAGCTCTGATTAATCATCATAGTATTTGGACTTCGGAGAATGTTATTTCAATTCTTTCAGAGTTGTAGTTCAAGAGTAATTCAATGACAAAGTATCCCCCTCCCGCCCCTTTTACTGATGTAACACTGTTCAGCCAGATCAGAAAGGAGGTGCCCAGGTTGACTGCAGAGAGGGACAATTTTCAATTAAGATAAGGGAAAAACCTGAAAAACTTGTCAAGGGGGGCAGGGCCTTCATTTTTCTTATAGGAAGAAGATTGTCCCCTTCTGTTATCTGTCTGGTCTATGGACTGGATTCCACATCTGAGAAGAGATGGCTTACACTAGGTAAAAGGGGCGGGAGGGGAAACTTTGCTTGTGAATATCTATCAAACCATAATGGTTTGAGCCACAGGATCCTCAATAAGACTTATATTGTTCTTCATTTTTTTAATGCTTAAAAAATAAAATAAAGATAAAACAAAGTATTACTATCCCTTTAAATGCCAGGGTGCCAGTTAAACAAAAGTGTAGAGTTCTACAAAAGACACACTCACTGGACTTCTCATTAGTCAAATGCAAACCCAGTTGTATTTCTTAAAAGTATGTCAACAGTTCGGCAGTCTATGACACCTTTCACATTACAAACACTTACAACAGAAAGAATTAACATAATTGTATTCCCCAGACCTCATTATAAGGACTGCCAAGCACAGCCAATTAAATAATTGGTTAATTACATCCTCTCAGTATGACGTTACAATGCAGAGTTAACACCTACATGATACACTGTATACTGGAGTTACTAAACTAAAGCCAAGCAAGGGAGCCCCATTTACAGATCTTCAGGAGTAGACCTGAAACCAGTTCACTCTGTTTCAATGTTATAACCATTTGAAACAAACAAAATACCCTTATTAATCCATTAACAAACCCCCAATAAAATCAAAGTAAATATATACCTCTAAGAAACTATCATCTTGTAGGGTGGCAATGAAAAAACGAAGTGGGACATGCAATGCACAGCACAAAAAATGTTTTGAGAGAGTATGTGATGAGAGAGTATTAGTGGTCACACAGTTCTATGAATAATATATAACAGTGGACAAAGGTCTATCCCATCCACTCTAGAGCACGAGTCACATGTTTCAGTGTGCAATCCTTGCTCAATGAAGCCCGTAAGAGTCACAACATGCAGGAAACAATTAATTAACTCAATCAAGCATGTCTTCGAAGCATTCCACAGCACACAATAATGATAATCAAAGGCAACTTTCAATCAAGTGAAGTCCAAATAAAAAAGAACCTACAAATATAAAGTACAGAATCTTAACTCTGGAGCAATTGCCATTCAGAATGGTTGCCCAATACTTCACATCCCTTTGTGTGTGGTCCACATCTCTTGGAGCAGGCTGGGCAGAGAAGGGATATAAAGCAAACTAGGAATGAGATGATAATGGTAACATAATGGTGACAATGGGGGTAGCCTGTTGGCAGCAATGGGACACCGGAGCTTTGCAGAGCCTGGTGTCATCAAGAACGACCATAAAGATAACCTAATGCTAAGGGGGCATTGTGGTTGATCAATAAAATACAGTTCTACATTTGATTAGCTCAATTAGTTTGTTCTTTTCTTCATCAGTGTATTTGTATATAGGTTTAAAGTTGCGGTGCACAGTTCGCTACAATAGGTAATTTAGGCTTATAAGCCTACTGAACGTAAGCATTGTAGAGACTCATGTGGAACATCACCATTGTGGGGAAGCCAGTCAAACATAAGCATTCAAAACCCAGTGGGTACAGCGCTCAGTATAGGCAAACATTACACAGTTTATATAGAGGAAAAGAGGGGAAAGTGGGGATGTAAACAATAATTGTGCATTAAAAGAATATCATACAGAATATTTCTGTTTATGATAGCAATACAAGAGACTGTCCCTAAATTAGGAAAAATTAGTCTCTATAATCCCCCTCTTATCTGCTGCTAGTCCTCAAGAGTATTCCGCATGCATTCAGGTTCTCCAAAAGGATTCTCGTGACATGCAAAATCAAAAGAAAGAAAAAGGAAGGGGAGGACAGCGCATATATTCTCTAAGTGTAGTATATGACATCAACACATGAAATAAAAATAAAAAAAGAGAGAGAATGTGAAAAAAAGATTCAAACAAAAAAAGCAACAACCATCTCTAAGTATAGATAGATGACCAAAATGCTTGCAACTGTATGTGTAATAGCACTTGAAAACTCTGACACAGACAGATCTATTATAGAAAAAATGAATAAAAATTTATTCTAACAATTAAAACTCGATTGGAACAAAAAATTGTCCCTAATATTAAAATTAAATATAAGTCCGTTATAGCATTACATGTTGGAACTTGTGCTCAAAAAAACATATCAGTAGCTATAGTTCGGCAGCTGTATATAATTACCAGATAAATGTAAAATAGTAGCATAAAATTGATCCTTAACAAGTAAAGGTGTATGCTTACAAGACCTCCGGTAATCATGCGCTTGTAAAGAGCAGTTCTCCGCCTCACTGGTACTCCAGTCCGGGAACAAGAGCGAAGGTTCCAATAGGTGATGTATCCCTCACACAGCTGGTGTCGGTTGTTCCGATGTTGGAGTCAGAAGCGGGTGATATATCCCTCATGCGGCTGCTCTCAGTAGCTCCAATGTTTGAGTCAGAAGCGGGAACGAGAATAGTCACCGCAGTTCTCGTAAAATGTATTGCTTGAGAAACGGCTCGATCACTCCCAAAGCTGTTTAGCATTGGCGTCTAGCCTAACACGTGGAAGGTGATTTCTCAAGCAATACATTTTACGAGAACTGCGGTGACTATTCTCGTTTCCGCTTCTGACTCAAACATTGGAGCTACTGAGAGCAGCCGCATGAGGGATATATCACCCGCTTCTGACTCCAACATCGGAACAACCGACACCAGCTGTGTGAGGGATACATCACCTATTGGAACCTTCGCTCTTGTTCCCGGACTGGAGTACCAGTGAGGCGGAGAACTGCTCTTTACAAGCGCATGATTACTGGAGGTCTTGTAAGCATACACCTTTACTTGTTAAGGATCAATTTTATGCTACTATTTTACATTTATCTGGTAATTATATACAGCTGCCGAACTATAGCTACTGATATGTTTTTTTGAGCACAAGTTCCAACATGTAATGCTATAACGGACTTATATTTAATTTTAATATTAGGGACAATTTTTTGTTCCAATCGAGTTTTAATTGTTAGAATAAATCTTTATTCATTTTTTCTATAATAGATCTGTCTGTGTCAGAGTTTTCAAGTGCTATTACACATACAGTTGCAAGCATTTTGGTCATCTATCTATACTTAGAGATGGTTGTTGCTTTTTTGTTTGAATCTTTTTTTCACATTCTCTCTCTTTTTTTATTTTTTATTTTTATTTCATGTGTTGATGTCATATACTACACTTAGAGAATATATGCGCTGTCCTCCCCTTCCTTTTTCAAACATAAGCATTGTGGGGAAGCCAGTCGAACATGACCATTGTGGAGAAGCCTGTCTAACATGACCATTGTGATGATTCATGATACGTGAATCCCTATGTACAGAACAAATATCCTGTTATGAATTTATTACCCTGCATAATCTAATGTCATCAGCAAATACTGATATTTTGCTTTCTATATCTATTTCCAGGTCATTTATAAAAATGTGAAAAATCATAGACTCAAGTACTGAATCTGAGGTACTCCACTCTCAACTTTAACTGTAAAAGAATGGAGAATGTTCCATTTACAACAAAATATTCCCTATCTTTCAACCAGTTTTCTATCCAAATGCAAAGGTAATCCCCTAGGCCTAATTTCCTTATTTTATACCCCAGCCTCCTGTCTGGCACTGTATCAAATGCCTTTGCAAAATCTAGATATACTACATCTACTGCTTTAACATTATCTAGGTTGCTACTTACTTAGTCCAGTTCCTATGTTATTCTATAGAGTCTATGCACTAAGATCTCCAAAGGTCGTGAAATCTTAGGGCATAGGCTCCAAATAATAACAAAGGAACTGGAGAAGTGATATCTCTGGAGAAATAATCTCCGCTTTATCTCCTCTTTATCAAGCCTTAGGGAATCTCCCCCAATATCTCTGGGTCTACTGTTCCAGTTTACTAGCTTTGAAAAAAAAAACATATTCGTATTCATCAGAGCTCTTCTTTCTACCAATTTTGGTGACAATCCATCAGCTGGTTTAGGCTGTAGATATGACTAAACTTCTCATAAATCCAAATGGGAAAATTTATTAAATTAAGCAGTTTTTGGTATTTGGAAACTACACAATCGTTATGAAAAGGTTTTATGCAGTGTTTTAAGGGACTACAAATCAGACATGGAGCTCAATTTTATTGGGCCCAGTAAAACCTGTATTAGTTCCAAAAAGAGTCCCAGGCTCTTACACACATCATTGTACTATCAAAATTGTACTCCTTGGCCAGTATCCTCAGCAAGAACTTTCAATCGCGTGAACTCATATTGTGGCAAAGTGTCTGTATCACGGTGCCCGTGATTTTCTGCAGTTACTTGTCTGTCACCAGTAGGGGGCTTCTATTGGCTGTCTGCAGATAGCCCGCCTCTTATTGACTATTTAAACCTGGATTGGGCACCCTTTGAGTGCCCTTTCGTGTTGTTTCTGACCTTCTTGCTATGACTATGCTAGTGATAGCTGGGCCTCTGTTCCAGTGTTCCTGAGTTCCTGATCTCTACTGTTCCAGTGTTTCCTGCATGCTGAAGTACTTCCAGTCCTGGTTCCGGCCTAGTCTCTGGTGTTGCAGTTCCTGCTGAACTTCTCTGCTGTTTTCTGACCTGACTGATCGTTGCTGGTTCCTGTCATCTCATCACCTGTCTTCAGTATCCTGGCGACCTTCTGCCTGGTCGCGTTGGTGACATTGCTACAATTCCGTGTTGGTCCCAGCGTGCGGACGCTGGTTTGCTCCCAAGCCTTGCGGCTATACAAACTCGCTTGTTACACCAGTGTGCGGTCACTGGTTTGCTCCAAAGCCTATCAGCTATACAAATCTGTGTTGGTCCCAGCGTGCGGACGCTGGTTTGCTCCTAAGCCTTGCGGCTATACAAACTCACTTGTTACACCAGTGTGCGGTCACTGGTTTGCTCCAAAGCCTTTCAGCTATACAAATCTGTGTTGGTCCCAGCGTGCGGACGCTGGGTTGCTCCTAAGCCTTGCGGCTATACAAACTCGCTTGTTACACCAGTGTGCGGTCACTGGTTTGCTCCAAAGCCTATCAGCTATACAATTCTGTGTTGGTCCCAGCGTGCGGACGCTGGTTTGCTCCTAAGCCTTGCGGCTATACAAACTCACTTGTTACACCAGTGTGCGGTCACTGGTTTGCTCCAAAGCCTTTCAGCTATACAAATCTGTGTTGGTCCCAGCGTGCGGACGCTGGTTTGCTCCTAAGCCTTGCGGCTATACAAACTCGCTTGTTACACCAGTGTGCGGTCACTGGTTTGCTCCAAAGCCTATCAGCTATACAAATCTGTGTTGGTCCCAGCGTGCGGACGCTGGTTTGCTCCTAAGCCTTGCGGCTATACTACTCGCTTGTTACTCCAGTGTGCGGTCACTGGTTTGCTCGCTAAGCCTAACGGCTATACTATTCAGTGCTGTTTCCAGCGTGCGGACGCTGGTTTGCTCCAAAGCCTTGCTGCTTAACGATTCTGCTAATTTGCCAGTTCCATCTGACTGCTGCTATTATCTCTGGGCTGCCCTGCCCGGTATTGGTAAGGCCGGTAGAACCTTTTACCACATTCCATCTGAGGTTGCCTTACCCGGTATTGGCAGGGCCGGTAGAGCCTACATTGTGTATCTATTGAGGCTGCCTTGCCCGGTAATTTGGTAAGGCCGGTAAAACCGTTATGCTATTCCATCTGCAGGTTGCCTTACCCGGTATTGGCAAGGCCGGTAGAGCCTAAGACTGTCCTGTCCGTTATATTGACAGGACCGGTAGAGTCTGCCTTCTGTCTGTGCTATATTCTGTATATATATATATGTATGTTATTGCCATCCTAAGTTATCATTTATTATTTCAATAAAATTGATTTTTTTTACCTAAAACTTGTGTCTGAGAGTCATAATAAACCGTGACAGTACGAAAGGGCCATGACCTCAGACAGCAAGGGTGAAGGTAACGCACAGAATATCCATTGGAGGATGGATGTGCTCGAGCAACGTTTGGATCAGTTGGCAGTTGCAATTCAAACGATCCTTGAACGCACGGTACCTGCTGACCAATCTAGCTCTAGCCCGGTGGTCTCGCCAAGTCAGACACCGGAAAGTGATACCAGACCCCTAGGGGGTACTGTTAAAGGGTTAACGGCTTCTGCACCCTTGCCGCTAAGATATGATGGTGACCCTAGTCTCTGCAGAGGGTTCATCAATCAACTCGAAATCTTTATGGAATTGACGGCACACGCATTTCCCAATGATCGTAGTAAAGTGGGGTTCACGATATCACTGCTCACTGGCAGAGCATTGGCCTGGGCTAACCCCTTGTGGGAGAATGCTAAACCTTGTACTAAGAACTTTAGTGAATTTGTGCGTTCCTTTCGAAGAGTGTTTGAGCCTCCTGGGAGAACCACCTCTGCTGCCAAACGCCTTATGGAGATACAACAGGGCAGGCGTACAGTGGGCGACTATGCCATCGAATTCCGCACATTGGCAGCAGAGGTAGGTTGGAATAACGAGGCATTATTGGCAGCCTTCTCTCAAGGCCTGAATGACCACATTAAAGACGAAATCGCTGCTAAAGATCTACCTATTGATCTAGATGATTACATTGAGTATGTTATGATAATTGACTCCAGAATACGTGAGAGATCAATTGCCAGAGATCGTAAGTTACGGTCAAAAAATAATGAGCCTAGTAGCATGTTTTGCCCACCCATCCCTCCCTTGGCATTGAAGTCTAGTGAACCAGTACGGGAAACAAGTGAACCTATGGAAATAGGCTTCACTAGACTATCCAAGGCAGAGAGACTTTATCGCAAAAAACAAGGGTTATGTTTATACTGCGGTAAAAAAGGGCACTTGCTAAATTCCTGTCCGGTACGTCCGGGAAACGCACACACCTAGGGTATCTTGGGGGACAGGCCCTAGGTGGTGTACAATCGTCCCCAGTGTCGGGCATAATGAAACCCACCATACAGGTGGTATTGTCTTGGGCACAACGCTCTGTGGAGGTTTTGGCCTTGGTTGACTCCGGTGCAGCAGGGTATTTTATGGATAATACCTTTGCTGAATTGCACGGAGTTCCACGCATTGAAAGAGAAAACCCCTTGACTATTGAAGCGATTGATGGTAGACCCTTAGAACCGCCTCAGGTTATATTTGAAACTATGCCATTGTCTATGACTATTGGGGCACTTCACAGAGAAGAGCAGCAGTTTCAACTGATTAATTCCCCGCACCATGCGGTGATATTGGGATTTCCGTGGTTACAGTTACATAACCGACAATTCGATTGGAAAAAGTGTGAAATTGCTGCTTGGTCCCAGTTTTGTATGGACAAGTGCATCATCCAGCCTATTAAGGTCATGTGCACCTCCTCTGCTATGCCGGATGTGTACCAACAGTTTGGCGATGTTTTTAGCAAAGGAGAGGCTAGTATGCTACCCCAGCATAGACCTTATGATTGTTGCATTGAATTGCAGCCTGGTGCAGTACCTCCGAAAGGACGCACTTATCCATTATCTTGTGATGAAAATAAGGCTATGGAGGATTACATTTCTGATGCCCTTGCTAGAGGGATCATACGTAAATCTACCTCTCCAGCTGGGGCTGGGTTCTTTTTTGTAAAAAAGAAAAATGGCGAATTAAGACCATGCATTGACTACCGGGGCTTGAATAAACTAATGGCAAAAAACGCATACTCAATACCACTCATCACCGAGCTTTTTGACAGGCTTAAGGGCGCTTCGATATTTACCAAGTTGGACCTACGGGCCGCTTACAATCTGGTTCGCATTCGAGCAGGTGATGAGTGGAAAACTGCCTTTAATACTCGAGCTGGGCACTACGAGTATCTAGTAATGCCTTTTGGGCTGTGTAATGCACCCGCAGTTTTCCAGGAACTGATAAATGATGTTCTGAGAGATATGTTACAGACATGTGTTGTGGTGTACCTCGACGATATACTGATTTACTCCCAAAACATGGCACAGCACATCAAAGATGTATCCGCAGTATTGCTACGACTCCGTGAGAACAAATTATTTTGTAAAATGGAAAAATGTGAGTTTCATAGAACCAGTGTGCCATTCTTGGGGTTCATAATTGGCAATGATGGCATTGCCATGGACAAAGAAAAGTTGTCAGCTGTCCTACAATGGCCAAAACCCAAGGGTCTTAAAGCCATACAGCGTTTCCTGGGTTTCGCTAATTATTATAGGAGGTTTATTAAGAACTTTTCTTCCATTGTCAAACCTCTGTCCGATCTTACGCACAAGGGTGCTAATCCTTCTTGCTGGCCGGTATCTGCTGAGAAAGCCTTTGAGAATTTGAAGCTGGCATTTGCTGCGGCTCCTGTGTTATCCCACCCCAATCCTTTACTTCCATTTACGTTAGAGGTTGATGCCTCAGATATTGGGGTCGGGGCAGTACTTTCGCAGCGACACGAGAAAGGTGGAACTCTCAGACCTTGTGGGTTTTTCTCTAAAAAGTTGACTGTCACTCAAAGCCACTATGAGATAGGTGACAGAGAATTATTGGCCATTATCCTTGCTCTTAAGGAATGGCGTCATTTGCTTGAAGGTACTAAGAATCCTGTCTTAATCCTAACAGATCATAAGAATCTGACCTATCTCTCGGAGGCCAAGAGATTGTCCTCTCGTCAGGCCAGGTGGGCACTGTTCCTGTCTCGATTTAATTTCATTGTATCATATTTGCCAGGGTCAAAAAATATCAGGGCTGATGCACTGTCAAGACAATTTGAGGCCGACAGTGACAGAGTGGAAGCACCAGCTCCTATCATCCAACCTGATAGAATACTGGCTACTATACGCACGAGTATCACTTCTCCTCTAGGGGAGGAGATCCTGGCCTCTCAGGGGTCCGCTCCCCATGAAACCCCAGTGGGCAAATGTTTTGTCGCTGAATCATTTCGTACTAGGCTGCTCGAAACCTACCATTCCTCTAAGGCTGCGGGACATATTGGTAGAGACCAATTGTTATGGTCCCTTTCTCAGTTATTTTGGTGGCCTTCCATGAGAAATGATTGTGCCGAATTTACGAATGCCTGTGCCACCTGCGCCCGCGCTAAGACCCCGAGACATCTCCCTGTGGGCTTGCTTCAACCGGTGCCTAATGGCGAACGCCCCTGGTCTCATGTTTCCATTGATTTTATGGGAGAGTTGCCTATGTCGAAGGGGTACTCCTTTATATTCATGGTGGTGGACAGGTTTTCTAAAATGGCTCATTTCGTGCCCCTCCGTGGTCTTCCTTCAGCGAAGGAATTGGCAATGGTGTTCGCCAGAGAAGTATTCCGGTTGCATGGAGTGCCTAGGGTACTGGTGTCTGACAGGGGGAGCCAGTTTGTGTCTAGATTTTGGAGGGCATTTTGCCAACAGATGGGCATACAGCTGTCCTTCTCCTCTGCCTACCATCCCCAGACCAATGGAGCCGCTGAACGAGCTAATCAGGGCTTGGAACAATTTCTCCGTTGTTTCGTTACTGACCATCATGATAATTGGTCCGACTTGTTGCCTTGGGCAGAGTTCGCCAGGAACTGTGCGGTCAATTCTTCATCTGGGAGCTCTCCGTTTCTGATTAATTATGGGTTCCAGCCCTGTTTGCTTCCAGACTCATTTCAGACGCAACAGATTCCAGCTCTGGATGAGCATATCGAGCAACTCCGTTCCACATGGGCACAAGTTCAGAGGGCACTTGGTCAGTCATTTCAGCGTCATCAGCGCCATGCTAATCGCAGAAGGCTTCCAGCGGTTTCCTTTCAGGTTGGGGATAGAGTATGGCTTTCCTCCAGAAATCTCAAGCTGCAGGTTCCGTCTAATAAGTTGGCTCCTCGGTTTATTGGTCCATACAGAGTTATTCGCAAAATTAACCCTGTCTCCTATGCACTAGACCTACCTGCATCCATGCGTATCCATAATGTGTTCCATGTGTCCCTTCTTAAGCCTCTGGTTTGCAATCGCTATACTACCACACCTGTGGTGCCAGGACCTGTTGAGGTCGAGGGCCAGGAGGAGTACGAGGTTCAGAGCATTATTGATTCCCGTAGGCTTAGAGGAAGGGTACAGTACCTGGTACATTGGAAAGGGTATGGTCCTGAGGATCGGTCATGGGTGGATAGTACGGACCTTCATGCACCTAGGTTAACTAGGGCCTTTCATGCCAATTACCCGCAGAAACCTAAACCCTATTCTAGGAGAGGGGGTCTTTGAAAGGGGGGTACTATCACGGTGCCCGTGATTTGCTGCAGTTACTTGTCTGTCACCAGTAGGGGGCTTCTATTGGCTGTCTGCAGATAGCCCGCCTCTTATTGACTATTTAAACCTGGATTGGGCACCCTTTGAGTGCCCTTTCGTGTTGTTTCTGACCTTCTTGCTATCACTATGCTAGTGATAGCTGGGCCTCTGTTCCAGTGTTCCTGAGTTCCTGATCTCTACTGTTCCAGTGTTTCCTGCATGCTGAAGTACTTCCAGTCCTGGTTCCGGCCTAGTCTCTGGTGTTGCAGTTCCTGCTGAACTTCTCTGCTGTTTTCTGACCTGACTGATCGTTGCTGGTTCCTGTCATCTCATCACCTGTCTTCAGTATCCTGGCGACCTTCTGCCTGGTCGCGTTGGTGACATTGCTACAATTCCGTGTTGGTCCCAGCGTGCGGACGCTGGTTTGCTCCCAAGCCTTGCGGCTATACAAACTCGCTTGTTACACCAGTGTGCGGTCACTGGTTTGCTCCAAAGCCTATCAGCTATACAAATCTGTGTTGGTCCCAGCGTGCGGACGCTGGTTTGCTCCTAAGCCTTGCGGCTATACAAACTCACTTGTTACACCAGTGTGCGGTCACTGGTTTGCTCCAAAGCCTTTCAGCTATACAAATCTGTGTTGGTCCCAGCGTGCGGACGCTGGGTTGCTCCTAAGCCTTGCGGCTATACAAACTCGCTTGTTACACCAGTGTGCGGTCACTGGTTTGCTCCAAAGCCTATCAGCTATACAATTCTGTGTTGGTCCCAGCGTGCGGACGCTGGTTTGCTCCTAAGCCTTGCGGCTATACAAACTCACTTGTTACACCAGTGTGCGGTCACTGGTTTGCTCCAAAGCCTTTCAGCTATACAAATCTGTGTTGGTCCCAGCGTGCGGACGCTGGTTTGCTCCTAAGCCTTGCGGCTATACAAACTCGCTTGTTACACCAGTGTGCTGTCACTGGTTTGCTCCAAAGCCTATCAGCTATACAAATCTGTGTTGGTCCCAGCGTGCGGACGCTGGTTTGCTCCTAAGCCTTGCGGCTATACTACTCGCTTGTTACTCCAGTGTGTGGTCACTGGTTTGCTCGCTAAGCCTAACGGCTATACTATTCAGTGCTGTTTCCAGCGTGCGGACGCTGGTTTGCTCCAAAGCCTTGCTGCTTAACGATTCTGCTAATTTGCCAGTTCCATCTGACTGCTGCTATTATCTCTGGGCTGCCCTGCCCGGTATTGGTAAGGCCGGTAGAACCTTTTACCACATTCCATCTGAGGTTGCCTTACCCGGTATTGGCAGGGCCGGTAGAGCCTACATTGTGTATCTATTGAGGATGCCTTGCCCGGTAATTTGGTAAGGCCGGTAAAACCGTTATGCTATTCCATCTGCAGGTTGCCTTACCCGGTATTGGCAAGGCCGGTAGAGCCTAAGACTGTCCTGTCCGTTATATTGACAGGACCGGTAGAGTCTGCCTTCTGTCTGTGCTATATTCTGTATATATATATATATGTATGTTATTGCCATCCTAAGTTATCATTTATTATTTCAATAAAATTGATTTTTTTTACCTAAAACTTGTGTCTGAGAGTCATAATAAACCGTGACAGTCTGTTCCAGCTTTCTGTCCCACAACGCATGTTAGATAGCATGAGAAGGGGGAACATAAAAGGAAGCTAGCTAATATCTGATGTCTGACAGATTCATAAGCTGATTGTGAGCTAGTTTCACAGTCACCCACCCTCCCAAACAGTGAACCTAAAAGCAACCAATGACACCTACTACACTTAACACTACCAAAACCACTCCCCAATCCTAACACTAACCTATGCCCCTCCCCCACAGCAGTAACAAGTAACACACCTTGATGTCAGAAGTTCTGAGGTGTGTGAATCTTCTCACTTAATAAAGAAACATTTAAAAAATCCACCACTGCTATCACTGCCTCTAAAACATTAAGCAAAAAATCCTCTTTTTGTCCTGCTCGCTCTGTTACCCAAGCCAGTGTGACCAAAACATGAACAAGGATTGGCCTTTATATGGCCAACCCCTTTTCAAATATTTTCCCACAGCCTCCCATTGATTGGGATATGGAGTTACAAAGGGCACAGAATGTGCCCTAGAGTCATCTCACATCACAGCCAATCATCATCTAGCTGGAGATTTCACAGATATGTATTTCATCACCCCTCTAGCTATTCAGTGATTGGCTAGCTATATGGGTAACAATACATGCATCTGTGACCCCTATATCTATATATTGACTGGCTGGGAGATGAGGTTACTCAAAGCACGTTACCCCACATCTCAAGCAATGGGATTGTGGGAAATAAAAAAAACAATCCCTGTTCATATTTTGCTCACACTGACTCTGGCGTTGGACTGAGCAGGTCAAGGGTATAGGGAATTTTGTTTTATGTTTTAGTGGTTGTGGCAATGGTTGTGGTGGGTATTATAGTGAGAAGATGAGGAGGACCTAGGCGTAGGAGACACTGCTGGACCTCTGACATCAAGCTAAGTGCATTACTTGTTGCAGGTGTGGGAAGGGGGCAAGGCGTATAAGTTAGTGTCTTAACCCTTTGAGTACTAGAGTGGTATACAACACATTGCTATACATCCCCCTCTGACACTCAAAGGGTTGTCTTGTGCTGGTAATGTTGTGGGGAATGTAGTGTTAGGGGACATATGTTCTTTTTATTTGTTTTTTTTAGACTTCGATGAATTGATATGGGAGCTTTGGCCCCTGTATCAATTCATCCATACTAGTACAGGAATGTCTAGTTGCACATGCATGTGTTTTTCTACTTTTTTGCTTTAATATAGTGGTTATTAACACAAGTCAGAGACTCGACACCTATGTTTGTTGGGAGCAAATTAATTTGCTATTCAATTGATTTCAATGGGCTCTAATGTAGCCTTTAAACTGGTGGAAGTTTGTCACAGTACAGGTAAGAGAATGCCTAACTGTGACTTAAAACTACAAACATTAGTTTCATATCACTAACTGCGATGATAGAATCAAAACCCCGGAATTCAAATTTTCAGCTAATTTTGCTGCTGCAATCAAAAGTTATGGGCAAATAAATGTCATATTTATGTTCTGCTGTTATATATACACACACATACATACAGCAGGATTCACAACAACAGAGAGCAACAGCTTGGCTGTCAAGGAAAAACTTCTGTAGCCACACAGGTCTCTATGATAGGAAATAAGAAGAACATTTAATAAATGGGCAATATTCTTAGATCTATTTCAAGACATTTAAACCATGCAAAATATCCCTTTCTTATACCGTCACACAGGTGAAAAACAGTTCAAAAAACAAATCTGAAATATGATGGGAGATCAATGGGGAGATGCACGAAGGGGCCATGATATGCCAATGTGTATTTGACGATGTGTGGCAAACATCACCATATGCACTAAGAATAAGGGTTGCAAATGGGAACGGAGGCAAAATTTAATCATTAGCATATCATGTTGTCAAACTGCTGGCGATGTGGAAATTATGTCTTTGCTTACAAATCACCAGCAGTTCTGAAACCCTTAAATCTGAGTTCATTCTCTTTGCTCCCCCACCGAGGGAGCAGAGAGGATGTGCTCAGACTTTGGCAACACAAACCCTTCCAGTGTCACTGCATACCGCGGTGGCACTGACAGGGGTAAAAAAAAAACGTTTTAAAACCTGAAGCTGTGAGGTTAGATATGAAAATCAGTAACATGCACAGTTCACAACTTGGAGCCTCAGTAAGACAGGAATTCCCCTTAAAGGGATAGTAAGGTTTCACAATAAAATCAGCTCCAATTAATCTTCATAGTATTTGGTCCATGGAGAGTGTTATTTCAATACTGCCAGAGTTGTAGTTCAAGAATAATTGATTGATAAAGTATCCCCCTTCTGGCCTTTTTTACTGATGTAGCACTGCTCACCTCAGAACAGAAAGGTGGTATCCAGATGGCTTGCCGAGAGGGACAATCTTCAATTACCATAATGGAAAAACTTGATAAACCTGTCAAGGGGGGCAGGATTTTCATTGTTCTCACAATAAGAAGATTGTCCCTTGCTGTGAGCTGTCTGGTCTGTGGACCAGATTCCACATCTGAGGGGAGGTTCTTTACACTAGATAGAAGGGGCGGGTTTGTCCACAGTGCCAAGAGTCTTCACCAAAGTATTAGCCATAGAACCAATCAGGGAAAAAGGAATATCTATTATCCCATATCTAGACGACCTGCTGATAATATCTCAGACCAGAGAACAAGCAGTCATAAATACAGAAGTGATTGTCAACCATCTTCAACACATGGGATAGCTTATCAACACTCAAAAAAGGCATCTACTCCCATCACAGGACCTAATCTTTCTGGGAAAGAGAATAGACACAAGTAAATAAGTCATCACTCTTTCAGAAGAAAGAATAGAAAAAATAATAAGGTCATAAAAAAGAAGAGTCAAATTGCTCATATATTCATGAAGTGCCTAGGGGTCATGATATCGGCTATCCAAGTAGTTCCTTCGGCAAGATTCCATTCAAGATACCTGCAGTCGTATTTCTTAAAATTCTGGAACAAACACCAACAGAATCCTCTTCAAAGAATACGGTTGTCAGAGGAGGTTCACCAAGATCTCTTATGGTAGACAAAGAAGAAAAATCTTCAAGTACTCAGGGACCCAGAAACAGTGCTCAGGGACCGAATTCGGAAACTGTCACCACGGACGCCAGTCCTCTGGGTTGGGGAGTTGTTTGGAGAGACAGGACAATACAATGAACATGGTCCGTACCAGAAAAGGCTCTACACATAAACATGTTGGAGCTCCGAGCCATCAAGTATGCCTTAAAAAATTTCCGAAGGGATCTGAGACAACATGACAGCTGTAACGTATATAAAAAATTAGGGGGGAACAAAAAGCTCAAGCCTAAACAAAGAGCTAGCACAAGTGTTACTTTGGGCAGAAAGAAACATAATAGCCATATCCGCCTCACACATAGCAGGAGCAAAGAACATACAGGCAGATTATCTAAGCAGGAACAAGGTTCACCCAGGAGAATGGGCACTCAATCACGAAGTATTCCAGCAGAGCAGTCAGAAGTGGGGAACCCCTGTATTAGATCTGATGGCCAGCCAGGAGATCAGCAAGTGCAAACTCTTTTTTTCCAGATGGAAGACAAAAGGGGCATTGGACCAGGATGCTCTAAAACATTCTTGGACTTTCTCGCTGGCATTCATTTTCCCGCCTATTCCATTAATCAGGAAAGTGAAGTCAGACAAGGCGGAGGTCATTATGATCGCCCCCAGATGGCCCAGGAGATCCTGGTACTCAGAATTGGTAAGAATGTCAATTCAGGATCCATGGGCACTACCAAAAAATGATCTGTTAACACAGGGACCGCTATTACATCCACGTCACAGTTTTTTCCAGCTGACAGCATGGAGGCTGAGCGGCAGAATTTAAAACAATGAGGCATTTCTAGTAAGGTAGCTGAGACCATTATTTTAGGAAGAAAGGAATCTACATTAAAGGTCTACAATAGAGGCTGGAAGACCTTCAGGATATGGTGTATTAAAAAAAAATTCACAAAGATCAAGTCACAGCACCAGTCATTCTGGATTTCGTACAAAACGGGTTTGACATGGGATTAAGTCCCGCTTCTCTAAAAGTACTTTTTTCAGCACTATCAGCTGTCTTTTCCAGACATTGGGCAGAAGATGATCTAGTCAAAAGATTTGTGAGGGCTATTGAAAAAGCCTGTCCCAGGATCAGAGAGACTGTGCCGGCATGGGATCTCAACATAGTGTTAACTCAATTTATTGATTCTCCCCTTTTTGAGCCATTCGATAAAATCTCTCTAAAGCATTTATCCTGGAAAACTGTTTTCTTAACAGCCATTACCTCTGCTAAAAGGGTTAATGAGTTACAATCCCTCTCTTGAAAAGTTCCATACCTAATTTTCCATCAGGATAAAGGGGTTCTTAGGATGAAACCCTCCTTTAGAGGAAAAGTGGTCTGAGAGTTCCATTTAAACCAGGAGATTATTCTGCCCTCATTCTGTGCTTCATCTAAAGGGGACAAGGAAAGGAGACTTCATTCCTTAGATCTTGCCAGATGCATATTGGTTTATTTAAAAAGAACGCAGGAGTTTAGGCAGTCAGATAACCTATTTATCCAATTTCTAGGGAAAAGAAAGGGTTTCCCAGCATCCAAACAATCAGTGGCCAGGTGGATTAGGTAATGCATTATTACAGCATACAAGGAGACAAAGTTGGAGCCTCCACTAAAAATCAAAGCCCATTCTACCAGAGCCATGGCCACATCTTGGGCAACCAGGGCTGACGCTTCTCCTGAGGAGATGTGCAAAGCAGCCACATGAACTTCTATTCCCACCTTTATAAAGCATTATAAGTTCGATATCAACGCCTCAGCAGCTGCAAGATTCAGCAGAGGTGAACTGTAGGCAGTGGTTTCACAGTAAAATGGTAGGGTACATAGGTTCTGTTTCTTATAAAGATTTAATTATACCTGTATAAATGTAATTCTCATATGTAAGTTGATACTCATTTAGAATTATGTGGATTTCCCTCCCTAAATATGCTTGGCAAGTTCCCATACGTAACGTGACGTGGAGTACACAGAAGAAAGAGAAAAATGTACTAACCGATATTTCCTTTTCTTCTGTGTATCGCCACATCACACCCACCCTTAACCTTATGTTGTCTATCGTATTTTTCAGCTTGGACAAAGGTATAACTAAGGATGGTGGGGGGAGCTAACTAGTTAAATTAATTGAACGGTCCTACCAGCTGGAGGCAGGAGATAAATCCCATAACCTGGAGATACACAGAAGAAAAGGAAACATCGGTTAGTAAATTTCTATCTTACTTACGTTTCAGTCAGTCCAATATTAAATACTATCCGTAAAATTTATAAAAATGCACAGCAACCACCAGGAAGACCAATAGTAGCATCAGCTGGCTCATTACTACATCCTATTTCTAAATATTTGATACAAGAAACAAATTCTTATAATAGGGACAGCACTGACTTAATTACAAAAATTAATAATATCTCCAGTTTACAGATCAATGTCTGTTGGCTGCACTTAATTGTACACAACAATGGTCACTACAGAATATACGGAGGCAATCAGGAAACAAGCGATAACACACCCTAATGTTAACTGTCTACCTAAAGAGTTTATTTTAACACTTTTAGGTTTATGTATGGGATATAAGTCTTAAATTTGAAATTTTATTTTATGTACAAGTATAAGGAACTTCAATTAACACTACGATCATATTTGAAACAGAACAGATACAAGGCCACCAGGACAACTCAGGTGCAGAGGTAATCCTCTCGCTAAGTTTAGCTGCTTAGGTGCGGAGCAGGAGTGTGAAGCTCAGGTATGTTGCAGCCCCTGTGACCAACTTGCTGCAACTGAATACATGAGTAAAGATGCCAACCACAAGGTTGGATAACCAGCCCAAATTGAGCTATACTGGTTCAGGATAGTGGTCACAGGTAACTGAATGGTTAGTGAGATCAATTGATGGTGTGATACCAAGCATTTCCACATGATGTCAGTGAAGGAAGCAATGAGATCAGGATTAGAATGAATTGCAGACTGTTTGCAAGGAAAGGCCTTCCTGGACACTGAAGAAATTTCAAACCTACTGAAGAGGAGACTGCATCCAGTGAAATAACTCTGCACACTTTTTGGGAACATCAAAGGAAACTAGCCAACTCTTGATGTTTGACACATTTTCAGACATTGAGAGTGAACTAAAAACACAATCACCCTCCCAAACACTAACCCTACACTTGGACCTACACTACCCCTGACATGAAATGCTGTATGCTTTAATAGCACTGTGTTTATTTGCAGTATAAACATTGGCCTGATTAGTATAGGGTAATTGACTGTTGCACCACACAGCATTTATAGACGCCTCCTCATTATATTCAGTCACTAGATATTTATATGAGATTATAAGTGTACTATCATATTGCATTTTGAGGGGTATTATTCTGGAAATTATTTAGACCTAGTATATATTACTTAACTGTTTCACACTGTGCTGCAGTGACTATAATATTTCAGTAATAGTCCAGTATGCTGATCAGAAGTAGTATTGATTGATGACTGTACAGTGTACTAGGAGATGTGAAGAATCAATATGGAGAGCCCAGGTAGGAAAAGACTGACCTGATCTGAGCCAGCATCACTTAAATTATATTTATGTATGACCTGAAGAAGCACAAAAGATGTTTATAGGTTGAATATGTCTGTATTATATTTCTGTGGAGCTAGGTCAGTGCATTGCACAGCAGGCTGACTTCAGCGCTATGGATAGCAGTGCTGCTGCAATTTGCCAGATTTAAAGTGGTATTACCTAAACTATTTGTGGTAGAACTTTTTCACTTAGTATGAAAAGTTACTTTGAAATACCCATGGTTATGATGTTTCTAGATTAATGTACTGCCACTGATTCACCTTTTTTCTAATTTTACTTTTTTCAAATTTTTTTCACTGGGACTTCTGTTACACACATTTTTATTGGTGGGTCATGGTGATGATATTATACCAGATACTCCATCATACTTCATGGTAGTTTTTGGAGCTCTTTTCACCTGTATGGAGGTATAAAAGGGATTAATATGCACTGTTTGATTGTGCTGAAAAAGATCCAACTGGATTGAAACATCGACTATGTAAAAAAAAAAAAAAAAAAAAAAAAAATATATATATATATATATATATACATATATATACTAAACGCCCAAGAAGAAGATCAAAGACAAAATGAGTAGATGAAATTACCAAATTTGTCAGTACACAGTGGCAACAAAAGGGTACAGGACACTTGCTGAGGAGGCCTTCATCCTACAGTGGATCAACAATGACTGAAGTTGATGATGATGAAATGTGCATATATGTATATATATTTGTAAACTCAGTAAAGAAGAGGATTTTCTCAACATTCTTCCCAATAACTGGGCTATTTCATGGGGAAGTATAGTAGCTCATTATTTTGGGCTCCATATGGCCCTACTAGACCCTAGCTCCAATGCTCTCTCTAAAATGAGCACCCCAGAAATGATAGTGTTAAAAAGAAATTAAAACTGGACAGAGCTGTGTAGTGCCTCTGTTATTCCAGTGCAATCCTTCTTAAACAGTCGTGAACTCCTTCAGTGCTGGGTTGCTCACCTTAGAGACAACATTGTTCACCACTCTCCAATACAGTGGGGGCATGATCAGTAAATGGGAGGGTCCAACCCCTCACCTCCTTTGCTCATGCTAGAAATATATGCAGGGCTGGTGCAAGGATTTTTGCCACCCTAGGCAAAACCTAATTTTGCCGCCCCTTGGCTCCACCTCTTGTGCCCTACCCATTTATGTCCCGCCTCTGTATGTGTTTAAATGTCAGTGTGTTCCCTATATGTCTCAGTTTGTGTGTGTGTTCTCTATATGTGCATGTGTGTGTCAGTATGTGTTCCCTGTATGTATATGTGTATCAGTGTGTGTTCCCTATATGTATATAAGTGTGTCAGTGTGTGTGAGTCTCTGTAAGGATATCAGTGTGTAAGTATGTGTGTGTGCTTCTCTATATGTGTATCAGTGTGACAGAGTGTATGTTCTCTATATGTGACTCTCCCTCCCTTTGACTCTCTCCCCCTCTTGACTGTTGATCCCCCCTTTGACTCTCTCTCTCCCCCATCTGACTCTTGATCCCCCTTTTTACTGTTGATCCCCCTTTCACTGTCTCTCTACCCGTCTGACTCTTGATCCCCCTCTTGACTGCTGATCCCCCTTTGACTCTCTTTCTCCCCCTTCTGACTGCTGATCCCCCCTTTGACTCTCTCTCTCCCCGTCTGACTATTTATCCCCTCTTGACCCCCGTTCCACTTACTCTTCCCGGTGCATGTCTCTCTCCCAGTGAGTATGTATCGGTGCTCTCCCTTGGCTGGCTATTTTTTTTAACCTTTTCAGTGCCAGAGGCTTATACAACACATTGCAAAGCTATGCGTTGCGTACCCCTCTGGCACTGAAAGGTTAATGTAGAACAGCGATGCCCGTTTCTCTCTCCCCCTCCGCTCCTTCAATCCTGGTCCAGGACTGAAGGAGCGGAGGGGGAGAGAGAAACAGATATCACTGTGCTACATTAAAAAAAAATGGCCAGCCAAGGGAGGGAACCGAAACATACGTTTTTTTTTTTTTTACTTCTGCAGTCATTGGTGAGCGGCAGGGGCCCGATGCACCCTCAGATAATGTGCGCCCTAGGCCGCCGCCTACCTCGCCTATAGGTGGCACCGGCCCTGAATATATGCCCCAGTTGACATAAATGGATAAGCCATTTTGTTTTGGGAGTTTTAATACATCAAAAGCCCCCAAAGGGAGTGCAAAGGACTCCCCTATCTTCTACCTTTGAGGGGATGGCTAAAATGTATTTTAAAACTAGTGGTCATTTTCTCGTAGCCTTCCCACAGAATTAGGGGGAGGTTACTGGTCAAGAAGGAGGTCAATTATTGTTTTTATTTTTTATTTGACCAATGGGGTGGTCCAGCATAAAAAAAGCATTTATATTATTCCATTTTCTATGTAAGCCACTGGTGAACATCCAAGTGTTAGAGGGACTCCCAAGCATGTGTGGGACACCATCTTACTTTGGTTAGGTCATGGAGCATACTTACCTTTTCAAATTAACCTACTTGACGTGGCAAATTGAAAATGCTGAGTATGCATACAGAACTATTTGCAGGTAAGTAAATGGAATAGCACATAGGTTCATTTATTTCAAGGGACAAGGGAAAAACAAAAAACAATAAAAATGTGACTGTAATGGAATTGCTTACTAGTGAAAACAATACAAATACGTTTTTGCAAATGGTGAAAAAGTAATAATTTTTAACATTTATGGTATCGAGCCCTGTATCATAAGAAAATCTGTTATTTAATAAAAAAACCAGCTTTACCTGTAATGCCCAGTGTCCACTGACTATTCCTTTACCAGGAAGGCCAATGACACAGTGAGGAAACATTTGTTGGCACTGATAGCTGGGACATATTTTTTTTAATCACTTTCACTTTCTATCATTTCTGGATTTGCATGTTATCAATCTCTTATTATAGATCTGTTATCACATCACATTGTGTATTATTACAAGATTTCATATTACATATGTTATGAGTTAAACATTTTTTGATTAATAAATAAGTCTCCCATCATCCTACTTCCACCTTGACTTAATCTCTACTGAGGAGTGTTTGAGGGAAAGCTTCTGAGAAGGAGAAATAAAACTCAAGGGCTAGTGGAAGTGTAATCAGTGATCAGCATGTTCAGGTCCTACTGACGTTCTGCCTCTTTTGGTTTTGCCTCCGAAAAGACAAATTTGTGCATTGCTCGGACGTACTCAGAGCCACCTGCACAGGACAACTTCAGCTTTATCAGAGGCATAAAGAACTGGGTGGTGAAATATCTGAGAGATGGCACAGGAGCTTCAATGGCTTCCAAAAACACCTAAAATAAAATAAACATACATTGATTTTTTTTTTTAATCACAAATAAAAACAAAAAATGTGTGATTCCTATGTAGATCTACTAAAACACATACTTGTATTAAAACACTGCAAAAACAAGAAACAATAAAAAATTATCTAAAAATTTTAATCTACAATATAAATATATTTAAAAAGAAAAGTCCTGAAGAGGAGTTACTGGAAATATACCTCCCTGAAGTAGATTTTGAATAAACAGATCACAGGAAATAAATCGTTTGTCAAAACAAATTTAAAGCTGAACATTCAGGTAGTAATACGTCGCCCTTCAATAATTAAACATATAGTGACTAGCATCCTAATACATGTATTACCTCTGTAAAGTGGCACATCTTAGGAGACCGGAAGCCAGGCATCAGCACATACATTTTGTCTGCATGCCTGCGCTGTCAGTCCCGGTCTCCTCAAAGAAGCATTGCAGGGTGCCACAAGGTAACCAGAAGGACTGATGACGCAGGCGCGCAGATGGCACTAACCTGGCCATCAGCCTCCGAAGATAAAAGATTTCTTTAGAATGTGGCACTTTACAGCGGTAATACATGTATTATGATGCTAGTCGCCATATGTTTAATTATTGAAGGGTGACTTAATACTACCTGAAAGTTCCGCTTTCATTTTAAAAACAAAGGTCAAAATAAAGCAACTACAAACACAATACCACTTCTTGTAACTCAGAACCCTCAATCATCATTGCCTTGAACTACATTCACATCTCTGCCCATACCCAGGTGATTCTTGGATTCCTTCATACAGGAAGTGGGAAAAGCCTACATTTAGATGTAAATTTGCCAGGGTGAGACACACCTAAGAAACAGGTATGAGTGTTGCTCTGAATCTTATTTTGCATTTAATTATTCTCACAGTTACATCACTTCTGATAGGTAAGGTGTTCCCTCTGTCAGAACATGGATGCCCAAAGGAAGCAGAAGTGTATGTTTGAATTAAAATAAGGGTAACATGTTCAAGCAGGTTAAAGCATATTGCCAGGTTTTGCTTGACTTTCTCAGGAGCATACAATTATCTTGTCCCAACTGTACATATACTCCAACCCATATAAATCATTTTCCTTGAAGGCCCAAGTCATATACTGCTATGAAATGTAAAATATTAGAAGATTCTCTTCCAAACAACTCTGCATGCATAGTAATAGTTTTGTAATTTTGTTTGTATGACAATAAAAGTAAAAGGATATTCATATTTGAAAGCACATATAAAGACATTATAAATATATATATATATATATATATATATATTATATATATATATATATACATTAAAAAAGGGAATATGAAAATAGTATAAATTTTCCAAGATTCTACAAAGAGCACCCTGCCTGTGAGTAGGGATGGACGAAAATTTTTTGCCTCAGGCTGAAATTGGCAAATAATGGCTCTTTCCACTTGGCGAATAATTTCCTGCGAAAAGTACCAATTTTCCACTTTTTTCAGCTTTTTTTCACTTAGCTCATTCCATTGAAATCAATGGGAACATTGAAGTTACACACAACACATAACAAGTATTATTTTATTTCCCAAAGGAATAGTATGAAAGGGGCATGAGGGTGCCTGTGTTGGTGGGGCAGTTAATAAAAATAAATCCTAAATACAAATAAAATACCCCATAAGACATGGTATAAAAGGGGTCTTAGGAAGGTGCCTGTGTTGGCAAATGAATTAATCAGTTGAACAGGGAATTTGTCTTTTTGGGGGGCGGGGGTTATTGACTGGTATTGGGGGGACAGGTAATAAAAATATAAAAATAATAAAAAAAAAAAAAATAAGAAAATTGTATGTAAAGTGATAGAGACAGGAACCCCCTGACATAGGAATCCACTGGGGTGGACTGATACTTGACTCGAAAGAGTATTTTGTCGAGGATGATTTGTTAGATTTGTTATTAGAATATACATTTTCCCTTGAGTGCAGGATCTGGGATCTGTGGCTTCCATCAGCAACTGCAATGTGCACAGTGTGTGTGTGGTAAATAACATCTGGGGGCACAACTGTATCCAAACACCATGATACCAGAACCCAAATAATGCCAGTGTCACTATACCCCTTGTCCAGACCCTGCTAAGGACACATAACAACTTGCTGACAGTTTAATAGAAATGATGCCCCCTCCCTGCCATCATCTTAGCATATTCTGTCGGATGGAATCTCCTCAGATGCTGCTTGATGCCCTGCTTGCTATTCTTCTCCACCACACTACCATGGAGAGCAACTGCCACATCCTAACATCAACAGAGTGGCTATCATTTGGTGGGGGGAGGTAACGATCAACTAGGTGGATTGGCAGAAGATGTAGTTACCCTAGAAGGTGATGGTGATGGCAAGCTAGTTGTTTCACTCATCATGGAACTACCAGTCTCTGCCTGGGTTGCTCTACTCTTACTCCTCTTTGATTTTTGTCACTCCTCTTTGATTTTTGTCTCTCCTCTTGTTGCCTTTCTGGAGAGTCAGGGGGTACAGCAACAGCAGTGCTTGACTTCTGTGGTGGGTGTTTGGCTTTAACATGTTTGACATAGATGTCATGGTATCTGTGTTTCATGTGTGATATGGCTCTTGTGCCAAGGTGTTTTCCCTCCTTTCCTCTTCTCTCTGACTTGTCACAAATTGTGCACAATACCGTTGGTGATGACTGCACTGTGCCTGCCCCAACAGAAAAATAGTCCCACACCCATGACTTCAGGGGGGAGGGAACAGGTGTAGAAGAATGGCCTCTTTCTTCTTGTCCTCCAGATTCCTCTTCACTGTCTGGGGCAGCAGATAATGTTCCTGATGTTGCTGCTACTGCCTCAGATTCAGCACTGCAACTAGGACCAGATGTATTGCTGGTGCTGGCAAGTGGAACATATCCTAGTCCCGCATTACTTGTTGACCCCATTCCCACTGTGCCCATGGTAGTCTGTGGCATACTAGCTTGGTCCTCCGTATCCTGCTGCCCTTACATCTCAGCAGCAGCAGGAATTAGAGCAGCTGCAAATTCTTCAAATTCCAAAATGTCACTGCTGGTGGTGGTGGTGATACCAGTGCTCATCTCTGTCTCCCATTCCTTCTCAGTTTCTTCTAAAAAGGCCATCAATGTCTCTTCCACCCCAGCTTCTTCAGCATCGTCATCACCACCACCGCAACTAGTCCCTACGTTCTGCTTCTCTGTTACAGACATCTCAGTGCTGCTTGGAGGAGGTGACGATGACAAGTAATGTGACAGAGGGTCCTCTAATGTCACACTTGACATTTCTTTTTGACCTGAAGAAGGCAGACTGGCAGCAGTAGCAGTACTGACAGCAGGCACAGGCAGCTGATCTGTGCTCCTGTTGGTGATGGTGGTGATATTAATTGTGCTCCTGCTCTCCCCCAACAACAGTTCTGGCCTTTTATTCTTCAGGATCTTGTTCCACATGGAAACTTTAGTGAAGGGAAGGGGAGGACTCCCAGGGTCAGAAGGATGGTGTGGGTTCCCTTGACTGCTAGTCTAGATGCTCTTGAATGTTTCCCCTACCACTCCAGCTGCTTCATCATTATTGCTACTACTACTACTACTAACACCAACCACATTAAGTTCAGCCACAGAGTCTTCCTCCTCACAGTCACTAGTAGTATGAGCATATTGTTGATTACCCCCTCCTTCACACCTCCTAACACTAACAAGCTGCTGGACCTTAGTAGTAGTAGCACTGGTGGGACTGCTTGGGGATGGCAAGTGTGACTTAGGGTCCCTTGATGTCATCTTCTCTTTCCCCCTCCTGAGTATTACAAGACACACTAGCAGCAGGTTCAACACTGGGGGCAGCATGTCTGAAAGCAGACACAGCTATGGTGGTATCAATAGCATGGGCAGCACGTCTGACAGCAGGCATAGCATTAGTGGCTGCAGGGGCAGAACATCTGGCACCAGGTACAGCACTAGTGGCAGAAGGGGGCAGCACATCTGGCAGTAGGTACAGCAGCACTAGTGGCAGCAGGGGCAGCACATCTGGCACCAGGTACAGCACTAGTGGCAGAAGGGGGCAGCACATCTGGCAAGAGGTACAGCAATGTCTGTATTATGTCTGTATTATGCAGAGCTGGAGAAGTTTATCAAGTCTTTCTATGCATCCCTCCCAACCAAATTTAACATGTTCTGTTATATAATAAGCCATTGGAATCACATTTTTTGACATGCACCTAAATGTGATAAACAGGTAATAAATAGGTGATAGAGTTAACTTTTCAGTGTTGTTAAATCTTCAGTGGGGTGGGTGAAAAGTCCCATCATGTTCCTGCGAAAAAATCAGGGAAAACCATGTGGCTGTCTACATTTTTGCAGGAAATCAGCTTTAAATAAAGCAATTAAAAGTTTTTGCCCATCACCAAAAATGTTCATTATTTTTTCAATGGCTACAAACTTTTTGCTCCTTTACTTACATGTTTTTTACATTTTCGTTATAAAAACATGACATTTTCCAGAAAGTAAAACACAATACAAGCAGCTACAGAGAATGAGAAAGAGGATGCTAGGCTGTTGTGCTGTGAGTTATTTAGCAAAATTGAGGCAGGAGAGGTTCATAATGACTGCTATCACTATGAGTACCTGTAATACAAGTAAAAGAAGAAGCTGGAAGGACCATTATGCATCATGTGTGTTTGAAGAGGAAGAAATGACCACTATGAACTTTAAAGAGTCTGGATGCCCTGATGCCCAGACCGAATGATGGCCAGTCCTACATCACCCCTAGGGTCTTGGGGAAATTTGTGTTACAGGCAGAGGAAGAAGAGGGTAGTATTGTAAGCAGAACAGGTCAGCTACCTGTGCCTGCTGCCAGTGCTATGCCTGCCAGGGTGTCTTTTATTTTTCAGAAGGGAGGGAGGAGGAGATGATGCCAGGTGTGACAGCAGGGGACCCTAAATTACACTTGCCATCCCCAAGCAGCCTGCCACTACTGCTAATAAGATCCATCAGCTACAGACTCAGAGTGTCAGGAGTGAGGGAGGGGGAGATACTAGTAGCGAGGAAGACTCTGAGACTGAAATTGATGTGATTAGTGTTAGTAATAGTGAAGCAGCTGGCGGGACTAGCGTGACCGCAGTAGATCCTTCTGTTGATGCTGAAGTGGTTGAGGAAGCAATGCGAAGCAGCCAGACTAGTGGTCAAGTGAGCCCACAAGATTCCCCTGAACCTGGAAGTCCCCACCACCATGTCATTGTCCCTATGGAACAATTGGTGTGATGCAAGAAACATTTGCATTGGATAAAGGCATTTTTGTGCACAGATAGATTTTGCGCATGTTCTAATCCAGGAAGCTAAATACCGAACGCTTCTTCAATTACGCAAAAAAAAATTCCATTTTACGACAACAGTACACAGACATATAAATTCATTCGCAATAGCAGTTCTTGAATTAGGCGCATTCGCTATTACACTCACACAGATTTGTTAATCTTAGCCACGCCCACAAAAAATAAATATACGCAGCCGTTCGCTAATCTTGAATTTTCATGCACAATTCAACAAAATCATGCGCAAACCTATTCCCTAATGGTTTTTCACATGGGAAATAGAGATTGCGCCCATTTCCTGCATCGCTACAGATATCCTGAAGAAGTCAGAAATGTGGTTCAAAGCATAATACCACTGCCTCCATGAACATAGATCAGCTGCTAGTGCTGCCAGGTTACCTTCTTCAGCTTAACCAGAGATTGCAGGTGTGACAATAGGGGACCCTCTGTCGAATTTCTCATCACGTCCAACTGGTGAGACGTCTGTAATAGAGCAGCAGCAAGGAGGGACTGATGGTGGTGGTGATGATGATGGTGGAGTAGCTGGGGTGAAAGAGACATCAATGGCCTTTTTAGCCCAAACTGAGAATTAACAGGAGACAGATATGAGGATGGGCATCACCACAACCACCCACAGTGATATTGGCTAATTTGCAGAGTTTGCTGTTGCTGTAATTCCGGCTGATGCTGAGTTGCAAGGGCAGCAGGATGATTAGGAGCAGGCTAGTGTGCCACAAGCTACCATGGACACACTGGGAATGGGATCCAGTGATGCGGGAGTAGGACAGGTTCCACATGTGCAGCAATACTCCTGGTCCTAGTTACAGTGCTGATTCTGAGGCTGTATCATCCTCTGACCCAGCCAATGAAGGGGAATGCAAAGTAGAAGAAGAAAGAGGCCATTCTTCTCCACCTTTCCCTTCCCCCCTGAAGTCCTGGGTGTGGGACTATTTTTCTCTTGTGGCAGGCACAGTGCAGTCATCAGTGACAGCACTGTGCACAATCTGTGACAAGTCAGTGAAAAAAGGGAAAGGATGTAATGCACCTTGGCACAACTACCCACATGAAACACAGACAACATGACATTTATATGAAGAATGTTAAAGCCAAACCCCGACCAAAGAAATTGGACACCGCTGTTGCTATACAACCTGACTCTTGCCAAAGACAACAAGAGGCAAGGTGGAAATCAAAGATGAGGAAAAATAGAGAAACCCAGCCAGAGCCTGAAAGTTTGATGGCGAGAGAAACACCTGGCTCACCGTCACCTTCTTGCTCTAGGGTCTGGTTGTGGAAAGATGTAACTACATTTTCTGAAGACTGACCTGTTCATCTTTACCTCCCCTGATACCTCCCCCTGATAGCCATTCAGTAGATGTCAGGATGTGGCAATTCGTGCTGACCTACTGCACACGGTGTTGTGCGCTTACCACACATGGCAGTGAGGTGGAGGATAATCGCAACCAGGGCATCAATGCAGCATCTGCAGAGATTTCATCCTGCAGAATATGCTAAGCTGGTGGGAGGTAGGGTTCATCATTATTATTAAACTGCAAGTTCTCACATGTCCTTAGCGGAGAGTGGACAAGGGTCATTGTGACAGAGCAGTACTTGGTTTCTGTTGGGTTGATTTCAGATTGGGGACCCTAAGCGTCATGGTGTTTGGTTAGCATTATGCCAGGTGTTTGATGTGAGTGTAGATGTGCCCATTGTTCCCAGTCCTTCCCTTATTTACTACACACACTGTGCACATTGCAGTTGCTAATGAGAGGCACAGTTCCTTCCTTCTCTCAAGGGAAATATTTCTATTCCAACAACACACCCATCATTTTGGAGGAGGTAGAGAAGCATTATTGGCCAACTTCTTTTCTCCACATATAGCTGAAGTGGTGGGGGCTAGTTGTGATGCTACTACTGCCTTAGGCATATCATTGGAGCTAGTAGTGGCAAGGCAAGTGGAACCATGATCATCATCACCCACATCACTGATGTTGTTTATTGCATTCTCTTGTGGTTGCCTAATAATTCTTCTGCCTAAACAACTCAGCAATTGAAAGTCAACAAACCCCCGCCCCCCAAAAAAAATTCCCTGTTCAACTGATTCTTTCCCCAGACACCACCCACTAACAAAGGCACCCTCCTCAGACCCCTTTTATACCATGTCTTATTTTTATTTTATTTACTTTTTAGTTTTTTATTAATTGGCCCCCCAATCCCAGTCAACCCCCCCCCAAAAAAAACTTATCTATTCAACGGATTCTTTCCCCAGACTCCACCACCACAGGCACCCCCATACCCCCTTTTATACTATACTTTTGGGAAATAAAATAACATTTGCTATTTGTTGTATGTAAATTCAATATGAGCTAAGCGAAAAAAGCTGAAAAACTGCACTTTTCATTGGAAATTATTTGCAAAGCGGGAAGTGCCATTGTTTACCGATGTTGATTTGAGGTGAAAATTCTTTCCCATCCCTACTCTTCAGTTCCATTGTTGTTCTGTAGAGCCAATGAAATAAGATTTCCTCAACTGTAGAGATCATGGTGCATTGGCTCCAGAGAATAACATAGGAATTGGTGAAAAGATATCACTGGAGAACTCATCTCCACATTATCACCTCTTTATCACACTTTATTGCATAACGCACTATGAGCATGTAACCCTTTGAGTGCCAGAGAGGCATCCAATGCAATGCGATACAATGAGTTGGATATCTCTCTGGCAATCAAATGGTTAAACCAAAGATAATGTTTCTAAGGCCTAAAGGTCGCATGTTTTCCTTTATACATACTGCAAACAGAATGGACATTCCATTAGATATATTGTATATACAATATAACCATTAGATTTCTTGATAGGCTTGCAATTTTGTTTTGGAAACTGTAGAATTAAAATGGTCTTCAGTTAGTCTCTCTATAAATTGGCAAATTATATAATCCTTCTACCCACATCTAAAACACCCTATTGAGTATAAGAAATGTTTAGTTGTAGGATTATCTCAAGCAGAGTTGTTTCTCAAGGTTTTTTAAATCTTTATTTTTCCTGAATACTACATTTGGCCTATTCATAATAATGGATATGAGAATACGATTCGATTTTTGAAAACTGGCTAATGGTATTGCTTTGCACCTTTTTCATAGCTACAAATACTACACTGCTGTTTGATGGAAAGCCCCGAACCTTCCCTCTCTCATTTAAGTTATCTCAATAGTGGTAAAGTTTCATATTTACCTACTGCTGCATGTCTTCAATATACTTTCTATTTGAATGAATATGTTTATTTATATAGTGCCACAAGTGTACTCATCGCTTTACAATTTAAGGCTTTAGACAATACAGGGTTACAAGCTCTTTGCAAAGTGAAACACTCAATGTGAGGTCCCTGCCTGAAAGCTTACAATCTAAAGTGGTAATGGGAGATATACAGAGTACATAAGGGTCAAGTGCTGAATACAGTGCTAGCGTTCTGGTGATGACAGGGGACACAAGTAAAGTAAATAATTTATAAGAGCGTTCATTGTACAACATCAGTACCTTCTAGCATGTCGAAGGTTTACTCAGGAGGTATAGTTTCAAGTGTGACTTGAAGACTATGAGAGGTGCAGTGGCACAGGATGGGAGGTAGAGCATTCCATAGATATGGAGCAATGAGAGAAAAAGGTTTGATACATTTTGAAAAAAAAACTTTATTGATTGTTAATAATCTTTGATTTCACATGCATTCACATTAACACCTAGAGTGCCAGGTGGGTACATTGTTGTGCCAAGCTCGTACAATGTACCCACTAAATGCGGTCACTGCATAAGCCGGTATCACCGGCATGCAGTGGCCGCATTTAAAAAAAAATTGCCTGGCATCTATGGGGGGACATGAGGATCACTCCTCATGTCCCCCCTGTTATTGATCTCTCAGCCGATTGTGCTGGGAGATCAATAACGCAAGAGGAGAAGCGCAGCTTCTCCTCTCCCCTCTCTCCTTCCCGAAATTCCGGGTATGGAGTGGGTGGGACCGGGGGAAGCCTCCCAACGTCATCGGTGACATGGTCACCGATGACGTTAGGGAAGTTTCCCCAGTCCCGTTCACTCCTACCGGTGGTAGGAGAGAAGGGCAGGAGAGCTTTTGCTCTCCTGCAGTCGCCTTATTGATCGGCTGGGAGATCAATAAAGAGGGGGCACCAGGAGGGGTCCTGATGTCCCCCACGAGGTCTGAAATCATAAAAAAAAATAAATGGGCAAAGTAACCCTGTGAGTGCCGCAGGGGTCCCTAGCACATTGCAAAGCAATGTGCTGGAGACCCCTGTGGCACTCACAGGGTCACTTCTTTTGGGGGATTTTTTTTTTTTTTTTTTTTTAGCAAGACCTCATTGGGGGGATCAGGGGGGTCCTGATGCCCCTTAATGAGGTCTATAATTAAAAAAAAAATGTAACCCTGTGTGTGTCACAGGGGGGTCAAAATGCCCCCCCCCCCGTGGCACGCACAGGGCTTTTACCATTACTTTGTTACCAGAGATTGGTCCCGATTGCCCCCCAACAAGCTCTGATTACAAAGTAATGATAAAAAATTTAACCCTCTGAGTGCCACAAGGGTCCAATGCATTGCAATGCGCTGGAGACCCCTGTGGCACTCACAGGGACACTTATTTTGATTACTTTTTTTGTAAGACCTCATTGGGGGGATCAGGGGGGTCGTGATACCCCTCAATGAGGTCTATAATAAAAAAAATGTAAAAAAAAAATAACCCTGTGTTGTGCCACGGGGGGGTCCAATGCAGCCCCCCTCCTGTGGCACACACAGGGCTTTTATCATTACTTTGTTATCAGAGATTGTTAGGGGGCCATCAGGATTGGTCCCGATGGCCCCCCAACAAGCTCTGATTACAAAGTAATGATAGAAAAAAATTAACCCTCTGAGTGCCACAAGGATCCAATGCATTGCTTTGCAATGCGCTGGAGACCCTTGTGGCACTCACAGGGTCACTTCTTTTGTGGACATATATTTTTTTTTACTAAAACCTAATTGGGGAGAGATCAGGGGGGTCCTGATGCCCCACAATGGGGTCTATAATAAAAAAAATAAAATAAAAAATAATTAACTCTGTGTGTGCCACTGAGAGGGGGGGTTCAATGCAGACCCCCTTCCTGTGGCACACACAGGACTTTTTATCATTACTTTGTGATCAGAGCTTGTTTGGTGGCCATCTGAATACAAAGTAATGATAAAAAAAAATAACCCTTTGTGTGCCACAGGGGCCCAATGCATTGCTTTGCAATCCACTGGACACCCCTGTGGCACACAAAGGATTATTTTTTTTTATTTTTCCCCTTTTATTTTTTATTTAGACCTCATTGTATGGGTTCTGATGCCCCCAACGAGGTCTACACAAAAATATTGGGGGGAAAAGACCCAAAAAATGCACGTGACACGGGGGATGGGGGGGTCCAATGCAGTGCTTTGCAATGCATTGGACCCCCTGTGACACACACACACACACACTTTTTTTTTTCATTATTCTGTTTTTAGACCTTGATGGGGGACACCAGGAATGTTTCTGATACCGCTTCCCCAACGAGGTATGAATACAAAATAATAATTAAAAAAAAACTATTTGTGTGCAACAGGGGGTCCAACGCATTGCTTTGCAGTGCATTGGGCACCCCTGTGGCATGCACACAAAATGCCTCCAATCCCCCCCCCTCATGTACCGTATCCCCCTGCCTGGTTCCACAGCCAACTGGCAGTCCCATTCCCCAGCCTGACCCCCAGCCTGTTTCCACTGCCTAGTGGTAGACTCAAAGTACCAGTATGCACTAGATTCAGGCTGGGAATCAAACTTTGCATAAGGGGGACATACAGTGCACACTGGTAGTCACAGATCCCCCATATACACTATCAGACACTGCCCCACCATCACCACCATCCTTGCTCCTCTGCTCAAGGCAAGTGACCCCTCATTCAATGCAACAGATTATCTTCTTTCCAAAATGGTATTGTTTATCTACCTTTTCTTCACTTCTGAAGGTGTTATAGCCATTTTTGTACA
The DNA here is from genome assembly GCA_037306005.1 of Rhinophrynus dorsalis. Classification (NCBI taxonomy): domain Eukaryota; kingdom Metazoa; phylum Chordata; class Amphibia; order Anura; family Rhinophrynidae; genus Rhinophrynus; species Rhinophrynus dorsalis. The sequence goes on along the minus strand of CM074727.1, from coordinate 97,007,728 downwards.
AGGTAAGTCACGTTTGAGAAAATGTTAGAAACATCAGCGGTTGTAGTAGTTGTAGTTTTCTACTTCTAGCACCCCCTAAGGTAGGTCAACTCATACCGATGGGGTGTTGTTTGACTCCTAAGAGCACTAGCTACCAAATGCAGTTGAAAATCCCATGGTTTTCACAGAGCTCCATACATTTGAAGGGGCAGAAATGTAAAAAAATGCAATTTTTTCCTATATTGCCTCCTTCTGGAAACATTTATGCACACCAGTATTGGGGTAAAAAGGCAAGTGACCCCTCATTAGATGCAGCAGGTTATCCTCTTTACAAAATTGTATGATTTCTCTACCTTTCCTGCATATCTGTAACGGTTATGACACTTTTCGTGCAGGCAGATAATTTCAAAAACAAAAGTGTCAGGTTTAGGTAAGTGTTCCTACCACCCACATGCATGTTATCCCACACAAATGGGGTAACATTTTTCTCATGTTGGTAGCAGGTACTGAATACAGTAGGAAATGTTATGGTTTTCAAAGATTTTAGTATCTTTGAAGTGGTGTAAATGTAAAAAAAAACATGTATTTATTCCTATAGCACCATCTTTTGGAAATAATGCGGGTGAATGTCTACTTTCCAAAATGGTATACATTTTATACCTTTCCTTCATGTATCTAAAAGTTATGAACATTTTAGTACAAGCAGCCATTTCCAAAGAAGAAAACACGTAGGTGTTGTTATGTGCTTCTGGCACCCCTACGGTATGTTAGCTTATACCAATGGGGTGCCATTTTTCTCCTAAGTGCACTAGCTAATGAATACAATTGGAAATGCCATGGTTTTCATAGATTTCAGTACATTTGAAAGGGCAGAAATGCCTTTTTTTCATTAGTGCCATTTTCTGGAGGCATTTGTGCACACCAGGCTTATGGTAACAAGGCAAGTCACCCATCATTAGATGCGGCAGGGTGTCTTCTTTCCAAAATGGTATGGTTTGTGTACCCTTTCTTCACTTCTGTAGTTGTTATAACCATTTTTGTACAGACAAGTAATGTTTGAGAAAATGTTAGAAAAATTAGAGGTTGCAATAGGTGTAGTTTTGTACTTAGAGTGCCCCCTGAGGTAGGTGAACTCATACCAGTGAGGTGTCATTTTTCTCCTAAGAGCCCTAGAAAATGAATACAGTTGGAAATGCCATGGTTTTCATAGGTTTCAGTACACTTGAAGGGGCAGAAAATGCCTTTTTTTTATTAGCATCACCTTCTGGAGGCATTTGTGCACTCCAGTCTTGGGTTAATAAGGCAAGTCACCCATCATTAGATGCGGCAGGGTGTCTTCTTTCCAAAATGGTATGGTTTGTGTACTCTTTCTTCAATTCTGTAGTTGTTATAACCATTTTTGTACAAGCAAGTAATGTTTGAGAAAATGTTCCAAAAATTTAGAAGTTGTAGTAAGTGTAGTTTTGGACTTCTAGCGCCCCCTGAGGTAGGTAAACTCATACCAATGGGGTGTCATTTTTCTCCTTAGAGCCCTAGCTAATGAATACAGTTGGAAATGCCATGGTTTCAACAGATTTCAGTACATTTGAAGGGGCAGAAATGTAAGAAAATGACTTTTTTTTCATTAGCGCCACTTTCTGGAGGCATTTGTGCACACCAGGCTTGGGGTAACAAGGCAAGTCACCCCTCATTAGATGCAGCAGGTTGTCTATTTTCCAGAAATATATAGTTTTATATAGTTATTCCATGGTTTTAGGGAAGCTTTACCACAAAAACCCTCGAATGCGCATATTAGTTTATAAAGTTGAAAATGTCATTTTGTGCTGCTGGTGATTAGGGCTGTACGCTAGCCATGGACGTAGGTAAAACTATACAAATTTGGTATTTTTTTACTCGGGGCTTTTTCAAATAATTGAAACTTTTTCAATCAAGGTAAATGTTTTTGATACATAGTATGTGATTTTAGCAAAATGAGTAAATTTTTACTTTTTTTTGTCATTATGACATCATAGCTTTTTGCACAATGTAAAATTCTCTTCATGTAAGGTACCACGAGAAAGCTCAATTTGTTCTGAAAAAAACAATATATAGTTTTCCATATGTAACTAAAAATCCCCAGAGGAAATCAAGCCTAAACAGAAGGATAGCAAAAATGTTGAAAAAGTGTCTGGCCTGCAGGGTACAGGAAATGGCCCGAACCTCTGGCACTGAAGGGGTTAAAATTTGGGGTGAATATAGGGTGGTTATTGAAGTTATTTTTATTTTTATCTTGGCATTGGATACATTGTCCTTTGGAGAGGGACAGTCAACTTCCATTTTGAATTTGTTTCAGGATGTTTTCTGTGTGGGACTATGAAATGAAAGGGTGAAACAATATAAAAAAAACATACAATGTAGAAACCAAAGTGAAATGATGTAGAAAAGCCTGCCACTACAGCACACAGATCACTCAGAGCTGCATAAAGACTGCAACACTGTACAAGTATGCGTTGCGTACCCCTCTCGCACTCAAAGGGTTAAATACCTACTTACTGCAATCTCCAAAACTAGCTGTTGCTGTCACCTTTCTTTTCTATAGCGCACTTATGGGTAACGTGTAGTATTAAAAAATCTGATGATTTTAAAATGGATATCACTGGTGAATGATATATACAAATAGATAATGTTTAAAAAAATAAAGCTTTTACAAGTGTTATGTTGCCTTTCCAAATAAAAATGAAAACAATAAAAAGCCTGTAGAAAATAAAAACAGAAAATAAAAGTCTTCCCAAAACTCATATATAAATGAGCAAATGAGGGAACAAATGTAGAATCGGTAGTTGTTCCACTAGTTTGTACATTAAACTGATTTCTAAAACTAAAATAATAGTGTTTTGGATTAAAAGAATTGCATTACATAAAATTGGTTTTGAATTTGTTTAAAAAGACACTGTCTCGGGGGGGGGGGCCTGTCTGTTCATCAAGATGGATGTGTGGCTAGATAGCTCCTGGTATTCACCTTGCTATTTACGCTCACTTCTTAGCTAACTGCCTCTCTTCAGCCATACTAACCACCCCTTACCTATATCTACGCATATTGACCCACTGATGCCCCAGTTCCAACAAAGGAGGACATGAAGCTGTTCCCTCCATTGCTCCCAACCTCTCCAGGCCTCCTCCACAGAGCACTGAAGCCATATTCCTGCCAACTGCTGACCTTGCGGCTCCTCTCCTACTTTGGACATCTCACACAGCACTACAGTCACAGTGGCTGATACAGATATGAGCTCCACTCTTCAGATCCCCACGGCTCTGTCAGCCCCCCTCCCCACCAAGGAGGATGTAATTTCAATGGCAGCTGACATCAAGGCCTCAGTACAGGCGGACCTTGTAGAGTTTAGGCGAGACAGCCAACAATTGCACAATCTAGTAAACTGGGTGGAAGAAGCAAGCACAAAGATAGTCACTCACCTTCACTCCTTGGAACAGCTCCTAGCCAATCAGCAAGAAACCATCACAGCTCTTACACATCATCCAAATGATCTCGACAACAGAGGAAGGCTCAATAATGCATGCATTCAAATATAGCTGAAACCACCCAGGGTAAGGAAATCAAATGTCGCCTCCACTACTATACCAACAAGGAGACGCTGATGGCACCACTGATGCCATTCAATACCTGGGTATCCCTATCCAGCTCTATCAAGATTTATCTTCTCATACACGCCTTCTCAGGCAACAACTGAAACATCTAACGGAACACCTGCTCTCCCAAAACATACGGTACAAATGGTGTTTCCCCTTCATCTTTCCAATGGCTCCATCTCCTCCATATGCAATGCCCTGGCTATCGCCTTGCTGCCAGAACTGATGGCACAACAGGCCTCCAACCACCCAGACTTGGAAAAAAAAACAATGGTTATGATGGTATCTAGTAGCTGACCACCCTCAAAGGAAGCGCCCCAAATTTCTAACACCCAACCAGCAAGACGGATCTTGGGTGATGGACTTCTCTTTCTCACCTCACTGGGACTGCTCCTCTTATGGTTCACCCTGTGGCCTGGGAAGGGGTGCTACCCTCCAGATCTATTGCTATGTTACCCTTTGGATGAACTGCTTGTTCCCTGTTGAACTGCTCCCCCAGCCCAGATAATGGCACTGAGATGTTATCCTGTTATTTTACAGTTATTTATGTGAGTCAAACTGTTATGCTGGCATGAGGGGACTAGGCACGTGGGATCAGCCTGTTCGCCTACTAGGTACGATGGGTCTTATCAGGGTGCTCTCCTACATGCTCTATGTCTTGGTCTTCCTTCCCCATCACTTGGTCTTCTCCCCATTTATGGGGCGCCATGCATCGGGGTCAGAACACCTCTTCATGCTATAATTTATGCTGGTGGAGTTAGTGGACTGGAGCCCTACCATGTCCCTTGAGCAGTCGATCTGTCCATTACTGTTTTGTACTTGGAGGTCTGCCACTGGATCATTGTATGTCTCACTGGAGTGGCTGTGGGCCGCGGCGGGATGCGCCGGTGATGCAGGCCTCCACTGCAGGGGCTTCCCTTCTTGGAGGGTGATGGTTTCCCTCCAGTTTGTTATTGATAGGCTTTCTGTTTGATGCTTGCATGCATGGTGGTTATGGATGCTCCAGGCACCTCGGAGCCTATGCCTATGCTATCTCCCACCACTTTTTCTGGTGCTTCATATTGGGAGCAGTCCTTGCATCCGATCCCCCCGACCTTTCTCCCTTCCTCCCCCAGACTTTTTCCACCCTTCTGGGTGCAGCCAGCTCAAAGAACACAGGTAAACAGCCAGCTCAAGGAAGTCAGGGGTGCAGCCAGCTCAATGAACACAGGAGGGCAGCCAGCTCAAGGAACACAGGGGCGCAGCCAGCTCAAGGAACTCAGGGATGCAGCCAGCTCAAGAAACTCAGGGGTTCAGCCAGCTCAAGTAACTCAGGAATGCAGCCGGCTCAAGGAACTCAGGGGTTTATCCGGCTTAAGGAACTCAGGGGTGCAGCAGGCTCAAGGAACAAAGAACCCAGGCCCAAAAGTAACAGTATGAAATTGAACTGAACTGGAACTGAATGGAATAAACTGGCCCAGAGGAAGGGGAGAGACTAAAATAAATAGGGAAGAGGTGATTAAAAGGTATGGCCAGCTGGGAACAGAATCAGATCTCTTTAGTTTGAGTACAGCAGCCTACAACTGCACCAGACTGAGGAGAGAACAGAATTATGACAATATTATTCCTATGAGTTAATTTATTTCAAACCATGTTTTTGTTGCATAATTTGGGCAAAGTATGTTTAAGCTCACTTTCCTCTGTGTCCTTACCTCGGCAGGAAATCGATGGGGTTAGCTTCGCCTTCCAGCTGGTAGGACCAATCAACAAACTTCTCCTGGGAGAGAGGATTCAGTTTGTTTTGGTCCTACCAAGATGGTGGACGGAGGCCATTGGTCTCCTGCATAAATCGATTCCCCTTTTTTATTTTTTTGTCTATGCATCCAGCCTGCAAACGCTGGACACATTTCTGGGAGCACTGCTGTCCACATACCTATTGAAGGTCGCATGGGACCAGGATTCTGAAAGTCTGCCGCTTCTCTGCCTCTCTCCTGCCAGTTGCACCTCTCTCCCCTCAGAGGACTCCTCAGGAAGTTAAGCGTTCTATTCTAACTTTAAACTGGAGGTTCGGCTCTATGCATTCCACGGGTGGAACGCACTTCTGGCGGGCAGCATTTCAGCATTCCAGTGGCTTCAAAAACCTACAGCATGGACGTGTGGCCCCCCCTTTGAGGTGAGTGGCCTCTTTTTTTCTATGCCATATTGATGCGTTTCTGTTCTGTTTTGTATTGCTGTCATGTCCTCTGCTGCAAAATCATCCTCTGCAGACAAGCCTAAGCCTGCATCAAATTCAGTGCCTCCCAAAGAAGCCAAGCCTTCCACCAAGTCTAAGACTTGTGCAGGCTGTGATGCCAAGCTTTCTGCCACTGATTCAGCCAAACTGTGCGTGACTTGCTTAAAGAAAGTGGCCAACACAAAGATTCCTTCCCAATTTCAGGACTTCCTGGGCTGGATGAGGTCTTCCATGCAGGAGACTTTTTCCACCATGCAGGAGTCCTCCAGGAAAAGGCACAGAGCATCTGACTCTGATGAAGGGACATCCATTATGCATGAAATGGAGGATGAAGGTAGTCTTATGGACTTAGACTCTGTTGCATCATCAGTTGAGGAAGGTGAATTGACTGAGGAAAGTGGCTCCTTCAGTCTTGACAAATTGTAAGGTTTCCTTAGGGCTATGAGGAAGACACTGGGACTTTCTGATACCCAGAAAGAACTCAACATCATGGACACTGCTTTCATAGGCCACAAAAAGCCTTCACTTGTGTCTCCAGTACACAAATCTATCCAGGACACCATCAAAAGTGAATGGAGCCTGACTGACAAAAGATCAGCTATGTCTAGATGTTTCGTTAGAATTTTCCCCTTTTCTGATGAAGATACTGGCTCTTGGACCTCTCCTCCCAAAATTGATGCGGCCATGACTCAAATCTCAAGAAGAACCACCATTCTTCTGGAGGATGGGGCTACTTTAAGAGATACCATGGACAAAAGAGCCGACGGTGCATTGAAAAAGCAATTCTCGACCATTGGGAATAATTTAAAATCAGCAACTGCTCTACACTGCGTCTTCCGTACTCTTCGAATTTGGTTTACAGAATTAGAAGAGAAAATTGATTAATCTGTGTCCCGCTACATGCTTCTGAAAGAGGTAGCTTGTATCAATGACGCCGTTAACTATTCATGCGACGCATCCTTGGATGTTATCAAATTACTTGCCAGATCATCAGCCTTGTCAGTTGCGGCTCGAAGAGCTCTGTGGATCAGAGCATGGGAGACGGATGCCTCTTCAAAAACCGACTAGTAACCTTACCCTTTACAGGCCACATGTTGTTCGGAGATCAACTTCAGGACATTATCAAGAGGTCTTCAGGAGGAAAGAGTACCTTCTTACCGCAAGATAGGAAAACTAGATCCTTCCCTTCCAGGTCTTCCAACTTCTGCAGGCAGTCCTTTCGGGAAGCAAGCAAATACAGGCCTGGCCGGAACTATGACCAGAAGAAAAGAGGTACTGTTCAAACTCCCAGAGGAGGAGCCAGAAAGGAATTCCATAGAAAGGGTCAGTTCCCTAAAACTCCTCAATGAAGTGACCGGGGTCCCATCTTTATTCCCAGTTGGGGGCAGATTGGGACAGTTCCTGGATCCTTGGCGAGCAATCCAGCCCGACTAATGGGTTCTAAGGGTAATAGACATAGGATACCCTTAGGAGTTCTGCACTGTCCCAAAGGTATCAAGATTTATGATATTGCAAGTGACGAACAGGAGTATCAGGTCTGAAGTTCTCCAAATGATCAAGAATCTTTTGGCTGCCCAAGTCATAGAAGTCCCTCTGGACCAGAAGGATTCTGGGATTTATTCCATTCTTTTTCCGGTGAAGAAATCTTCAGGTGGTTTAAGGATGATCCTAGACCTCAAATGAATCAACTCTATCATCAAGACAAAGTGGTTCAAGATGGAAACCCCATCATCAACCCCACAGAAAGTTCTTGAGATTCGCGATTTTTGGAAAACATTACCATTAACGGACTCTTCCATTCGGGCTTGCCTCAGCCCCCAGGGTTTTTACAAAAGTTCTATCCCCGGTCATGGCAGCCCTAAGAAGACAAGGTATGAAGATAATACCTTATCTCTACAACATTTTATTGATAGAAGAAACCAGAGAAAAAGTACTTCAAAATACAGAGCGCTGTCTTCAATTTCTATCTGGGTTGGATTGTCAACCACCTGAAAAGCCAGTTGATCCCATCCCAGAACTTGGTGTTCCTGGGTATCCACTTCAACACCCAGCTAGGCCTAGCTTGCTTATCCAAAGACAGGCAGGTCAGAATCAAATCCAGCATGCAATCCTTTCTTCGGAAGAGACAACACACAGCGAGAGAGTTCTCCAAGCTCCTAGGCAACCTATAATTGGAACTTCATATTGTACATTGGGCCAAGTTCCACATCAGGAAAACTCAAGACAACTTTCTCCAAAGCTGGAAAACTATGCTGGATCCCATATGGCACATAGTCACTTCAGATGCCAGCAGCACAGGATGGAGATGCATTTACAAACAAAAATTGGTTCAGGGTCTCTGGATCCAGAAAGAAACAAAGCTTCATATCAACATTCTGGAACTAGAAGCCATCTGGAGAACACTCAAGCACTTCAGCCCAGACTTAAAGGGTCAAGCGGTCTGGATCAGGTCAGACAATTCGACAGCTGTAAGTTACATCTCGCATCAAGGGGGCACAAGAAGCCGCACCCTAAATGCTCTAGCTGCAAAGATCCTAAATTGGGCACAGCTCAATTTAACTCACCTATCAGCATCTCACCTATCAGGAGTACTAAACATTCAGGCAGATTCCTCAGTCGTCAAATCCTGGATCCAGGAGAATGGTCCCTGAAAGAGGGCATTTTTCAGACCATAGTCTCCATCATGTCCAATCCAGTTGTGAATCTGATGGCTTCGGAAAACAATACCAAGTGTCATCTGTTTTACTCCAGATGGAGGAACCACAAAGCCCTCGGGCAGGATGCTCTCAAATTCCCCTGGACATTCCAGTTGGCCTACATATTCCCTCCAATTCCTCTCCTCCTAGAAGCAGTAAGGAAGATCAGGAGGGACAGAGCACAAATAATACTGATCGCACCAGACTAGCGCAGGAAGATCTGGTACGCGGATCTAGTGAGGATGTCCATTCTACCTCCTTATCCTATTCCTCAAGTTCCAGACTTACTGGCTCAGGGTCCAATCCTTCACTCCAATCCGACATTCTTGAAGCTGACGGCTTGGAGGCTGAGTGGAGATCACTCAGTCTGAGGAACATCTCACTTGAAGTTGCAAATACTATCATCTTAGGGAGACAATCCACCTTTTCCAAAATTTACTATAGGATCCTGACTACCTTTCACAAGTGGTGCCTTACGAAGCATTTTTCAAGAAAGGATATTTCCTCCAGTGTAATTCTGAATTTCCTTCAAGAGGGATTTAAGGAAGGGCTGAAACCTTCTTCATTAAAAGTGCAACTCTCTGCCCTATCAGCAGTCTTAGCCACTCCCTTTTCAGACGAATACATCGTTAGAAGATATAGTTGTCACAGTTTGTTAAGACTCTCAGACGCAAAGTTAGGTAAAAACACAACTTTATTGAAAAGTTTAAGATAATCCCATAGGATTTCTTACACATACATACAATACATAGAAATGAGAGGTAGTAGTGATAATAGCGAGTAAGGCTCTACCGGCCCTGCCAATATACCGGGCAAGGCAGCCTGGGCAAACAATGGAAAGGTGGCTCTACCGACCCTGCCAATATACCGGGCAAGGTAGCCTATCGGATAACTAGGAGAACCATGCTCTACCGACCTTGCCAATATACCGGGCAAGGCAGCCTATAAGACTATCAGGAGTATACAGGCTCTACCGGCCCTGCCAATATACCGGGCAAGGCAGCCTAACAGATCACCATATGATACAGGCTCTACCGGCCCTGCCAATATACCGGCAAGGCAGCCTAACGGAACACCACAGATATAGGCTCTACCGGCCTTGCCAATATACCGGGCAAGGCAGCCTAACGGATCACCATATGATACAGGCTCTACCGGCCCTGCCAATATACCAGCAAGGTAGCCTAATGGAACACCACAGATATAGGCTTTACCGGCCTTGCCAATACCGGGTAAGGCAACCTCAAAATGGAAACGAATGGAAGGTTCTACCGGCCTTACCAATATACCGGGCAAGGCAGCCTTAGAGGAGATGGTGGCAACCACTATGGCCTCAATAACTGTCAGATGACAATGACAGTATGAAGATGGTATGTAGAGGCTATGAGAGCTAGTGGTAATACCAGGTAGTCTGCACACATCAGTACCCGTGTACTGAGAGAGAAACTAGCTGTCTAGGACTGGACAGCGCACTGGGAACCAACAGACTAAATGAATAGTAAGCCGTGAGGCAGTGGAGCGAACCAGCACCCGCGCGCTGGGGACCAACAGATTCAATGAAAGAAAGCAGTCAGGTAGTGGAGCGAACCAGCGCCCGCATGCTGGGAACCAACAGACTGAATGAATAGTAAGCCGTAAAGCAATGGAGCGAACCAGCGCCCGTGCGCTGGTAACCAACAGACTAGATATAGAGTAGGCCGTAAGGCAGTGGAGCGAACCAGCACCCGCACGCTGGAAACCAACAACTAAATGTATAGTAGGCCGTGTGGTAGTGGAGCGAACCAGCGTCCGCACGCAGGAAACCAACAACTAAATGTATAGTAAGCTGTGAGGCAGTGAAGTGAGACAGCGCCCTCATGCTGGTAACCAACAGATAAGATGTATAGTAAGCTGTAAGGCAGTGGAGCAAACCAGCGTCCGCACGCTGGGAACCAACAACTAAATGTATAGTAGGCCATGAGGTAGTGGAGCGAACCAGCATCCGCACGCTGGGAACCAACAACTAAATGTATAGTAGGCCGTGAGGTAGTGGAGCGAACCAGCGTCCGCACGCTGGGAACCAACAACTAAATGTATAGTAAGCCGCGAGGCAGTGAAGCGAGACAGCGTCAGCGCGCTGGTAACCAACAGATTAGATGTAGTAAGCCGTAAGGCAGTGGAGCAAACCAGCTTCCGCACGCTGGGAACCAACAGGGTGGAAATGTCGCCTGAGCGACCGATGAACAAGGTCGCCACAGATGAAGCAAACTGGACACAGGAGATGAACAGGAACCAGCACAACGATGGTCAACTGGATCAGGAACGGCAACAAAGACTGTAAGCAGGAAACAGCAATGACGGACGACTCCAACCGGAACAGGCACTGGAACAGGTACAGCTAAGCAGGAGACTCAGGAACTGGACAAACTCAGGATAACAGGAACACAGCCAAAGGCCCATTAAGCTTCAGTAACATAATGAAAGTGGAGGCAGCCAGAGACACCACGAAAGGGCAACCAAAGGGTGCCCAAACTCAGTTTAAATAAGCAATGTGAGGCGGGCTGAAGGCAGACAGCCAATGGGAGCCCCCTACAGGTGATAGACACAAAAAAGCAGCAATCACAGGCACCATAATAGTACAGCTATTTCTAAAATCAAGTCTACTATCAGAGAAATCATTCCAGCCTGGGATCTTAACCTGGTTCTTACTCAGCTTGCATCCCATGAATCGTTTGAGCCTCTTCAGTCAATATCTTTAAAAAATTTGACCCTTAAGACTGCATTTCTAACCGCTATCACCTCAGCCAGAAGAGTCAGTGAGTTGCAGGCCCTTTCCTGTTCTTCTCCTTACACTGTGTTCCATCTGGACAAAGTAGTCCTTAGGATGAGACCATCCTTCAGATGCAAAGTATCATCTGAATTTCATCTTAGCCAGGAAATTGTTTTGCCTTCTTTCTCTCCTGACCCTAAACATCCTAAAGAAAAGACTTTCCATAATCTAGATTTAGTCAGGTGTCTATCTGTTTATCTCGAAAGGACTAAGGGCTCGATCCAAATATTGGTGTTAAAACCAACGTGAACAAAAAAAACTGCCGTTGCGAGTTAACCAAGACCGGGTAACGTGAGATTCAAATCTTCCTTACCCAGAAAGGCTAATGAGCAACAAAATACACCTTAAACCTGCGTCGCATAGAAAATCTTACCTAAAAACACACAATAAAAATGTTACCTAGCCCCACAGCCAATCACAGCGCTCCAAAGTATAAAGTTCAGTCAGAAAACCCAAAATCACCAACGACAGTCTGAACTGCATTCTCTGTGCTTCCCTACCCAGCCAGTAGGTGAACACAGAGATGGCTTTCAGCACCATGGACAGCATTCATTGCCATAGGGATGTGCACTGCTCACCCCTGTGGCATTCAAAGGGTTACAATAAACAGAAATAGTACACCAAGCACTACACAATGCCCCCTTCGACATCCCCCTCCTTAGTATGTTGACATATTTTGCATATATTCAACATACTAACTCCATCTGACATTCACCTCAGGGACTGCCATGTATGGACAAATCTGTCTGATATTCAACACTTAACTCTTTGAATACCAGAGAGGTAGGAAGCATTGCTTAGCATGTTTTCTACCCCTCTGGTACCCAAAGGGTTAATAGGCAAGGTATGGACTACATACCTTGCCTGTATATGTGTGTGTGTGTGTGTGTGTGTGTGTGTGTGTGTGTGTGTGTGTGTGTGTGTGTGTGTGTTTTAAACATTTATTTTATTAAAAAACTAATATTAAACATATACACATTAGACCTCAAGGGGGGTGTCATGACCCCTCATGACACCTCCCTACCATGAGGCCAACAATTGCCCTTTAATAACGTTAAGCGCAGATAAGTTATGTGCAACATAGCTTATATGCGCTTCTATGGTTTATGAAACGATCAGACCTCAAAGGGGTGCACCAGGACCTCTCCCGATAGCCCCCCTACCAAGGATCATCTATCCAAAATGATAGATGATCCATGGGGCGACCCCAAACTGCCGCTATTTCTTACTAGTGGGTACATTTGCATTGCTTACTTTACGTACAAAACCAGCGTCGCTAGTTTTTTCTGCCGACGCCAACATTTGGATCGAGCCCTAAGTCCTTTCGTAAATCAGAAGCCTTGTTTGTTCACTTTTTTGGAAGGTTCAAGGGCTCTTCTGCCTCTAAGCCTTCCATTTCTAGATGGATCAGAGATTGCATCAAATTGGCATATGTTTCTGCTGGTCAGGATCCTCCGTTAGGTATTAAAGCCCATTCCACTAGGGCAGTCTCCACCTCTTGGGCTCAAAAGGCGGTTGCCTCACCAGAGGAAATATGCAAAGCAGCAACCTGGTTCTTCCTGTCAACTTTTATCAGGCACTACAGGCTTAACGTCCAGGCATCATCTAATGCCAAGTTTGGCAGAAAAGTTTTACAGGCGATAGTGCCTGTTGAAGGTTTGGTATCCCTCCCTTGTTGATACTGCTTGGGGAAATCCCCCATTGATTTCCCGCTGTGGTAAGGACACAGAGGAAAAAGGGAAATTTACCCACCGATATTTTATTTTCCTCTGTGTCCGTCCACGGCACACCCTCCCATGCTTAATTATTGTTTTATGGGTATATATTTATATGTATATATATATATGTATATATATATATTAATATATATATATATGTATATATATATATTTATATATATATATATATATATATATATATATATATATATATATATATATATATATATATATTGTGTGTGTAGATGTCCCTGGGGAGAATATTTGATCTATTGTTATAATAACCTTATTACTCTTTTACAGCTTGGACAAAAGTTTAACTGAATCCTCTCTCCCGGGAGCCTCTTTTAAGAAGTTTGTTGATTGGTCCTACCAGCTGGAAGATAGAGCTAACCCCATTGATTTCCTGCCGTGGACGGACTCAGAGGAAAATAAAATATTGGTGGGTAAACTTCCCTTTTTCCCTGCCAAGATACCCCATGACAAGAGAATCCTTTCCAATACTTGTAAATATCATCCAACTATTGAAATTAAAAATTGTTCCTGAAGAAATTATTTTCTGGAAAAGAATGGCTGAGGTTCATTAACAGCATCACTGACTGAGAGAGCGAAGCTCTAGCTGAAGCCTGCCAATGTATAGGCTATTCAGAATTGTCCCTCTCTCCGAAAACAGGTGCTGGCTATTTTGGGGACAGTGGGATGTGATCATAATTGTTATGCCTAATTTTAGCTCTTTGGACCAAACCCTTGGTCTGAGGTAGGGTAAGCTCTTGAGGGAGGCATGTGCTTTCCTTCACTCATCTGGAATCTTGTCAACAGGTTCACATCTCCCAGGGCCACATACTAGTCCCAGCTTGGCAGCTCAGCCTCCTGGAGTACATAGGGTAGAACGGTAAGGCTGAGGCTAGATTTGGGCTTCTACATTATGGATAAAACTTGGGATTCATGCTTCAGCACTCTGTTAATCATATGTGTTCCTGAAGGTACATGCATAGGTCCTGGCATGCATTAATGCCCCAATGTTTCTGCTTACGAAATAAATACCTTCTGTTCCTGTGATTCAGTCTGGTCTCTACTCATTTAATCTATCTATTCACAAACCCAAGACTGAACTCATCAGTGTGGCATGGGATGACTCTCTAGTGTTTCTGCTTATATACAGTTAATGACTATTTGATTTTCTGTAAACATACAATTTATATGTGTGCATCAGTGTGCCTGTGTAGGACAGTTATACTATTTTTTAGCAAAGATAAATTCTTCAAGGTTGCAGCAAAGACAAGAAAATTAGCACAGTGGGGATACAGACAAAACAGACCTGTAGGATCTCCTCTGTGTCCTGGGCAACATCTTGGAAGATGGTCTGACAGTGCTGCAAGTACTGGGCATAAAGACTGCGCGTGTCACTGTCCACATTCTGGAGACAGCTATCACTCAGGTCACAGCCTTGAAGATTGTTCATGAAGCTGGTGCTTACAGGACCACACTCAATGAGGCTTACACTTAATAGGGAGACAGAAAACCAGACCACTGTTCACTAAATGGTGTCAGTTGGTAGTACATAGAGAATATGCCAGAGTTATTTCCTACATCACATCCTAATTCACAAGAATCAGAACAGAAACAAAATTAACTTGTAGGACCAAGCTGAGATAATAATATTCATGTTTAAGCGAGTCCTACAATGATCAAAGTGTTATAACAACATGTTTGCCCCTTTTAGTGCATTGGATACCCCCTGGCACTCAAGTATACCCACTGCTGTGATATGCTTAATTTAAAATGTATTAGCATGAAAATACGTGTTTTGTTTTGTTTTTTTTGTTTTTTAAATTTCAGTATGACTTTTTTCTTTTGGTTGACAATGTTACTATTCTGGTTTTTGGAGAGCTGGTGTCATAGGTCAGCTGACAGCAATAATCACAAAATTGTGGGAGGACCCTTGTTCTAGCAGAAAAAGCAATGCAATATGTCTTTTTCATAATAAAAGTTAACTGTCCCTCTAAATGCTCAGTTCTTCTTAGAATAGTCCTTCCTAAGAGCAAAGTGTACTAAGAAAACATTAATTACAAAGAAACGTGGTGGAATGCTAGGGTAAACCAACTGCACCATAGAGAACACATGGAAAAGTGGATTTTGGTGTACTTTCCAATACATCCTTTTCTCTTAGTCTGTGTGGAACAATCAAACCATGGGCGGAAGTCCCCTCCGCAGAAGGGCAGGGCACTTGTCAAAAGACCTCAGTCAGGTGAAGACTACCATCCTGCACCACTTTACCCTACCCAGTTTGATGTAAAGCAAAGCCAAGATAAAGACAAGACACAGAAGTGGAAAAGACAGGGATCCACATGCCTGGGACTTGAACTAGTAATTTTTCTCTGGAAGTGAAGTCTAGTGTTCCAGGGGAACTAAGACACACGGAAATCCCCTTTTCTCTTTTGTGCTATGTAGGTATTGCAGTGTACCTTGGCATCCATGCTGCCAGTTACCCTTGTGCTATTTTGGTGCTATGTCTGGTGGTCATGGGTGCAGGCGCGCTTTGCTGTCTTTGAACACTGTGCTTATTTATACACATGAACTCATTTGACTAATTGATTCCCGCCTCTGTGTAGGCCTATATTAACTTCCCGGGGCTTAGTGTTAGTGGCCCTTACATGATGTTCCTTTTATTACTTGTTTCGTTTGCTCTTTGTTGTGACCCTTGATTGGCTTCCGTTCTCGCTCCGTATATGACCCGGGCTTGTCTGACCATCCACTCCGGTTCTGAACTGTGGCTCTAGCTGTTTACTCACTCTGTCTATGACCCCGGCTTGTCTGACTATCCACACCAATTCTGACCTGTGGCTCTGGCTGACTACTTGCTCCGTGTATGACCCTGGCTTGTCTGACTATACACACCAGTTCTGACCAGTGGCTCTGGCTGACTACTCTCTCCATGTATGACTCCGGTTTGTTTGACTATCTACACCGGTTCTGACCTGTAGCTCTGGCTGACTACTGGCTCCGTGTATGACCCCGACTTGTCTGACTATCCACTCTGGGTCTGAACTGTGGCTCTGGATGTCTACTCGCTACGTGTTATCCTAGACTGGTTGGGCTATTCACATTAGCAGTGCTCTGGCTTGTGCTGTCCTCCGCTCTCCTCCACTGTCTCCAGTTAGTACCGCACCGTAGTACTCTGATTCCATTGGGCGCCTTATACCTACTGGGAGACAGAACCATAGGCCGGTTGTTTACTCCTCTTCGAGTAGTACAGGCCTCTGCTCAGTGACAGTCTGGGTAGTGTTTTATGTTCTGGGGCTTTGCTGGGATTACAGTTATTGTGTATCTTTAATAAAGGTGGTTTTACTTCAATATACCAGTGTCTGACCTTCATTTGTACTGGTTACCATGACAGTAGGACACAGGAACAATGGGGATATACCAAAGCATACATCAAGATTCCAGGGAGGAAAAGAGGAAAAAACCTCCGAACACAAATCAGGTTCAATAGGAAATTAACTGGTAAAACATGACATCAGGTGTCAATGGACACCAACACTACTAACCAAAGAACAGCCAAAGCCAGCACATTAACAAGGTATGGCTTGAAAAATATGTGAAGGGACGACCACTCCACTGCCTTACACAACTGCTCCACAGAGGTTGATTCTTATAGGCCCAAGGTGCACCCAACAACCTGGTGGAATGCACAGTAACCTGAAATAGGACAGGCTTTTTCCTGAGAATGTGCTCCTGACAAATGGTCGCCTTGATCCAAGAAACCACAGTCATGTTAGATGCAGCCAGGATGGATGATGAAGGTTCCGCTTGCCACGACTAGCTCCAGTGATGCTCCTGAGGTAGTAGCAGCACCATAACTAGCCCCCACCACTTCAGGTATATGTGGAGAAAAGAAGAAGTTTGCCAATAATACTTCTCCACCTGCCCCTCCTCCAAAATTAGGGGTGTGTTGTTACTAGAATAGAATTTTTTCCCATGAACTGTGTCGTTCATCAGCAATTGCAATGTGCACAGTGTGTGTGGGAAATAACACCTGGCACAACTCTATCCAAACACCATGACACCAGAAGCCAAGTACGGCTGCTGTCACTATGCCCCTTGTAAACGTCCCACTAAGGACACATGAAAACTTGCTGTCAGTTTAATAGTAATGATGAACCCTACCTGCCACCATCTTAGCATATTCTGCAGGATGCAATCTCCTCAGATGCTGCTTGATGCCCTGCTTGTGATTCTCCTCCACAACACTGTCATGTGTTGTTAGATGGGTGGAAGCAAACTTCCACATCCTAACATCTATAGAGTGACTATCATTTGGCGGGGGAGGTAACGATGAACAAAGTGGATTGGCAGAAGGTATAATTACCTTAGGTCAAGAAAGTGATGGCTAGCTACTTGTTTCGCTCATCATAGAACTTCCAGCCTGTGCCTGGCTTTCACTTATCTTCCTCCTTTTTTATCGCCACCTCTCTTCTCATTGCCGTTCTGGAGAGTCAGGGGGTACAGCAACAGAGGTGCTCGATTTCTGTGATGGGTGTTCAGCTTTAACATGTTTGACATAAATGTCATAGTGTCTGTGTTTCATGTGTGTTATCAGGGCTCTTGTTCCCTCCTTTCCCCTTCTCACTGACTTGTCACAAATTGTGCACAGCGCCATTGTTGATGACTGCACTATTCCTGTCCCTAGAAAAAATAGTCCCACACTCATGACTTCAGGGGGGGAGGGACAAGGTGGAAAAAATGGCCTCTTTCTTTTTCCCCTCCACATTCCCCTTCAGTGTCTGGAGCAGAAGATGATGTTGCTGTTACTGCCTCAGAATCAGCACTGTAACTAGGACCAGGAGTATTGCTGCTGCTGGCAATCGGACCGTGTCCTCATCCTGAATCACTTGTTGACCCCATTCCCACTGTGTCCACGGTGGTCTGTGACACACTAGCCTGCTGCTCAGCATCCTGCTGCCCTTGCAACTCAACAGCAGCAGGAGTTAGAGTAGTTGCAAATGCCAAAATCTCACTGCTGCGGGTGGTGGTGGTGATTCCCATCCCGTCCCTCTCTCCCATACCTCCTCAGTTTGGGCTAAAAAGGCCATCAACGTCTCTTCCAACCCAGCTTCACCACCATCATCATCACCACCACCATTAGTCCCTCCGTGCTGCTGCTCTATTACAGATATCTCACTGCTGGTTGGAGGAGGTGACGAGAAATGTGACAGAGGGTCATCTAATTTCACACTTGCCATTTCTTTGTGAAGAATTTTTGCCATTGGACGAAATGTCAAGATTTTAATTGGTGGTTTTAAAGCAGATTTTCCAGCGTAAAAGCAGGCAACAACATGGTTTTCATGGATTTTGTCAGGGCAACATGACGGGAACTTTCACCCACCCCAGATATTGAAATGTCGTCCTATATTTGGTGACCAACAAAATGCCACAATCAGAATGTCTTCTGCATGAAAAGGGCAACATCAGAATGATGCCCGCATCAACAAGGCGACATTCTGATGTTGCATGATCAAGAGTCGTAAGCTGGGGAGGTAACATATCCACTTTAATATGTATAATAGAATATGTATCACTGATCAGCCGGTGGAGCAGATCCCTCACAGCTTCATTCTGCACTGCATCACTCTTCTGTGCTGGGCATATCTGATGGCAGAGCAGGTTTTAATGTAGTCACAGGGAACGTCAAATATATTAAAGAGTTTAACCATTTGAGTGCCCTCCTTGCAGGCAATCTGTGAGCACCTCCAGATTTGCACGACCCTTATGCTCACGGATCGCCTGCACAGAGGAGTGATGCAGTGCAGATGAAGCTGCTAGGGATTTGCTCCACAGCCTGATCGGTGGTACATATTATATTATACATATACATATTTACCTCCCCAGCTGATGTTGCCCTTTTCATGCAGGCGACATTCCAGGCGCAGTGTTTTGTTGGTCGCCAAATAGAGGGAGACATTTCAATAGGATACCCTCATTTAGGAACCCCTCCCCCAAACATTACCTCATGTTTTTTATGTTTTGTTTATTGTTTGAGGCCAGGTGATCGAGTTACCACACAATAAATAACCCAATCTAATTAATGTCATTTGAAAGGGAAGACTCTCCCCTTTCCAGAGGTAGTATTTGTGGCTATAATGGAGCTGAGGGCTCTGATTCAGCCCCAGTACCACACAACCATGCACAGCCAACCAAATCTACAACAATAGCCCCACTGAGTGCCATGTCATCTTGGAAGACATCATCTGCATCAGGGTCCAAAATGCATGACATTTCCCAAAATATGAGCTGTGATGAAGGGGTAAATGGATCATTTAGCCCCATGAATGCTAGAGAGGTCTCCAACACATTGCAAAGCAATGCAAAGCAATGTGCTGGTGTCCTATGATTCAAGTGTGTAAATACCCCATTTAAATCTGTTAGAATTTTGATTTATTCCCGACAGTGCAGAGGGATTGCTCCAGAATTGCACAATTTTCTTAATACAGCAGCCTCAGTAACATGTTGAATGAATCCTACAAGCACCAAAATGTACTAATGAATTTGACTGGATTAAGTGGTTTGTCTTTCACAGGTTGTAATATGACAAGAACAGGTTAGCACATGTCTCTTGTTTAGGTTCCTTTATAACTGCGCACACAACATTCATGTACTGTATTTGTATACACCTCTGAAATACTCACTGTATATTAAAATGCTGTAGAATTATAGCAAGACTCTCACAGAAGCCTTCCACTGCAAATTTACTGGCACAGTATACATCATTGAATGGGATACCTGTGAAGACATAAATGCACATTCTGAATTACTACAGTTATCTATTGACAACCATACAACCATTATGTGCTAGTTACACCATGACTGCTGCTATTAATTTACCCTCAAACAATACTGTTGCTTTTATTCGCATGCAGACAGTCCTGATGATTTTAAATAGATACAGAAATGTCCTACTGTTTTTTATTTATTGAGGTGTCTGAAAATTCATAATCTTCATTTTGTTACCACTGCATTATAACCCCTGGTAGAATTACCTAGAGTAATACATAGTATACAGAATATTGAATGTCAGGTACAAAAAGAACGTGCTACGACTTGAGGGCAATAGTAGTACATCAGTTAGAGGGAGTCCTTACCCTGCAGTCCCCCCACACTGCTGGAAATTATGATCCTGCCAGACTTCCTCTGTTTCATTCCGGGAAGAAAGGCTTGGATTGTGCTGATGGTCCCAAATAGGTTAACATCGAAAATTTTCTTCATGGTCTCATAGGTGTGACATTCAATGGGACCCATCAAGCCAACACCGGCATTACATACTGTATGAGAGTGAGAGAGTGAAGGAGAGGTCAGAGTGAAGACAGTGGTGGAGAAAAAAACATTGCAAAAGGACAAATGGCATAAATGATTGAGGCATTTTTAATGTCTTGTGTGCTGTTTATGACATATAATTAAGTACATATTTTCCACAATCTGTTACTGAAAAGTAGAACTGCAAAGGATTAATAAATGTAATTGTTTGATCTTAATAGGCAGAATATTTTCAATTGTTGTTCCTTTCTAAAAAAGCCCCCCAGCCCATGAAATTATTTTATTCTTATATTCATTTTAGAATTGTTGGGATTGTTGAATAGTAAACCGATCCTTGTGGTGGTGTGTATTCCTTCTCACAGTATGTTGTGTGGTATGCAAATTAACAGTGGGTAGTCTCTGAGTAGACAAAGTGGGACAACAGGGTCTGATTTACAACTGACATCTCTGCTACAAATACAGTGTAAGTGCCTTATGTTCAAAGGGATAATGACAAAACAATGTTGTATGAACAACAAAAATAAGTAATTGTATACATGAACAACATATTTTCTATAGAGTATAGGACAAAAAACTAGTAATGTCCGTTGTGTACGACACAACTCCATAATTGTCGGGCAAAGGGGTGGGGAAAGGGCGTGGCTAAACTATTCTCCACTGTCGTATAGAGGAAAAGAAAATTTGTCGTAACTAACGACAAAAAAAGTCTTGCAAAAGACAAAATTTGTAAGTTATGCTAAGACATTTTTGTTGTTAGTTAAGACATTTTTTGTCATTATATCTGACATTTGTGTCTTTACATATAAAAGTTTCAGTCGGGACAGACAACATATTTCCAATCACTACCGACACTCTCTGAAAATATTAATGAGCCCAATGACACTGTACTTAGAAAGGTTGTTACAAACGACAAAAGCTATTTTGCTACTTCTTAGAACATATGGCCCTAAGGAAAGTTGCAGTGATCTATAGAACAGGCTGTGGTACTAAGCAAAGAGGATAAGACCAGAAAGTCACGATGGGCAGTATTCACTAAAGTCTCTTAGTACAAAACCAAGTCAAATAAGGTGAAAAAACTGTAAGACATTTACCAAAGATACCAATTAGATTTCCCCTTAGTAGAGCTGAAGCAGTTATTTATCCTGTTTTCACATGCAGGAGACTAGTTAATATATATACCTTTGCATAATGTAGAGGCTATAGAGGAATGCCCCATATAGAAATTATGTGATAAAATAGGCAAGGAAATGCTCAGGATAAACATATTGTGTTATAGTAGATAAGGGAGGAGCTTCAGAGAGGCACTTTGTAACTTAGTGAGTAAGGAGTGGTCTTCATTGAGTCACAGTGAGCAAGGAGGGAGCTTTAATGACGCACTGTGTTCTATGGTGTGTGAGAAGTAGGCTCTAGTGAGGCCCTGTGTGAAACGGCAAAAAAGAGAGGGAAACAGAAAATAACTGTTTACTAAAATGAGTAAGTATCGGGGGTTTCAGAGAGGCAATTGTGGTATAGTAGGTAAGAAGAAGTCTCCAGTAAGACAATGTGTGCTATAGTGGATAAAAGAGGAGGATCCATAGATGCAGTTATGCCAGTACTTTTTTCTGTAAATATGTTGAGTTTAAAAAGCTTTATTTATAGAAATTGTTATACATAATATGTTTGCTTTTATTATTTTGATTATGGGACCGAAGAATAACTATATGCTTATGTATTTTTACCCTTCATTATGCCCTTGACACATGGCCTGAAATCTCCAGATTTTGGGTTAGGGGTGTCTTGAGCAAAAAAGATATGGAGAACCATTAGCATTCCATAGTAGGTAAAGTGGGCTCATGAGAGAAGATATTTGCTAGAGTAGTTAAGGGGCTCCAGAGAGGAACTGTGTGCTTTAAAGGTATAGTAATACGTAATTTCACGTTTATTTAGTATTGTAGGCATTACAAAAAAAATCAAGAATGATGTAAGTCTTATCTCTCAAACCTTTATGGTTTGAGAGATATTCGCAACTAAAGTTCCCCCTTCCGTGACAGCAGCTCTCTAGCTGACTATCACGGTGCCCATGATTGGTGCTATACACTGTCTATCACCTGCAGGGGCTCCTATTGGTTCTCTATTGTCTGCCCGCCTCTGACTGCCTATTTATACTCCGCTCAGGAACCCTTTGGTTGCCCTTTCGTGGTGTCTCTGACAGTACCTGTTTGTTCTTCCTGTCATGCTGTTTGGGCCTGTTCCAGTGTTCCAGAGTCCAGAGCTACAGAGTCCTGTGTTCCAGTCTGTCTCGCTGCTTGAGGCCTGTTCCAGTGTTCCAGAGTCTTCAGCTACTGAATCTTGAGTTCCAGTGTTCCTAATTTCATCTGTTCCTGTTCCAGTCTGCTTGCCACTCCGGTTGGACCTCTCCGTGACGACTGATGCTCCGGTTGTTTCGTCTGGCTTGTTCCGGTTGCTATTTAATCAGCGGTGTTCGCTGTGCCCCACTTTCACCTAGTCTCAGAGTTCCCATCCGGTAGTCGCTTGGCGACATTGCTCACTCTCTCGCCTCGGCGATATTCTTACTGTTGGTCCCAGCGTGTGGACACTGGTTAACTCCATTAAACCTGGTGGCAGATTATCTTGTAGGTCCCAGCGTGCGGACGCTGGTTAACTCCATTAAACCTGGTGGCAGATTATCTTGTTGGTCCCAGCGTGGGGACGCTGGTTAACTCCATTAAACCTGGTGGCATATTATACTGTTGGTCCCAGCGTGCGGACGCTGGTTTACTCCATTAAACCTGGTGGCAGATTATCCTGTTGGTCCCAGCGTGCGGATGCTGATTAACTCCATTAAACCTGTGACAGATTATACTGTTGGTCCCAGCGTGCGGACGCTGGTTAGCTCCATTAACCCTGGTGACAGATTATACTGTTGGTCCCAGCGTGCGGACGCTGGTTAACTCCATTTAACCTGGTGGCATATTATCCTGTTGGTCCCAGCGTGCGGACGCTGGTTTACTCCATTTAACCTGGTAGTATACTATCCTGTTGGTCCCAGCGTGCGGACGCTGGTTAACTCACATTAAAGCTGGTGGCAGATTATACTGTTGGTCCCAGCGCGCGGGTGCTGGTTTACTCCATTAAACCTGGTACATATTATACTGTTGGTTCCAGCGTGTGGACGCTGGTTATCTCCGTTTAACCTGGTTGTCTCCTCCTTTGGGGCTGTCCTGCACGGTATTGGTACATTCCATCTCATGGTTGCCTTACCCGGTATTGGCAGGACCGGTAGAGCCTCTTCACAGTATTCACTGAGGCTACCTTGCCCGGTATTGGTAAGGCCGGTAGAACCGGTATATTCCATCTCACGGTTGCCTTACCCGGTATAGGCAAGGTCGGTACAGAGCCTGCTATTGCTATTCCTTATAGCCGCCTAGGTTGCCTTGCTCGGTATTGTAGGCAAGGCCGGTAGAACCTGTTCTATTTCTCAGTTGCTATATATTGTATGTATATGTATGTGAACCCTATGGGCTTTTACCTAAACCTATTGTCTGAGTGTCTTAACAAACCATGACAGTACAAAAGGGCCATGACCTCAGACACTAAGGCAGCCATTAAACCAGCCGCTAAGTGAAAAAGGCACATCGCTCGCCAATAATACAGGAGTTACGACAGATTCAATAGGTACTCTACGAGAATAGCTATCGAGCGTAGGCACACATAAAACACGTAACACAAAAGCCGTTGTCGCTCATGTTAATGCACAACGGGCGGCCAAATCACACGATAACAGCGCTCAAAACAACATCTAACATAACGGCTGCCGTTGTCTAGCAACCATGATTGATGCCAAAACAAATTCAAACACACAGCCAATCACAAAGCCCCAATGTATCAAATAACTGCAAATACACCTATATATACCCAAAAATAACCGTCACACACTGTCTGTTATCGAGTTCTTCAGAGCCAGATATCAGGACCCAGGAGCGGAAGATAGTGATTAGAGAGAGGGAGACAGGAGCGTACATTAGAGGTACAGGAGTTTTGCAGTTTGGAGAGAGGAGAGCATTGCACATAATACGACACATAGCACACCTTTGCACATATTACATACACCCATACAAACACAAACACATACACATACATACACATAGTCCTTTTATTTTATAACACCTTACACAGTTTACATTTTATTTTGACAGTGTGAATCTGTGAGTGAAAGTGTGTGACAGAGAGTGAGTGGATCGAGTGTGTCTGTGAGGGCCTGTGGGAGTGCCTGGGTGTGACTGGGTGAGTGATGGCCAGGAGAGGAGGACAGGAGAGAGGGATGGGGAGAGTAGTGGAGGAGGAGGAAGCTCAGGAGGGGATCCCTCAGCAGAACAGGGGTGGGAGAGGGAGATCTGCAGGGCGGAGGGGGACCCGACCCACAGGAGCAGGCACACACAGGACAGGGACAGAACCTGCAGTGGGACGAGGGGTAGTTGCTGGGGAGCACCCCACACAGGCAGGGGCAGACCAGGCAGGGCACTCCGGCTCTGAATCCTCCCATGCCGGAGCTGACGAGGGCAGGATCAGGGACCCCAAATACACAGAGGAGGAGAACACGGCTCTCGTGGAAGCTGTCCTGGAGAGGCAGAGTGTTCTCCACCCGACAGCGAAGGTCCCTGGCCTGTCAGCGAGGAGGAATGCAGCCTGGAACCAGATATGCAGCCGGGTCAACGCGGTGGCTCCATGCAGGCGGGACGTGGAGTCCATCAAAAAGAGATGGGGCGACTGCCAGAGGGTCGTCAAAAACAAGATGACAGAGCTCGCCAAGCACGCCCGAGGCACTGAAGGTGGACCAGCAGTCCCTATCACCTTCTGCGGCTGGGAGGAGATGGGGCGGCAGACCATGTCCCCGACCCTGATCGAGGGGGTCATTGGAGGAACTGACACTGGGGATGAGAGGAGCCTCCACACTACCGGTAAGTGCAACACTACAGAACAACACACTACAGCAACCAACACCAGCTGCACACACAGTCACACCTCAACACATGTCCATCACTCAGCCATACAACTGCACCAACACAGCACCCTGAGGGTTAAAAAAAGGACACAACACCTGGACAAATGGCAACGTCCAACTTGGGACAAACCTGTAAAAGTCCTACTTCAACCCTCCTGTCGCTGTGCTCATCACACACAATACACAAACCGTTATGTTCAAAATGTCGTCTGTTAAATTTCATCACTGTTCACACACAATGTCACCCATGTCCCCACCCCCACCCTAACCCCTTGAGTGCTAGAGGGATCATCAATGCATCAATCAACAATGCATTGGCAACCCCTCTGGTACTCAAGGGGTTAACCAGACAACAAACAAGTCAATAGGACAACAATCACATGCTACACAGGGAACATTCACTAAGCGGTGACAAACAGATGGTGGACACAAAGTAACACTCACACACCCTCACTTCACCAATACCAGTGTTAGTCCATGGAGAACATGCAACAACAAGAATCAAGTTTATAAGGTCCCATTGTACAGACTCCATGGAAAACACTGGAAATGGGGAAAGGAGATCACTGGAGAAGTCACCATCATGTTCACCCCATAAGTTCAACATCACCGCTTACTGAATCACAAAAAGGGGGCATCAGGTCACACATCACAGTGTCACACAGAATAAATGCTTGTAGGTGCAACACATAGGCTGAAAACTATTCCACAGATTTCAAGCTGGAAAAAGTAGGCATTGGTGTTGTGGCTGCAATCATTTACTCTGACTTGAAATGACATATCCCATATCTGATTCCCACATGGATCCACAGGGGTGCTGAAGCCATGGATGGATGGTACACCAGCTGCTCTTTGCAGGATACACATGGGAAACAAATAGCAAACATCATTGTACCTTGGTCACCAACAGGCCATGACTGATGGATATCTAGGATTGAGTACGGTTGCCTCACACAGAAGGATGGATGGGCTCATACACAGAGGAAAAAGGCCTCAATCAAAGATATCCCTCACTACTGGCTGGATTGTTGCCCTTAGGATTCAAATGTTACTAAATATGTTACAACACGATGTGAACACAGAGATCACTTCAATGGATGTGATTGCCTTACTGGCCAGATATGTGCACCCATCACAAATCAACCTCCATTGCTACCATCCAAATACACATACATAGTATATCACACTCTACGTAGATGGGATATACGAGGTATGTTCATATCCATCATATCAATACAATGTCTTGTTGGATGGGTGCACATGTATAGCCAGTACGACAATTACACCTACTGAACTGCTCTCTGGATTCACATCTTGGAAGGATATTACTGTATCCATATGAAGGGTACATATCCACATACATATATGACCATTTCTACTTGTGTGTCACTGTAATGGGATAGCAATGGGTAATGTCATCAAGATGTCATATCATTGCCATCGTTAACAGATGTGTCTTGATCTAAGTCCCATCCCTCCAACACTCATGGTTATACAGATATTGCTCTATGTGACAGATGGAGATATCTATCATTTGACCACACGGAGGCTCTTCAGCAGAGCCAAAGTCACAACATTTCGAGATAAATACCTCTTTGGAATGGTCCACAGAGTGTGCTTGCAAACCAGGCACACTCTGTACACCATTCCAATTAAGTATTGTTCTCTAAATGGGGCAATTTGGGCTCTGCTGAAAAGCCCTCGTGTGGACAAATAATGACTGAAATCTCCATCTGTCACATAGAGCAATATCTGAACAACCATGAGGGTAGGAGGGATAGGACTAACAGCGAACAACATCTGTTTTCACAATGTCTACAATATGACATGAAGGTGGATTTAACCTTTGCCATCCCCCTGGAGGGATAGCCATCCCTACAAGTTGTGAAGATAAATATATGTTGTTGGATTCACCCCCCTCCCCCGAGTTAAACAATGGTATTCCTACTGTTGAAAGGTGTGTTGATTCAAAAGGTATCACAGCTCAGAAATGGATATGTCAGGGGCAATACCCCAGTGGCCTGCAATTGTACAGTGGTGCTGTTACTACACAATCATGTGGACAGCTCTGGTACAGGGACCAGATATCTACATGGGAGGGTGTTGCAACAGCCCCACTGTACTATTTAGGCCCACTGTGATATTGCACCTCATAATGAAACCTTCACCTATAATAACTCAAACAACACCTTTCTGCAGTGGGTGTACCCTTGTTTACCCAGGGGGATTAACCCAAACACATATAATTTTCTTCACCACATATCAAAGTATAACTGTCTCCACAAACATATGGCTAAGGTCACTAATCACAACATCTTATTTCTCCACACAGCTTACGGCCCTCAAGCCCAGCGGGAGACAGTAGAGGAGGCAATGTCACCCCCCAGTGAGGAGGACACAGAGGAGGGGACCAGCCGGTGGTCACCTTACCCACCATCACCATCCCCTCCAACACAGGCTGCACCACCACCTACTGCACCCCTTCAAGCTGCACCACCACCGGCTGCACCCCTTCAAGCTGGACCACCACAGGCTGCACCACTTCAAGCTGGACCACCACAGGCTGCACCACCACAAGCTGCACCTCCCCAGTACAGTGGCTGGATGCAACAGGTGGAGAGGTGGACCCGTCCAGCCACCTCCACCAGCTACTACCCTCCATCAGCAGCACCACCACCGCCAGGGAGGCAATGGCTGCCAGGGACAGTGGCCACCACCCAATATGGGCCATATGCCTCCCAGTTAAACCCACCCTCCTGGATGGCTCCACAGCATGCCCCAAGGTATGATCCCAGGTGGGGTCCAAGCACCTATCAGTGGCCACCATATGACCCATGGTCACTGGACTACCCACACCTGGGCCTGATTGGTGAGCCCCAGCACCCCATACCCAGGGACATTTTCACACCTCCACCAGAACACACATCATTGGGCAGCTCGGAGTCACTTGATGTGGTGGGCATATGCCCATCATCTGCACCAGCCACTCCAACAGCTGTCACAGCAGCCACAGCACCTCCAGCAGCACCAGAGCAAACAGCACCCTCAGCACCAGAGCAAACAGCACCTCCAGCAGCACCAGAGCAAACAGCACCAGAGCAAACAGCACCTCCAGCAGCACCAGAGCAAACAGCACCCTCAGCAGCAGAGAAAACAGCACCCTCAGCAGCAGAGGAAACAGCACCCTCAGCAGCAGAAGACTCAGCACCCTCAGCAGCAGAGGAAACAGCAGCACCAGTGACACCGGGCACATCCACCACCAGCACCGCACGCCTCACAGGGATGGAGGCGGAGTGTATGGCCCTGCAGAGGAGACTACTCCGGTTGAGCAGGAGTACTGACAACAACATTACAAGGAGCAGGAGGCAATCCAGAAGGAACATTGCACAACTGGAGACCAGGATCCAAGGCTTGGAGTCGGAGGTGGCCAGGGGGAACACACTACTCTAGCAGCTCAGGACTGGTGTGATGGACATGTTAACACAGGTTCTTGTGGAGTTGAGGGAGATCAACCGCAGGGAGAACCTGAGGATGGAGAGGGAGAACTTGTGTTCCACTGAGGGGTCTACTGCAACCACCACCCCCTCCAGTGTTACCCCTGAAGCCACACCTAGGGGGCAGAGGATTACCAGGAGTTCAACAAGGGCATCCACCTCTGGCACCCAGGCTAAGGCTCCCCACCCAAAAAGGAAAAAATGAAAGGCCCAACCTGTCAACTTTCCCCTCAATAAAAAAAAACTGTTTTTTGTATTCCTGTCTGATCTGTTGTGTCTTCAGTTATGCATTGGGTGGCAGGGTTGTCTCCAATGCATTGCCATACAATGCAGTGAAAACAACCTCTGCCTGGGTGAAATGTTAGTGGGATGCTACAACATGGGTTCACACACACACCGTTGTACAAATTCAACTTGTAATACATCCCTGGAGCCATATTACACCACTGTGTTATATGGCGGTGTTGTGTGTTGAATTTGAACAACAAAACATACCCCTTAGCACAACAATTTGTACAACACTGAACATTTGTCTACATCATATGTTGTGTTTAACCCTTTGAGTGCTAGAGTGGTAGGCAACGCATTGTAAAGAAATGCGTTGGGGACCACTCTTGCACTCAGTGGGTTAATGGGATAACCAGACAAACAGCTCTGTGACTTAGCAGGGACATTATAAGCAGGACAAATAAATGGGACATGTATCCATATTGTCTTGGATTCACACACTCATTGTGCAACTGACTTACTGGGGAAGCCAATGTTTTTAACCTAGGATTTCAATGTGTAGCACACACATTGATATCCTGGGCTGAGCATTGGGGTCTCCAGTAAGTTGAGTTGCTGTTTCCCTAAGGGTGTAACAGACTTCACCAGTGATAACACATGTCCACTTAGTCTGGTTGTTCGTTAGCCCATGTACTGAGATATGTCAAAGTGGAGTAAAATCTCAGAACATGGATTATACTGAGCAATACAGATACTGTGGACAGGTATTCACTGTATGTCCCCTGTATCACCTCTTCATCACTCCCACAACACATTGGTGCATCACTGCCACCATCATCTGTTTGCATGGATACATCACAGAGTCCACTCACTGGCAAACAAGTGGTGGACTCCTGTGATGTGGGTGATGCCTTTCCATGTATGGGGGATACTCTACCCTGGGTGTGGTAACGCATTGACAAATGTGTTCTCAAATATATCCTCCTACAGACACAGATAGAATGGTGATGGTTCATCTTTATTGTGTCTCAAAGTACATTAGAATGTACATGTGTTTTCTGTGTGTATTGCCTATATGCATTGAACACCTGTATGAGAACACTAAATGTACTTTGAAACTAAATCGTAATACTTCAGTAACACTGCTGCCTTGCTCATGTGTTGTCCACAAGGTATGACAACTCTGTAGCTGAGCATCCTAACTGTACAGGTTAAAACACTCAAGAATTAGTGTTTTCTGTGTCTACATGAGAATGTTCCAGTAGAGGTTTGTGTGAACCTCAGGTCAAACTTTGCATCACCAACAACATCACCATAAACAGCAAGGGGTGATCTTCATGAAGGTGTTGTCAAGACATCAATCCAGTCACATAGAAGATCTTCAGTTCAAGGATGGATCATGTTACGGATGCCTGTGGAAGAAAAGGACAGGATTTGGAGCAGTAGACCTGAACTGATCATCAAGCAACAACAATTTAGTCTTTTTCATCCCCTCAATTTTCACAGTTACAGGTGAGTACACAAACCATTGCTTGACAATGTGTTGTGTACTCATCTGTAACCAGTTCTGTGGGTAACTAAGGACATGTGCACCAGCCCTATGGATATGTGCCCCTGACATGTATACACACATTAACAAGTGTTCTGAGAGCTCCATGGAAGTAATGACATTGTGCTGCCACTGTGAAAGTGACAGTGACAGCCCAATGTCATTTGTTCCATGGAACTGTTAGGACACATTTGTTGATGTGTGTATTCATGTCAGGGGCACATATGTCTGCACACTCACAGGTCAGCATGGAGTCCCTGGTAATCTGATCTACGTCTCATGACCTCTACATTGTGTGACAATACCACTGTACATCCACCCCTGTGCTGCTCTTCTCAGCTCTAGCACAGTACAGGTCCCATATTGATTCTAATGTCCCTTTAACCCCTGATGTGCCTGAGTATTATCCAATGCATATCATTAGATAATACTCTTTCGCTACTGGGCTAGCATGGTTGTTCAGGCTATAATCATGGCATATCCAGTTAATTGCTGTCAATCAAGCCGTGTAAGGTGATGACCATGGGTAATATGTTGTACCTTGTTTCTCCTGGGGGTGTGCGTGATATCCTTGGGGTCTGTATGTCAACGTGGAGAGTGGAATGGAGGATGGTTTTTGAGTCCACACACACAATTTGCCACGTCCACTGCCAGTGCAGTGCTGTGTCACTGTTCCTGTGGGGTGAGACAGAACAAAATGTGCAGTGTGGTTAGTGTCACAGGACTGATGGGGGACTTGCATGGATTGTTTGCATGCGTGTGTTATACTCACAGGTGAAGTGTTCCGTGATGAGCCTGTCTCTGATCTGTGCCCCTCTCATGGTCTCCTCCACATGCCCGATGTCCATGGCCACTTCCTGTATGGGGGGGTCCGGGATGTGCTCCAGCAGCCTGGTGTCCACTGCGATGTTGTGCAGTATTGCTCACGCCACAATGATGTCACACACCTTAGCCGGTGCATACTGCAGTGCTCCCCCAGAGTGGTCCAGACATCGGAATCTTGACTTGAGGAGGCCAAAGGTTCGCTCAGTGGCATTCCTCATTCTGGCATGAGCCTGGTTGTACCTTTCCTGGGCATGTGTTTGGGGATTGGCCAGAGGGGTCAGTAGCCAGGACTTGCATCCATAGCCAGCATCGCCTGTGTAATGTGAGTGACATGGTGAGACAGGGAGCACATGTTGTGTGAATGATGTTTTGTGTGGTGGACGTAGTAGCTGTGGGTCAGGGGCATGCTGAGCAGCGTGGTGTGTACGCCTGTGTATGTGGTGTGATTTTGTTTTGTGAACTCACCCACTAGCCATCCCCCTGTAAAGGTTCCATTCTCAAAATCTCTGTGTACTGAGGAGTTTTGTAGAATGTATGCATCATGTGAGCTGCCAGGATATTTTGCACAGACATTCATGATCCTCATGTTGCCGTCACACACCATCTGCATGTTGATGGAGTGGAAGTTCTTCCTGTTGATGAATAGCTGTGCGTCACGTGCTGGGGCCTTAATCCGGACATGGGTGCAATCTATAGCACCCATGACCCTGGGCATGCCTCCCCTTGCGTAAAAGGCCTGCTTGACGTGTATCCAGTCCATGTCGGTGGTGGGAAAATGTATATAGGTACTGGCCTTGCTTTTGAGGGCTGGCAGGACCTGGGCCAGCACTCTGGAGAATGTGGCCTGTGACATGCCAGATGCGTAACCCTCAGTGGACTGGAAGGCCCCGCTTGCCATGAGGTGTATGGCACAGAGTAGTTTCTGCAGGCCAATTAGGGCATGGTTGTGGATGTAGATGGGATCCACCTGCTCCTTGATGGCCTCATACAAGGCAATGATGCTGTCAGGCCTCAACCTGTAGCGATCAATGACCTCGTCATCAGTCATTCCAAAGAGGGTGACCCTTGGGCGGTATACCCTGGGCCTTGGTGGTCGTCTATACATCCTCTGCCCTCCAGGTGGGGATGGACTCCTGTGTGGCTGCTGAGCCAGAGCCTCCTCACTTGCAACAGGTAAAGGCTGTTGATGAGGCGTGCTTGGAGGTTGCTGATGTTCCCTAGCTCTCTCCCTTGCACGCCTTCTCCGCAGTCTTCGCAACAATATGTAACCCAACATACTGTTTGCTCTCTCTATCTGTCTCTATCTGTCTCTCTCTCTCTCTAGCTCTCTCTAGCTCTCTCTATCTCTCTCTCTCCCTCCGAGTGGAAAACAAGCCACAAGTGAGTGTGTTGAGTTGTCCCTTTAAGTACTTGCTAGGGCGTTGTGTAGGTGTGGTGATGAGGTGAGTGCTAACCAATGGTGTGTTGTTTTTGTCCATGTAAGTGTTTGCAGGTGTGTGTGTGTTATAAGATGTGGTGTGTTGTGCTTGTTACGTGTGTGCCATTTGCGGGCGTGCAGTTGTGGGGTGCAGGTCGCGTTTTGATGTTGCCCAGGTGAGCTTGTATTTGCAGGTGTCCGCTTTGTGTGATAACCCCCATTGTTCCGTGCCATGCTGTGCTGGTGTTTTTTTGTGTGTCGTTGTCCCTGTGGTGTTGGTTGTTGTTGTGTTTGTAGTGATTTGTGTTGTGTGTGCATGTTTTTGTGTTGTTTTGGCATTGCACCGGTTAATTTTCCCATTTACATGGTTGTGCGGTAAGCATTTTGTGTATTTTCCTATGTAACGGGTGTTTTGTTTTGGCCATTAAGTGTCTAACGGCTAAGAAAAGTGGGTCTTAACTTTTAGCCGTTAGGTGTGTCTTTTTTTCAGCCGTTATCAGTACCGCAAGCCTTTGAATAGCTCTGGGGTATGTTGTTCCATGCGTCTGAATGCACGTAAGTGTATCGGCCGTTAGGATTCTGCAACTGCCGTTAGCTGTTCTTTAGACGGATCTTTGAATTGCAACATGACACTTAACGCACCCATTAGTGATTTTTTTTACTAACGGCTGCCTTTAAATCTAGCCCTAAGAGTGATGATAATACGCAGAATATCCATTGGAGGATGGATATGCACGAGCAACGTTTGGATCAGTTGGCAGTTGCCATTCAAAATATTCTTGAACGCACAGTACTTGCTGATAAGTCCGGTTCCAACCCGGTGGTCTTGCCCAGTCAGACACCGGAGAATGATACTAGGGCCCTTGGGGCTGCAATAAAAGGGTTAACGGCTTCTGCACCCTTACCACTAAGATATGATGGAGACCCCCAACTCTGCAGAGGGTTCATCAATCAGCTGGAAATTTTTATGGAATTGACAGCACATTCATTTCAGAATGATCGCAGCAAGGTTGGGTTCATGATATCCTTGCTGACTGGTAGAGCATTGGCTTGGGCTAACCCCTTGTGGGAAAATGCTAAACCTTGCACTAAGAATTTCAGTGAATTTGTGCAATCCTTTCGGAGAGTATTTGAGCCTCCTGGTAGAATCACCTCTGCTGCTAAACGTCTTATGGAGATACAACAGGGCAGGCGCACGGTGGGCGACTATGCCATCGAATTTCGCACCTTGGCAGCAGAGGTAGGGTGGAATAACGAGGCTCTGTTGGCAGCATTTGCCCAAGGTTTGGGTGACCAGATCAAAGAAGAAATCACAGCAAAACATCTGCCTACTGATCTTGATGATTATATTGAATATGTTATTCTAATTGACTCCAGAATACGGGAGAGAGTAACTGCCAGAGATCGTAAAATACGATCTAAGAATATGGGGTCTAGTAACACATTTTTCCCACCCACCTCCCCCTTGGCAGCTAAACCTAGTGTGCCTATACAGGAACCAGGGGAACCTATGCAAGTGGGTTTCACTAGGTTAACCAAGGAGGACAGAACATATTGCAGGAAAAAAGGGTTGTGTTTATACTGCGGTAAGAATGGGCACCTGTTAAGATCTTGTCCGGTACGTCAGGGAAACAAACACACCTAGGGTACCTTGGGGGACAGGCCCTAGGTGGTGTGCAATCGTCCCCAATGATTGGTGCTCTTAAACCCACCATACAGGTGGTATTGTCTTGGGCACAGCTCTCTGTGGAGGTTTTGGCCCTAGTCGATTCTGGTGCAGCTGGGTATTTTATGGATAATACCTTTGCTGAGTTGCATGGGGTGCCACGCATTGAAAGAGAAACCCCTCTTGCTATTGAAGCGATTGATGGCAGACCCCTGGTACCCGCTCAGGTTATGTTTGAAACTATGCCATTATCCATGACTATTGGGGCTCTCCACAGGGAGGAGCAGCAGTTTCAGTTAATTAACTCTCCTCACCATGCCGTAATATTGGGGTTCCCTTGGTTACAATTGCATAATCCACAATTCGATTGGAAAAAATGCGAGATTTCTGCTTGGTCTCAGTTCTGTATGGAGAATTGCGTCACCCATCCCGTTAAGGTCTTGTGTACCTCCCCTTCACTACCTGATGTCTATCAGCAATTTAGCAATGTTTTTAGTAAGGGAGAGGCTGGCGCCTTACCTCAGCACAGACCATATGTGTCACGGTTTTGAAGACTCTCAGACTTAAGGTTTTGGTAAAAACGTAACATTATTAAAAGTTAAGGCAATCCCCGTAGGGTTATTCATACATAACAATACAACAACGATAGTAGTAGAATAGGTTCTACCGGCCTTGCCAATGATACCGGACAAGGCAACCCAAGTGAAAGTAGCATATACAATAGGCTCTACCGGCCTTGCCTATACCGGGTAAGGCAACCGTGAGATGACATATACCGGTTCTACAGGCCTTACCAATACCGAGCAAGGCAGCCCAAGGGACAGCACAATAACAGTAGGCTCTACAGGCCTTGCCTATACCGGGTAAGGCAACCGTGAGGTGAAATGTACCGGTTCTACCGGCCCTACCAATACCGGGCAAGGCAGCCAAAGGGAGGCTGAGTATAGGCTCTACTGGCCCTGCCAATACCTGGTAAGGCAACCCTCAAGATGGTAACGTGCAAGGTTCTACCGGCCTTACCAATACCAGGCAGGGCAGCCCAAAGCGTAGGCCAGCTGTCAGATAACTATGACAACAGATAGGAATAGATACAATGGCCTAATCGCAGCAGAAGTCTATTGCCAGGAAGTATCAGACAACTGCATAGGAAGCATACAGCAACCTGTCCACAGGACTAGAGTTCAGGAGCAACCAACGTCCTAGCGTTGGACCAACGGTATAAACGCAACCAGGCTTAATGGAGTAAACCAGCATCCGCACGCTGGAACTAACAGTAATTCTCGCAACCAGGTAATGTGGAATAAACCAGCGTCCGCACGCTGGAACTAACAGTAATTCTCGCAACCAGGTTAATATGGAGTAAACCAGCGCCCGCACGCTGGTACCAACAGTAATTCTTGCAACCAGGTAAATGTCCAGTAAACCAGCGTCCGCACGCTGGGACCAACAGTAATTCTCGCAATCAGGTTAATGTGGAGTAAACCAGCGTCCGCACGCTGGACCAACAGTGAATCTCGCAACCAGGTAATATGGAGTAAACCAGCGTCCGCACGCTGGGACCAACAGTGATTCT
The DNA here is from genome assembly GCA_037306005.1 of Rhinophrynus dorsalis. NCBI lineage: Eukaryota > Metazoa > Chordata > Amphibia > Anura > Rhinophrynidae > Rhinophrynus > Rhinophrynus dorsalis. Next base: position 96,971,646 of record CM074727.1, on the reverse strand, counting down.
CGCAACCAGGTTAATGTGGAGTAAACCAGCGTCCGCATGCTGGGACCAACAGTGATTCTCGCAACCAGGTAATATGGAGCAAACCAGCGTCCGTACGCTGGGACCAACAGTGATTCTCGCAACCTGGTTAATATGGAGTAAACCAGCGTCCGCTTGCTGGAATCAGCCACAACAGCTGAAGCGGAAGGTAACAATGTCGCCAGAGAGACAAAGCAAGAGCAAGAGCCCTGTACTCAGCGGGAATCCACCAAAGCAAAGCGATGACAGGAGACCGGAACACAGGAACCGATGACAGGGAGCAACCGGCAGGAGAGGTGGTAGATTGGAGACTCAGGAACTCAGGAGGATTAACATGCGAGGTGCTGGAACATGGGAACACCGGAACACTGGAACACTGGAACGATGGGGCACAGGAACACCGGAACACAGGATCACTGGAACGCTGGAACACCGGAACGTAGGAACAGCAGGCCCAGAAGCCTGACAGCTGGTCAGGACAGGTGAGGTCAGAAACATCACGAAAGGGCAACCTGGGAGTGCCCAACCAGGGTTTAAAAAGGCAAAGTGAGGAGGGCTAATAACAGACAGCCAATGAGTAGTTCCCAGCAAGTGATAGACACCAGATAGCACAAATCACGGGCACCGAGATAGTACCCCCCTTTCAAAGACCCCCTCTCCTAGAGTAGGGTCTGGGCTTCTGAGGGTATTTGGTGTGAAATATTCGTAGTAACTTGGGTGCATGAAGGTCCTTACTATCTACCCAGGAACGATCCTCCAGACCATAACCTTTCCAATGCACCAGATACTGTACTCCTCCTCTATGCCTACGGGAATCAATAATACTTTGTACTTCATACTCCTCCTGCCCCTCAACTTCAACGGGACCTGACAACACAGGTGTGGCAGTGTAACGATTACAAACCAGAGGTTTAAGGAGAGACGCATGGAACACATTATGAATACGCATGGATGCAGGTAGTTCCAAAGCATAGGAAACCGGGTTAATCTTGCGGATTATTCTGTATGGGCCAATGAATCGAGGTGCCAGCTTATTAGATGGAACCTTAAGCTTCAGATTCTTGGAGGACAGCCATACTGTATCCCCAACTTGAAAGGAAACCGCTGGAAGCCTTCTACGATTGGCATGACGCTGATGTCACTGAAAAGACTGACCCAATGCCCTCTGAATTTATGCCCATGTGGAGCGGAGTTGCTCTATATGCTCATCCAGAGCTGGAATCTGCTGTGTCTGGAAGGAATCCGGGAGCAAACAGGGTTGGAACCCATAATTGATCAAAAACGGAGAGCTCCCGGAGGACGAATTAACTGCGCAGTTCCTGGCGAACTCTGCCCACGGCAACAAGTCGGACCAATTGTCATGATCGTCAGTCACAAAACATTGCAGAAACTGTTCAAACCCTTGACTGGCCCTCTCAGCGGCCCCATTAGTCTGGGGATGATATGCAGAGGAATATGATAGCTGTATACCCATCTGTTCGCAGAATGCCCTCCAGAATCTGGACACAAACTGGCTCCCCCTGTCAGACACCAGCACCCTAGGTACTCCATGCAACTGAAACACCTCTCGGGCAAACACCATTGCCAGTTCTTTAGCCAACGGAAGACCACGGAGAGGTACAAAGTGAGCCATTTTAGAAAACCTGTCTACCACCATCAATATGAAGGAATACCCTCTAGACCTGGGCAACTCTCCCATAAAGTCTATCGAGACATGAGACCAAGGGCGTTCACCATTAGGTACCGGCTGCAGCAAGCCCACCGGGAGATGTCTAGGGGTTTTGGCACGGGCACAGGTGGCACAGGCATTCGTAAAATTGGCACAATCCGTTCTCATAGAAGGCCACCAGAATAACTGAGAGAGGGACCAAAACAATTGGTCTCTACCAATATGTCCCGCAGGCTTAGAGGAGTGGTAGATTTCAAGTAACCGAGTACCGGGTAAGGCAACCGTGAGGTGAAATGTAACGGTTCTACCGGCCCTACCAATACCGGGCAAGGCAGCCCAAGGGAGGCTGAGTATAGGCTCTACCGGCCCTGCCAATACCGGGTAAGGCAACCCTCAAGATGGTAATGTGCAAGGTTCTACCGGCCTTACCAATACCAGGCAGGGCAGCCCAAAGCATAGGCCAGCTGTCAGATAACCATGACAGCAGATAGGAATGGATACAATGGCCTAATCACAGCAGAAGTCTATTGCCAGGAAGTATCAGACAACTGCATAGGAAGCATACAGCAACCTGTCCACAGGACTAGAGTTCAGGAGCAACCAATGTCCTAGCATTGGACCAACGGTATAAGCGCAACCAGGCTTAATGGAGTAAACCAGCGTCCGCATGCTGGAACTAACAGTAATTCTCGCAACCAGGTAATGTGGAGTAATCCAGCGTCCGCACGCTGGAACTAACAGTAATTCTCGCAACCAGGTTAATATGGAGTAAACCAGCGACCGCACGCTGGGACCAACAGTAATTCTCGCAACCAGGTAATATGGAATAAACGAGCGTCCGCACGCTGGAACTAACAGTAATTCTCGCAACCAGGTGATTGTGGAGTAAACCAGCGCCCGCACGCTGGGACCAACAGTATTTCTCGCAATCAGGTTAATGTGGAGTAAACCAGCGTCCGCACGCTGGACCAACAGTGATTCTCGCAACCAGGTAATATGGAGTAAACCAGCGTCCGCACACTGGGACCAACAGTGATTCTCGCAACCAGGTAGATGTGGAGTAAACCAGCGTCCGCACGCTGGGACCAACAGTGATTCTCGCAACCAGGTAATATGGAGCAAACCAGCGTCCGTACACTGGGACCAACAGTGATTCTCGCAACCAGGTTAATATGGAGTAAACCAGTGTCCGCTTGCTGGAATCAGCCACAACAGCTGAAGCGGAAGGTAACAATGTTGCCAGAGTTTCAAAGCAAGAGCCCTGTACTCAGCGGGAATCCACCGAAGCAAAGCGATGACAGGAGACCGGAACACAGGAACCGATGACAGGGAGCAACCGGCAGGAGAGGCGGTAGATTGGAGACTCAGGAACTCAGGAGGATTAACCCGCGAGGTGCTGGAACACCGAAACACTGGAACGATGGGGCACAGGAACACCGGAACACAGGATCACTGGAACGCTGGAACACCGGAACGTAGGAACAGCAGGCCCAGAAGCCTGACAGCTGGTCAGGACAGGTGAGGTCAGAAACATCACGAAAGGGCAACCTGGGAGTGCCCAACCAGGGTTTAAAAAGGCAAAGTGAGGAGGGCTAATAGCAGACAGCCAATGAGTAGTTCCCAGCAAGTGATAGACACCAGATAGCACGAATCACGGGCACCGTGATAATATGACTGTCGCATCGAATTAACACCTGGAACGGTGCCACCTAGGGGACGCACGTACCCATTGTCTTGCGAGGAGAACCAAGCTATGGAAGAATATATTTCTGATGCCCTTAATAGAGGGATCATTAGGAAATCTACCTCTCCGGCTGGGGCCGGGTTCTTTTTTGTTAAAAAGAAAAATGGCGAATTGCGACCTTGCATTGACTGCCGTGGGTTAAATAAGCTGATGGCAAAGAATGCTTACCCGATACCACTCATCACCGAGCTTTTTGATAGACTCAAGGGTTCCTCGATTTTCACCAAATTGGACCTACATGCTGCCTACAATTTGATACGAATCAGAGCCGGTGATGAGTGGAAACCTGCCTTTAACACGAGATCCGGGCACTACGAATATCTAGTTATGCCATTTGGTCTGTGTAATGCCCCCGCAGTTTTTCAAGAACTAATTAATGATGTCCTCAGAGATATGTTACAGTCATGTGTTGTAGTCTACCTCGACGACATACTCATCCACTCTAAAGACTTGTCACAACACATCGAGGATGTGTCTGAAGTACTGCGGCAATTACTAAACAATAAGTTATTCTGTAAAGTGGAGAAATGTGAGTTCCACAAAACCAGTGTACCGTTTTTGGGGTTTATAATTGGCAAAGACGGTATTGCCATGGACAAGGAAAAATTTACGGCAGTCCTACAGTGGCCTAAACCTAAGAGTCTGAAAGCCATCCAACGATTTCTAGGGTTTGCCAATTATTATAGGAAGTTTATTAAGAATTTCTCTTCCATTGTGAAACCAGGCTTAATGGAGTAAACCAGCGTCCGCATGCTGGAACTAACAGTAATTCTCGCAACCAGGTAATGTGGAGTAATCCAGCGTCCGCACGCTGGAACTAACAGTAATTCTCGCAACCAGGTTAATATGGAGTAAACCAGCGACCGCACGCTGGGACCAACAATAATTCTCGCAACCAGGTAATATGGAATAAACGAGCGTCCGCACGCTGGAACTAACAGTAATTCTCGCAACCAGGTGATTGTGGAGTAAACCAGCGCCCGCACGCTGGGACCAACAGTATTTCTCGCAATCAGGTTAATGTGGAGTAAACCAGCGTCCGCACGCTGGACCAACAGTGATTCTCGCAACCAGGTAATATGGAGTAAACCAGCGTCCGCACACTGGGACCAACAGTGATTCTCGCAACCAGGTAGATGTGGAGTAAACCAGCGTCCGCACGCTGGGACCAACAGTGATTCTCGCAACCAGGTAATATGGAGCAAACCAGCGTCCGTACACTGGGACCAACAGTGATTCTCGCAACCAGGTTAATATGGAGTAAACCAGTGTCCGCTTGCTGGAATCAGCCACAACAGCTGAAGCGGAAGGTAACAATGTTGCCAGAGTGACAAAGCAAGAGCCCTGTACTCAGCGGGAATCCACCGAAGCAAAGCGATGACAGGAGACCGGAACACAGGAACCGATGACAGGGAGCAACCGGCAGGAGAGGCGGTAGATTGGAGACTCAGGAACTCAGGAGGATTAACCCGCGAGGTGCTGGAACACCGAAACACTGGAACGATGGGGCACAGGAACACCGGAACACAGGATCACTGGAACGCTGGAACACCGGAACGTAGGAACAGCAGGCCCAGAAGCCTGACAGCTGGTCAGGACAGGTGAGGTCAGAAACATCACGAAAGGGCAACCTGGGAGTGCCCAACCAGGGTTTAAAAAGGCAAAGTGAGGAGGGCTAATAGCAGACAGCCAATGAGTAGTTCCCAGCAAGTGATAGACACCAGATAGCACGAATCACGGGCACCGTGATAATATGACTGTCGCATCGAATTAACACCTGGAACGGTGCCACCTAGGGGACGCACGTACCCATTGTCTTGCGAGGAGAACCAAGCTATGGAAGAATATATTTCTGATGCCCTTAATAGAGGGATCATTAGGAAATCTACCTCTCCGGCTGGGGCCGGGTTCTTTTTTGTTAAAAAGAAAAATGGCGAATTGCGACCTTGCATTGACTGCCGTGGGTTAAATAAGCTGATGGCAAAGAATGCTTACCCGATACCACTCATCACCGAGCTTTTTGATAGACTCAAGGGTTCCTCGATTTTCACCAAATTGGACCTACATGCTGCCTACAATTTGATACGAATCAGAGCCGGTGATGAGTGGAAACCTGCCTTTAACACGAGATCCGGGCACTACGAATATCTAGTTATGCCATTTGGTCTGTGTAATGCCCCCGCAGTTTTTCAAGAACTAATTAATGATGTCCTCAGAGATATGTTACAGTCATGTGTTGTAGTCTACCTCGACGACATACTCATCCACTCTAAAGACTTGTCACAACACATCGAGGATGTGTCTGAAGTACTGCGGCAATTACTAAACAATAAGTTATTCTGTAAAGTGGAGAAATGTGAGTTCCACAAAACCAGTGTACCGTTTTTGGGGTTTATAATTGGCAAAGACGGTATTGCCATGGACAAGGAAAAATTTACGGCAGTCCTACAGTGGCCTAAACCTAAGAGTCTGAAAGCCATCCAACGATTTCTAGGGTTTGCCAATTATTATAGGAAGTTTATTAAGAATTTCTCTTCCATTGTGAAACCAGGCTTAATGGAGTAAACCAGCGTCCGCATGCTGGAACTAACAGTAATTCTCGCAACCAGGTAATGTGGAGTAATCCAGCGTCCGCACGCTGGAACTAACAGTAATTCTCGCAACCAGGTTAATATGGAGTAAACCAGCGACCGCACGCTGGGACCAACAATAATTCTCGCAACCAGGTAATATGGAATAAACGAGCGTCCGCACGCTGGAACTAACAGTAATTCTCGCAACCAGGTTAATATGGAGTAAACCAGCGCCCGCACGCTGGGACCAACAGTATTTCTCGCAATCAGGTTAATGTGGAGTAAACCAGCGTTCGCACGCTGGACCAACAGTGATTCTCGCAACCAGGTAATATGGAGTAAACCAGCGTCCGCACACTGGGACCAACAGTGATTCTCGCAACCAGGTTAATGTGGAGTAAACCAGCGTCCGCACGCTGGGACCAACAGTGATTCTCGCAACCAGGTAATATGGAGCAAACCAGCGTCCGTACACTGGGACCAACAGTGATTCTCGCAACCAGGTTAATATGGAGTAAACCAGCGTCCGCTTGCTGGAATCAGCCACAACAGCTGAAGCGGAAGGTAACAATGTTGCCAGAGTGACAAAGCAAGAGCCCTGTACTCAGCGGGAATCCACCGAAGCAAAGCGATGACAGGAGACCGGAACACAGGAACCGATGACAGGGAGCAACCGGCAGGAGAGGCGGTAGATTGGAGACTCAGGAACTCAGGAGGATTAACCCGCGAGGTGCTGGAACACCGGAACACTGGAACGATGGGGCACAGGAACACCGGAACACAGGATCACTGGAACGCTGGAACACCGGAACGTAGGAACAGCAGGCCCAGAAGCCTGACAGCTGGTCAGGACAGGTGAGGTCAGAAACATCACGAAAGGGCAACCTGGGAGTGCCCAACCAGGGTTTAAAAAGGCAAAGTGAGGAGGGCTAATAGCAGACAGCCAATGAGTAGTTCCCAGCAAGTGATAGACACCAGATAGCACGAATCACGGGCACCGTGATAATATGACTGTCGCATCGAATTAACACCTGGAACGGTGCCACCTAGGGGACGCACGTACCCATTGTCTTGCGAGGAGAACCAAGCTATGGAAGAATATATTTCTGATGCCCTTAATAGAGGGATCATTAGGAAATCTACCTCTCCGGCTGGGGCCGGGTTCTTTTTTGTTAAAAAGAAAAATGGCGAATTGCGACCTTGCATTGACTGCCGTGGGTTAAATAAGCTGATGGCAAAGAATGCTTACCCGATACCACTCATCACCGAGCTTTTTGATAGACTCAAGGGTTCCTCGATTTTCACCAAATTGGACCTACGTGCTGCCTACAATTTGATACGAATCAGAGCCGGTGATGAGTGGAAACCTGCCTTTAACACGAGATCCGGGCACTACGAATATCTAGTTATGCCATTTGGTCTGTGTAATGCCCCCGCAGTTTTTCAAGAACTAATTAATGATGTCCTCCCTGACTGACCTCACACATAAGGGCGCTAACCCAGCTCTTTGGCCGGTGGCTGCAGAAGAGGCCTTTGAGAAACTGAAGGTAGCCTTTGCTAATGCTCCTGTGTTATCCCACCCCAATCCATTACTTCCGTTCACCTTGGAGGTTGACGCCTCAGATATCGGGGTTGGGGCAGTACTCTCTCAACGACAAGTCAAAGGTGGCTCACTCAGACCCTGTGGGTTCTTTTCAAAGAAATTAACGGGAGCCCAAAGCCATTATGAGATTGGTGATAGAGAGTTATTGGCCATTATCCTCGCTCTCAAGGAATGGCGTAATTTACTTGAAGGCACTAAAAATCCTGTTTTGATTTTGACTGATCATAAGAATCTCACATATCTCTCTGAGGCCAAAAGATTGTCCTCTCGCCAAGCGCGATGGGCATTATTCCTTTCTCGATTCAATTTCATTGTATCATACTTGCCTGGATCAAAGAATATTAGGGCTGATGCTCTGTCAAGACAATTCGAGGCTGAGATTGACAGAGAAGAAGCACCAGCACCTATTATCCAACCTGACTGTATTTTGGCCACCATACGTACTAGTATCACTTCTCCACTTGGGGATGAGATTTTGGCCTCCCAGGCCTCTGCTCCCCATGAAACTCCTGTGGGCAAATGTTTTGTCGCTGAACCGCTCCATACTCAATTACTTGAAACCTACCATTCCTCTAAGGCTGCGGGACATATTGGTAGGGACCAATTGTTATGGTCCATCTCTCAATTATTTTGGTGGCCTTCTATGAGATCTGATTGTGCCGATTTTACCAATGCCTGTGCCACCTGTGCCCGTGCCAAAACCCCTAGACATCTCCCAGTGGGATTGCTCCAGCCAGTGCCTAATGGCGAACGTCCTTGGTCTCATGTCTCTATTGATTTTATGGGAGAATTGCCCAGGTCTAGAGGGTATTCCTTTATATTGATGGTGGTAGACAGGTTTTCTAAAATGGCTCACTTCATACCTCTCCATGGCCTTCCCTCTGCTAAAGAACTGGCAATGGTGTTTGCTAGAGAGGTGTTCCGGTTGCATGGGGTACCCAGGGTACTGGTGTTCGACAGGGGGAGCCAGTTTGTATGCAGATTCTAGAGGGCGTTTTGCGAACAGATGGGCATACAACTATCTTTTTCCTCTGCATATCATCCACAGACTAATGGGGCCACTGAGCGTGCCAATCAAGGCTTGGAACAATATCTGCGATGTTTTGTGACTGAACATCATGACGATTGGGCCGACTTGTTGCCTTGGGCAGAGTTCGCCAGGAATTGTGGGGTTAATGCTTCGTCCGGTAGCTCTCCATTTCTGAATAATTATGGTTTCCAACCCTGCCTGCTCCCGGATTGCTTTCAGACACAGCAGATTCCAGCTCTAGACGAGCATATCGAGCAACTCCGTTCCACATGGGCCCAAGTTCAGAGGACACTAGGTCAGTCCTTTCAGCGCCATCAGCACCATGCTAATCGCAGGAGGCTTCCAGCGGTTTCCTTCCAAGTTGGGGATAGAGTATGGCTGTCTTCTAAAAACTTGAAACTCCAAGTCCCATCTAATAAGTTGGCACCTCGATTCATTGGTCCTTACAGAATCATTCGCAAAATTAACCCTGTTTCCTATGCATTGGATTTACCTGCATCCATGCGCATTCACAATGTATTTCATGTGTCTCTCCTTAAGCCTCTGGTGTGCAACCGTTACACTACGACACCCGTAATGCCAGGGCCCGTTGAGGTTGAAGGGCAAGAGGAATATGAGGTACAGAGTATCATTGACTCCCGTAGGCTTAGAGGAAAGGTACAGTACTTGGTGCATTGGAAAGGCTATGGTCCTGAGGATAGATCTTGGGTGGACAGTAAGGACCTTCATGCACCAAGATTATTACAAAATTTTCATGCCAAGTACCCTCAGAAGCCTAGACCCCATTTTAGGAGAGGGGGTCTTTGAAAGGGGGGTACTATCACGGTGCCCGTGATTGGTGCTATACACTGTCTATCACCTGCAGGGGCTCCTATTGGCTGTCTATTGTCTGCTCGCCTCTGACTGCCTATTTATATTCAGCTCAGGCACCCTTTGGTTGCCCTTTCGTGGTGTCTCTGACAGTACCTGTTTGTTCTTCCTGTCATGCTGTTTGGGCCTGTTCCAGTGTTCCAGAGTCCAGAGCTACAGAGTCCTGTGTTCCAGTCTGTCTCGCTGCTTGAGGCCTGTTCCAGTGTTCCAGAGTCTTCAGCTACTGAATCTTGAGTTCCAGTGTTCCTGATTTCATCTGTTCCTGTTCCAGTCTGCTTGCCACTCCGGTTGGACCTCTCCGTGACGACTGATGCTCCGGTTGTTTCGTCTGGCTTGTTCCGGTTGCTATTTAATCAGCGGTGTTCGCTGTGCCCCACTTTCACCTAGTCTCAGAGTTCCCATCCGGTAGTCGCTTGGCGACATTGCTCACTCTCTCGCCTCAGCGATATTCTTACTGTTGGTCCCAGCGTGCGGACGCTGGTTAACTCCATTAAACCTGGTGGCAGATTATCTTGTTGGTCCCAGCGTGCGGACGCTGGTTAACTCCATTAAACCTGGTGGCATATTATACTGTTGGTCCCAGCGTGCGGACGCTGATTAACTCCATTAAACCTGGTGGCAGATTATCCTGTTGGTCCCAGCGTGCGGACGCTGGTTAACTCCATTAAACTTGGTGACAGATTATACTGTTGGTTCCAGCGTGCGGACGCTGGTTAGCTCCATTAACCCTGGTGACAGATTATACTGTTGGTCCCAGCGTGCAGACGCTGGTTAACTCCATTTAACCTGGTGGCATATTATCCTGTAGGTCCCAGCGTGCGGACGCTGGTTTACTCCATTTAACCTGGTAGTATACTATCCTGTTGGTCCCAGCATGAGGACGCTGGTTAACCCCATTAAAGCTGGTGGCAGATTATACTGTTGGTCCCAGCGCGCGGGTGCTGGTTTACTCCATTAAACCTGGTACATATTATACTGTTGGTTCCAGAGTGTGGACGCTGGTTATCTCCGTTTAACCTGGTGGTCTCCTCCTTTGGGGCTGTCCTGCCCGGTATTGGTGAGGCCGGTAGAAACGGTACATTCCATCTCACGGTTGCCTTACCCGGTATTGGCAGGACCGGTAGAGCCTCTTCACAGTATTCACTGAGGCTGCCTTGCCCGGTATTGGTAAGGCCAGTAGAACCGGTATATTCCAACTCACGGTTGCCTTACCAAATATTGGCAAGGCCGGTAGAGCCTAATCTCAGCATCTCCCAAGGCTGCCTTGCCCGGTATTGGTAAGGCCGGTAGAACCGGTATATTCCATCTCACGGTTGCCTTACCCGGTATAGGCAAGGTCGGTAGAGCCTGCTATTGCTATTCCTTATAGCCGCCTAGGTTGCCTTGCTCGGTATTATAGGCAAGGCCGGTAGAACCTGTTCTGTTTCTCAGTTGCTATATATTGTATGTATATGTATGTGAACCCTATGGGGAGTGCCTTAACTTTTTAATAAAGTTATGCTTTTACCTAAACCTATTGTCTGAGTGTCTTAACAAACCATGACACTGACAGACTTGGATTCTGGGTCACAGACCGGCCGGCTGCTCTTCAGAAGAGCCGAGATTGTGATCTTTGAAAATAACTACTTCAATGAAATGGTTTACAAAGTGTGCTTGCAAACCAGGCACAGTTTGTAGACTGTTCCAATGAAGTAGTTCTTTTTAAAGATTGCGATCTCAGCTTTGCTGAAGAGCCGCCGTCCGGTCTGCAGACCAAAATCCAAGTCTGTCAGCTAGAGCACTGACGTCATGGAAGGTGGAACTTTAGTTGTGAATATCTCTCAAACCATAAAGGTTTGAGAGATAAGACTTACATCATTCTTAATATATTTTTTTAATGCCTACAATCATAAAGGTTTGAGAGATAAGACTTACATCGTTCTTAATATATTTGTAATGCCTACAATACTAAATAAACTTGAAATTAGGCACTACTATCCATTTAATGGGAAGTAAAGATGAGTGAAATCACAGAAATTTGTTTCACAGATGTAATCAGAGGATCAGAAGAAAATTCAGTGACTCCTGGGAGTGGTGGGAGGGGGCAAGAGGGAGCAGGTAGAGAGAGAAGGTGCTTGAGCAAACTGAAGGAGATAAGACAGGGGGAATATGAGAGGGAGCAGAATGTGTGTGTAAAAGAGAGGAAGTATGGGGCATGGGGAGACAGGAGATGGATTAGTCAATAATGGAGAGGGAGTGGGATGCCATGGGGGGTGCTTGTAGAAAAAGGAGGTGACCATAGGGGGAATGGGGACAGAGGAGGTGACAATGAAGAGCATGTAGAGAGAGTGGAAGCATCTAAGAGGAGCATGGGGAGAGAAGAGTATCCTGCAGACAGCACCCACTTAAGATGTTTTCCTGACATCTGGAGATGATGTATTTATTCTTCCTGCTATGTGAATCACAAATGGCATTTTTCTTATGAATACCTAATGTTCAGGGTGAGTGTTACAGAGTGACACAATGTACCAGAGTGGGTAAGAGGCTCCAGAGAGAGATTGGGGGGTGGAGAAGGAATTCATTCCATGCTATAAAATGAGCAAAGACTAATTTTTGTGTAATGTGCATATCTAATGCCTATGTACTAAGCTATTTACTCAGAAAATTGTCTTTCTTATATTGCTTGCACAAGTAGAGGTCATTGGGGGAGCATATGAGTATGTTGTGGCATTAAATTCTTCTATGCCTTGTTTATCAACATGTAATAACAAGGAGCAGAAAAAAATGTAATCATTTCTATTTCTTTTTATATAACATGTTATAGGGATGGCATTCAAGACTGAATGTGTGTGCCGGTATGTACTAAATCGATCATACACACTCATGCATACTCCAGAATTCAGGAGCATGATTTTAATGCTAACATATAAGCACAGCAAACAAGCTGTGCTGGTAGATTCATGTTTGAAAAATAAATAAGTAGAAGAATCAAGAGAAAAACACTGGTCATGTTAATGCTGATCTCAGGTTCAACTGTCTAAACCTAGGGATTTAAAAAAACAAGTAAATAAAAAGGAGGTCAATAGATCTCCATATTACTTTATGAACTCCCACCCAAAACAAAGTAAATGGAATGGGATATACTAGTCTCCCTACCCTCCCACCAGGACAGGATATAAATTAATATGTGGGCTAAACAAGTCTTATTAAAAAATAACTTGCTGAAGGAAAGGGTCCTTGGACTCCCTCTCTCATCAACTGGGAGTGGAAGTCATGAAAATAATGTTTGGTCTGAAGACCCAGTATTAAAGGGATAGTAATGGATGCCAATAAATGTAGCTCCTTTTAATGCTTATATGTTCTGTTTCATTTTGCGCTGTATATCAACATTCTCCGACATGTAGTTCAAAAAGTAATTGAGTTTTAACCCTTTGAGTGCCAGAGGGGAATGGAATGCATTGCTTTGCAATGCATTCCGTACCCCTCTGGCACTCAAAGGGTTAAAGTATCCCCTCCCACCCCTTTTACCTATGCAATGCTGGACAGTGAGCAGCGAGGGACAGTTTTCTATGAGCATAATGGAAATCCTTCCCTCCTTCATCAAGTGGAACAGGGTTTTCAGGATACTCACAACAAGAAGATTTTCCCTCGCTGTGAGCTGTCCGGTCAAGCGACCGGATTCTACATCTGCAGGGAGGCATATACAAGAAGTAAAAGGGGTGGGAGGGGGATATTTTAAAACTGAATTACTTATGAATTACACATCTGAGAATACTGATATACAGCACAAAATGAAACATAACATATGAGCATTAAATGGAGCTACATTTATTGGAATCCATTACTATCCCTTAAATTTAACAGTGCCTAAGGAAGGGGTTTTCCGACCCCCCTTGTATCTGTGAAGGGAGGTTAAAATTTAGCAAAAAAAATTCACTTACCTGTGATGTTTGGCCTCATTGATTCCCTGCTCTCTCTTTCTGTTTATTAAATAGTTTCCAAAATTATGCCAAGAAAAAATAAGCAGAAAAAAAATTCTAAGTTGTCAGATACCCAGCCAACAATGAAGCACCACTGTGTGTGTATGGAAATGTGTAAGCTTCCATATCCACATCAGATCTAAGCAGGGCCGGTGCAAGGATTTTTGCCACCCTAGGCAAAACCTAATTTTGCTGCCCCTTGCGCCCACTGCTTTATGCCCCACCCCTGTATGTGTATAAGTGTCTGTGTGTTTGTGTATTCCCTATATGTATATAAGTGCGTGTGTGTTCCCTATATGTGTGTAAGTGTCAATGTGTACGTTCCTTACATGAGTATAAGTGTGTCAGTGTGTGTTACCTGTATGTGCATCAGTGTGTGTGCTTCTCTGTTTGTGCATCAGTGTGCCAATTTGTATGCTTGTGTGAGTGTGTGAGTACTTATCTCTGTGTATCTGTGTGTGTTTATCTCTGTGTATCAGTGCATGTGTGTGTGTGTGTACGTTGAGTAACACATCACTCTAATTTTTCATTCTAAAAGTGATTATTATTTTATTTCAATATGCGCACACCTGTAAAATAGATAAAAAAAATCTATCCATTAAAAGGCAGGAGGTACCCAATGTACCCTCTGGCACTCAAAGGGTTAAAATGGGAGCCGAGTATTGGTACAGTGCTGAGTGCTGATACAGCAGGGCTATCATATCATATACCATTCATAAGTGCCAAAGAGGTATTGTGTTGCAATGTGTTGGATACCTCTCTGGCACTTCAAGGGTTAAATTGTGTTTTAACCCCTAGAGAGCTAGAAAGGTTTCCAACGGATTGAGACACCTATGTAGCATCCAAGGGGTTAAAACTCCATTGTAATCATTGGGGATTTGTATTTACCCCCTGTGGTGCGGTTTGTTTAACCTTTTGAGTGCCAGTGGGTAGGCTATGCAATGCTAAGCAGTGCTCTGGCACTCTAGGGGTGGATTAACCCCTAGTACATCATCCTTTGTCTCTATCCATAGGGACCATTGTGCTGTGCAGGTATCTGTACACCAGGGAGCCTGAGCAGACCAGGAGATCACACCCACTGCCAGAGAGCCTCTCACCTGAGCCCAGCGCTCCCCGGACATCCTGTTCCCCCCCGGGGCTCGTCCTATACCGGCTCTGCATCCTCCCAGCAGTCCAAGAACGAACAGCCGCACCGCTTGCACTGACTCAGGCTTATGCTCCCTGGGCTGTGCTGTCTGGCTGGGTTTGGCGTCAGGGGCTGTTCTATATTGTCAGTAGTCCGGCGCAACACTACTCTGCTCCCACTCGTATAACTGCTGCTCTCTGGCGTAAGGGAGTGCTTGGTAGCATGAATCAGCTCTCCCTCGCGGCAGATATCTATATATTTAAAATAAATGGAGAAAAAAAAAATTGATGCTCCGTTTCGGCGCCCTTCCGCTGCGGCGCCCTAGGCGGCTGCCTTATGGTAGTGCCGGCCCTGGATCTAAGCTCTGAGACACTCCCAGTCAATTGATGGGTGGTTGTAAGAGGTCACATTGTAACATTGTTGATAAGGCTGAAAAATGAGTCCATCAAGTCCAGCCCATGCAAAATCACCCCTGTTGATCAAGAGACAGGCAAAAAAAAAACCCATTGAAGTAATTTCCAATTAAGAACTAAGGGCTCGATCCAAATGTTGGCGTCGCCAGAAAAAACTGGAGACGCTGGTTTTAACGTCAACTGAGCAATGCAAATGTTCCACTAGTAACAAGCGACGCCAGTTCTGAAACACACTTCGCTGGTCGCCAGAACAGCAAGATCTCACCCATAGAGGATAATGTACAAGCGACGCCAAAAGCTATTCAAATGTTGGAGTTAGGGCTAACTGGCGTTAAATTGCAACATTTCTCTCCAGAAATCTAACGCCTATTATTTTTGGAGAACAGCACACCACACAAAGTAAAAAAACCAACGTCTCCAGTTCTGAACATCATTCTCTGTGCTTTTCCCTACCCAGCCACTAGGGGAACACAGAGAAGGCTTTCAGCACCATGGACAGCTTTGAATGCCATGGGGATGTGCACTGCTCACCCCTGTGGCATTCAAAGGGTTACAATCAATAAAACGAGTACACCAAGCACTACACAATGCCCCCTTCCACATCCCCCCCCTTAGTATGTCACATATATTGCATATATGTGACATACTAACCCCATCCACATCCACCTCATGGACTTCCATGTAGTGGACAAATCTGTCTTTTATTCCACAATTAACCCTTTGAGTACCAGAGAGGTAGGAAAACATTGCTTAGCATGTTTCCTACCCCTCTGGTACCCAAAGGGTTAATAGGCAAGGTATGGACTACATACCTTGCCTGTATATATGTGTGTGTGTGTGCGTGTGTGTGTTTTAAACTTTTTTTTTATTAAAATACTATTATTAGACATTAGTTTAAATTAGATCTCATTCATTTTTAACTCCCCACCTCCTGTGTCCCATTGCTATTAGTACTTTTGCTCCACTCTCCTTCAAACAGAGAGTGGAGCAAAAGTACTAATAGCAATGGGACAAAGGAGCTAGAACATTATAAATGTATGAGATCTAAGTTAACCCTTTGAGTGCCAGAGTGGTACGCAACGCATTGCAAAGCAATGCGTTGCGTACCACTCTGGCACTCAAAGGGTTAAAATACAACTGAGGGAGCAGGCTGCACTGTGACTGCAGCGCTTCCCTCATCTTCATTCATAAAAACTTCCATTGCTGCGGGTGGTTGTGAAGCCCGCAGCATAATACAGTCTAAACCTGGGGACTACAGAGCTATTGGAGGAAGTGGGCGGAGGGGACAGAGACATAGGAGGAAGCGGGTGGTAGGCTTGTATTTGCTGCCCGCTTCCTCCGATACCTCTCCTCTCTCTATGGCATTGTGCCCGGCTGCCTGGCGTCGCCTTGTGCAATTCGTCCCTTTTCACAAGGCGTTGTGTCCCCTCCTCCCGCTTCCTCCAATAGCTCTGTAGTCCCCAGGGTTTTCTTATGCTGCGGGCTTCACAGCCACCCGCAGCAATGACAGTTCTTATGAATGAAGCTGAGGGAAGTGCTGCAGTCACAGTGCAGCCTGCTCCCTCAGTTGTATTTTAACCCTTTGAGTGCCAGAGTGGTATGCAACGTATTGCTTTGCAATGCGTTGCGTACCACTCTGGCACTCAAAGGGTTAACTTAGATCTCATACATTTATAATGTTCTAGCTCCTTTGTCCCATTGCTATTAGTACTTTTGCTCCACTCTCCGTTTGAAGGAGAGTGGAGCAAAAGTACTAATAGCAATGGGACACAGGAGGTAGGGGGTTAAAAATGAATGAGATCTAATTCAAACTAATGTGTAATAATAGTATTTTAATAAAAAAAAGTGTAAAACACACACACACACACATATATACAGGCAAGGTATGTAGTCCATACCTTGCCTATTAACCCTTTGGGTACCAGAGGGGTAGGAAACATGCTAAGCAATGCTTTCCTACCTCTCTGGTACTCAAAGGGTTAATTGTGGAATAAAAGACAGATTTGTCCACTACATGGAAGTCCATGAGGTGGATGTGGATGGGGTTAGTATGTCACATATATGCAATATATGTGACATACTAAGGGGGGGGGGTGAGGAAGGGGGCATTGTGTAGTGCTTGGTGTATTAGTTTTATTGATTGTAACCCTTTGAATGCCACAGGGGTGAGCAGTGTACATCCCTATGGCATTCAAAGCTGTTCATGGTGCTGAAAGCCTTCTCTGTGTTCCCCTAGTGGCTGGGTAGGGAAAAGCACAGAGAAAGCTGTTCAGAACTGGAGAAGTGGATTTTGGATTTTCTGACTGAACTTGATACTTTGCAGTGCTGTGATTGGCTGTGGTGCTAGGTAACATTTTTATTGTGTGTTTTTAGGTAAGATTTTCTATGGGACGCAGGTTTAAGGTTAACGTGTATTTTGTTGGATATCGCTCGTTAGGCTTTCTGGGTAAGGAAGATTTGAATCTCACGTTACCTGGTCTTGCTTAACGTGCGAAGGCAGATTTTTTCTTAACGTTGGTTTTAACGCCAACATTTGGATCGAGCCCTAAGTGTGTTGATTGGCTTGGAGCTTCTCAGTCTGATGTGAGCAGTAGAAATGTATACACTTCCATGCTCATAACAGACTTTAAGTATTGGCTAGGCGTTGAATGTGGTTTTTTGTGCCATGTATTTTTTGGATTTTTTTAAACAATTTTTTTTTACAGGTTAACTGGACCAGGGCATTGATGAGTTGCTAGAGTGAATGAAAATACAGAATTTTAGCCTCCCTTCTCAGGGAGTAGAGGTAGGGGTTGGAAAGCTGCTAACTTGGGCACTTAATATGTATCTTCAGATTCCATACACATTATTTAGGTTACTTACTTTGCCAATGAGGAGAGTAGAGGAAGGAGTCCTTGAATTCATTTCTTGGCCAATTAATTCATTAATGCTGAATTTTTGAAATGCATATTTAGTTTTTTTTTTACACAACTTCCTCTCCTATTGAGGAGAGTAGAAGAGGAAGTGGTCCTTGAACTCCTTCCTTGAGCAATGTATTTATTAATATGGGGTATTTGGACCCCATATTACATGTTTTACATTACTTTCTCTCCCAGTGGACAGAGTACGAAAAGGGGGTCCTTAACCCCTTCTTTGAGAAATTATTTATATGGGGTTCTGACCCCATATTAACTATTTCAATTACTTTCCCTGCTAATTAGGAGGCAATTTATTTAATAATATGAGGTCTTCACGTTCCATACAAGCTCCAGTAATACAACATTCACTCTATATAAGGAAGTGGTTCCAGGGATGAAGTGCATTAGTTGGTAAGGAAGGGGTTCAGATTAAATTGTTAATAATTTACACAAACAATTGAGGCTCCAGCGATACAGTATGTGTTCTACTTTGTAAGGAAGCAGCTTTGATATGCCTCCCAGTATAAAACCGCATTCTAAGCTAGCTGTTTAGTCAGTAGAGATTTCTAGCCTGTTACAGTACGTGTCTTTATTGACTAAACAGCTAGCTTTTATACCGTGAGGGATACCAGAGTACACAGCATTCAGATTCTTAATGTCAGTACTGATTGGCTTCTCAATGTACACAGCATTACACAGCTAGCTTACAATGAGCTTTTACACAGGGAAGGAGCAGGTCAACCCTTAAGCATGTGACATCAGAATGTCGCCCTTTGATGCAGACGACATTCTGATGTCAGTCTTTTATGCAGGCAACATTATGATCTCACCATTTTCACACTTGCCAAATAGATTTCGACATTTTAATCGGATACTGCTCCAGAGTTACAGAATGTGCCCTAGTTGGTAAGGAAGGGGCTACAGTCAGTTGCAGGTTTGCAGTTTAATCTGGATTAATCTTCTCCCACAGGCTTCAATAGGAAGATAAGTCCAGTAATATGTGTAATATCCTAAAATCCAGCCAAGTGTGTATCATCATGGGTAAAGAAAGGACTACAAAGATGTAGTACATAATACAGTGGGGAATGAGGGAATGAGGGGGTCATATAAATTAAATATTTTTCTCTATTGTTGGTGGTAGACCCAGTATCATAAATTCCAGTGATTAAACACTATTATGACACACACAGGCACAGACACATACAAAAATGCATTGATATACCAGTACATATGGCATTCAGTTCTGGCATCTAATCTGATGACTATGGAACCCTGGAATCCACCTCACCCAAAATGTCCACCCGCTGCTCCTTTATACTCTCAATAGTGGCCACCACAGATTGCTGGTCTGTAACATCCATCTGTAGAATCTCGAACGTATCAATGTGACAGTCTCGTACACACTCCAGCAGATGCTCCTTCTTAGACAGGTCACGCATGGTGGCATAAACTGGAAAGAGTCAAAAGAAACACAGTCACCTCCCCTGACCAGCAACATTTGGGCAATTAAACTCTAGACTTTAAATAACAAACTGAGTAAAGGACAAGTAAAACAAACATCCCCATGCTGACCCATCATGCAACATACAACATTTTAGAGTAGGAATGAACAACCAACAGTATTCTCACTGTTGTTGGACTACAACTTTCATCATCTTCAGCCTGGGATAGACATAATGGGAATTTAAGTCCTACAACAGTTGTAGACCACTGGTTGCACATCCATGGGTTACAATGACTTTGAGAGGACCATAAAGTTAGTGAATCCCTGTACCTAATTAATGGTCAACTCCTTTCTACTGCCCATGGCTCAAAGGCAAACCAACTGCACCATGGGATTAAAATGATCAGCTTATAAATTCCCTTTGATTTAAAGGGGGGTTAACATTTTGAATTCTAGAAAGGTCTACAACAAATTGTTTTGCAATGTAACAGAGACCTCTCTACCATTCAAGGTGTAAAAACCCCCCATTTAACCCTTTGAGTGCCAGAGGTCTACACAACACATTGCAAAGCAATGCACTGCATACCTCTTTGGCTCTCAAAGGGTTAAATCTATGTATCTCTTCACCCCCTCGCCCTGTAGTGTAGCTGGTTTGGTCTGGAGCTGCACCTCTTTAGAAATATGAATAAGGCCCAAAGGGGATGTAATGATGTAGGAACAATGCTGTGACCCCTGGACCTTATGCACAAGAGAAAGTAAAGTCATTCAGGGCCAAACTGTACTATAGGGGATTTTAACCAATTAAATGCTTTGGAGACCTTCCTAGCATTCAAAGAGTTAAGGTCCCATTAGAATCATTAGGATTTCTCCAGTTCACCAGCATCACTGATTACTAGCCCCAAACGCTGTATCTTACAAGTGTATATTGGTGCCAGAGAAACAGAGGGACAAAGAGCCATATGCACAAAGAATAAGAGGAGAAATGCTGGGGAATACCACCAGCACAACATGGGACAAGAAATCCCCACATTTTAGTTGATTTAAAGGAGGTATTTAACCCTTTGTATCCAAGAGAGGTCTCTAACTCATTAGACCCTATGTTCAAAAGAAAAGTGATGGAATACTGGAACAAATCAAGTGCACTGTAGGGGAGAACTCAACATTGTCACCTGTTTAAATGAGCATTTTAACCTCTTGAATGCTACAGAGGTCTCGCAACACATTGCTTTGAAATGAGTTGGAGACCTCTTAGCATTCAAGGGATTAAAATCAATGCACATTTTTGCATTTTTTTGTTTTGTTTTCCCCTATAGTGCAATTGGTTTCCTCCAGATTTCCTGTACTTTTCTTTTGAATATATTGCTCATTGCTTTAAATGGAGACTTCTCTAATAGTGATGCTCCATTTACATCAATGAGAATTTTTCTATGGCTTCCTGTGTTACAATACACAAAATATAGTGTTAAGGGCGCTTAGTCCTAGTAATCCACTACAAACAAATGGGGGCCAGCTTCTATCAGACTTAGACCCTGGAGTGAATGGTCATAAAAGGCAAAACCAAAGTATAATACTAAATGGGAAAGCGCACTAGATTATTAAATAAATATGTAGAATGGTGTGGAGGTGATGAGATACAATAATCTTCAATAACTATCACATATTAAACATAACAACAGGTATATCTGTAATCAAATGACATAAAAACTATATTATAATAATAATATACTGTTAGGAAATATATAGGCATGACTGAAAATATCTAGTACTGTAAAATCACACGTATAATACTCACAATTTTGCCCCTTTTCCCCTTATGTGAAGTTGGGGGTGCGTAGTATACACAAGAGAAAAATATATATACATCCTCAAGTCTGCTCCCCTCCTCCCTCCTCCCTTCCCCCTCCCTCTACACAACCCCTGTGGAGGCATCTGGGACATTTGTGCAGAGAGCTCAAAGGGCACTAACAGTATCTTGATCTAAAGCAGGTTATCACATGGATATCCAAGGGGGTGAGTAGAGGAAGGGGAAGGTGGGAGCATATCGAGGTGGATGGAGGGAGGGAAGCAGACAAGAAACTTTATTGATTGGTAGAGGGATGGAAAACAAGGCTGTGTATTATACATAGGCAGTTTTGTTTTCCCCAAAAATCATAGGTTTAATTTACACCTGGGTATTATACACAGGTGCGTATTATACCTGAGATTTTATGATATATGGGTTATAAAAAATAAGGCATCCATATAATAGTCCATATATGAACAACTAGCTAGTCCGTAAACCAGAAATAAGTAATACATTCTTTGTTTGATCACAGGTATACCTGTTGTTATGTGTATATAGGGAGAGCGCTAAAATAAACACAAATATAGAGTACAGACTCAGATATTACTATTATAGATGCGCTAACTCGGAGTAAAGGTATTGATGTTTAATGAAACAATATAAAAATATACACATATTACTATAAATACTAACACTTAATACAAATACATATCTATATATGTCTAAAAAAGTATCTCAGATGCAATAAATGTAAATAGATAGTGCCACTTGTATATATAAAATATGTCTCTAAACTCTAGCGCCCGGGGCTAAATGTAACAAAGTTCACTGTGGGCTGCCTGGTCTTTACCTCTCCCAATAGATGGTGACTTGTTGCTCCAAACTTAGCTCCCCCGACTATTACAAAAAACTGCTCTTAGGGTGATGCTGAGCAGTTCTTGCTCTGTATAGTACCCCTCCAGCGGCAACCTCTGCTCTAGATAGACAGTACAACACTGCCGTTCTCACCGGGTGTGTATCCAGAGTCTCCGCTCTCAGGAAGATACTGAACAACTCTTACTCTATGGGGTGCCCCTCCAGTGGCGGCCGCTGCTCAGGATAGTCACTGCAGCACTGCTGTTCTTACCAGGTGTATGTCCTAGGGCTTCCCCTTTCAATGTGAGCGTGTATGGATGCAGGCAGAGCGTAGTCAAACTCCAATCACCAATAGTGAGAAATAATTGGTTCACAGCTCATCTATGTATTTGATTGCTATTGCTATTTTTGAGACTCCGTCCTTTGTCACTCGGACAGCTACCTCCACCTCTGGGAACTCCGTTAAAAATATAATTATAAAACAAGTGGCTCTCATCTATTTGCATACCTGTTGTTATGTTTAATATGTATTAGTTATTAAAGATGATCAAATCTCAGCGCCTCTACACCATTCTATATATTTATTCCATATATTTAGTGTGCTCTCCCATTTAACATTACTTCCTGTGTTACATTTGGTTTGTCCTAACATTGTACTGCTCCTCTTTCTTTCTGGTTATAGCCTAAGTTGTAATGAAAAGAAGGCAACAATTTTATAAGAGAATTATCATGTTTTACTTACTCTGGAACTCTGGTTGTATGGGAACAGACTTGATAAAAAACTAAGATTTGAGCTTTGAACCCAACAAAAGCTCCATTCAACAGTATGTGTGTGTGAGTGGGGGGGCAGATAGCTGACACCCTGGGCTCACAACAAGGGTTGGATGCAACTAAGATGTTTTTGTCTCGCAGCCTTAAACTTTTCTGAATTACTAGTGCATCCCAGTAGACTGTTAGGGTCAGATGGGATTGCCAGGCCAGGTACAACATGGCATGGAACTCCAAGAGAGGAATCAATCACATGATCAGAATGGGAGAACTTTAGGCCCCTTTTCACACACCTTCCTCCCCTCCCGGCTGAGTGTTCTAATCTCCAAATCAGGGTTTACTTGGGTGGTTTGCTGCCAGATGCGTGGACTTGTCAATAGGGCAAAAATTGCCCTTTGACGTCAGCTGAGTTCATCCATTCCAAAACAAGAAAAACTCTCATAACTTGGCTGTTACACAAGGGTAAAAGCTCTGTTTATTTGCTTTCCCTTTTCCAGTTATTACTAAGGTTATCATCCTTTTTCATCTCTGATACCCTCTCATTCTAATACTGTGTCCTTTCTCATAATCTCAGTTTCACAGATCAGAAATGGAGAGACAGATACACATTATCAGACTAAAGTCCCTTTCAGACAGGTAACACCAAGGCAGATATGCTGTGTTGGTGATGTTGCCTGTTGCAAAAGGCACAATGCTGGTATATGGAGCTTTTCATATTGGCCATTATAGCACTGCATGAAAGCTTTAAAGTCCAGCATGCTGCATATTTAATGTAGTCAAAAAGGAAAAAAGATGCGGAGCATAGAGGTTGCAACTCTCATCTCAACCTCCATGAATGGTGAACACATATGGGCAGCAGCCAAAAATATTTAGCTGGTTCTCATGTGGACTGGCCATTAGCAACATCCGACCCTTGCAATTTGGTCAGCGGGGGAAGGCAGGGGAGGGTGAATGAAAGAACCTATGTTACAGAACTATAGTCCTGATACAAAATACACCTATTACCTTCTCTTTTTTAAATAATGTGATGCCCATGCTGAAATATTAGCATTCCTATTGTCCTTTCATGCCCAGGTGACCTTCACATACCCAAGTACTTATAGTATCCCACAATATCCCATATTAAATCATGTGTGTCATGTGAGTTTCAGACATCAAGATCCAATCAATAGCTTAATTTCCTAACTCTTTGATGCTGGGGAAATCTCCAGCCCTTTGCTTCGCAAAGTGATAATGACATCACTATCATCCAACGGGGTTAACTCTTTGAATGCCAGAGAGGGATGCAATGCACTGCAGTGGGCTGTGTACCTTTCTGGCACTCAAAGGGTTAAAGGGTAGACTCACTTAAAAATAAAACGTTTCATATTCAAATATCAAATATTCTTGCAGGAATTTGTAAAACATTCTCCTTCTGGTGAAAGAGTTCTTAAATATGTCAACCATTTTGTTTCTGAGTAAAACAAAGATAGTCAATTGTTGAACCTCCAGCTGTTGGGTACGTGAACTTCCATCATACTCAACAACTCAGTCGCTGGTTGGAGATGAAAGTAGTCATAGTCCCCAACAGCTGGATGTCCACCAACTGACTAACCCTGTTATGTAAGGTAGCTAATAGACCAGGGAGGAGATTCACTAAGAGGTGATAAAGAGGTGATAAAGTGGAGATAACTTCTCCAGTTTATCACTTCCACAGTAATATCACTTAACCAGTTCCTATGTTATTCTATAGAGCCTATGCACTAAGATCTCCAAAGTTGAAGAAAGCTTAGTGCACTTAGTGCATAGGCTTGATAATTAAATCTGGGGGGATTCACTAAGTGGTGATAAAGAGGTGATAATGTGGAGATGACTTCTCCAGTTTATCACTTCCATAGTAATATCACTTAACCAGTTCCTATGTTATTCTATAGAGCCTATGCACTACGATCTCCAAGGTTGAAGAAACCTTAGTGCACTTAGTGCATAGGCTTGATAATTAACTGGGGGAGGGGGGATTTCACTAAGTGGTGATAAAGAGGTGATAATGCGGAGATGACTTCTCCAGTTTATCACTTCTCCGGTGATATCACTTCTCCAGTTCCTATGTTATTCTATAGAGCCTATGCACTAAGATCTCCAAAGCAGAAGAAATCTTAGTGCATTGGTTCCATAGAATAACATAAGAGTGATAAACTGGAGACGTTATCTCCACTTTATCACCTTTTTTATCACCGCTTAGTGAATCGCCCCCCAGATTTAATTATCAAGCTTTTTATCCCTTTGAATCCCAGGGGGGTCTGGCATGAAAAGATTTAAAAAGCAGATGAAGCCCTAAAGCAGTAATTGCTCTGAGATATGTACATTTTGCTTTATATTTTTACAGGGATTCCCTTCTGCAGTATGTCAGCTTACTACAATTATGACATACTGGAAGCTTGTATAGGAAGAAACCCACATGAGGCTTAATTGGAAATGGCTTCAGTGTTTTTTTTTTTGTTTTGTTTTTTTTTTTGCTTTCCTCTGGATCAACAGGGGTGTATTGGCATGGACTGGACTTGATGGACGCATATCTTTTTTCAGCCTTGCCAACTATGTTACCATAGGCAAATGGGTAAAATGGATATGCGTAGCTGTCTATAAAAGTACTAGTTGAACAGCCCGTTACACGGGCCACAGTGCCTGTGGCAGCCGGTCGCGGGGCAGTCACGCACAGTAGAGACTGCCCGCACCACTGCTGATACAGAGCTGGACGCTCCTTCGGAGCGCCCAGCTCTGTATCAGCCGCGACGCGGGCAGTCTCTACTGCGCATAACTGCCGCACGCGCAGCAGTGTCTACTGTGCATGTCGGGCGTTACACACGATTTAGCGAATTATTATATAGGATGTTTAGCACATGCATTAAATTAGTGCCTTTGGTCGGAATTCAAGATATGTAAAAGGGTATGTACCCCATTTCATCTTTAGGTGATGTTGTCCCTTTAACCCTTTGAGTGCCAGAGGGGTATGCACCCCTCTGGCACTCAAAGAGTTAAGAAATATACAGATTTCCTTGGAGAAAAGTAATTAGCCTAGTGAACTGCTGTCAATCGAATGTGTGTGTTGCTGGGTAATATGGCGCAAAAACTTTATGAAATTTCAGTGGAATTCCAGACACCTGGTGAACAGGCTTCAAAAATCTCTTCCTGAGATAAACTAGAATATTGTTAGGGTTTTCCATAAAAAAATATGCCATCTAACATTCACTTTCTGGAAACAATATCTACCAGTAGTCAAAATGTTGGATGTTGAGTCCACTTCAAAAAGCCTCTGGCCTACAGTAGGGATGCAATTACCTTGTAGTAAGACTATTCATTACAGCAAATGTGTTTTCATCAGGACTCGTAAGAATTAATATTGAGGGTGAAAAATTACCTTTAAACCTTTGGCAGGCGTCCGAGGCAAGAAGTACTGCTAAACCAAGTCCAATTCCAGAGGAACACCCTGTAATCAGAACCACTCTCTTCTCCATTAGTAATGGTTAGAAGTGTCTTCAATTCATGAACTGAATCCTCTCTCTGTGGGAACATTGAGGCTTTGCTGGGTAAATAACCTTACTTTTGAATTCCGCCTCCACTGGTATCTCTAATGTTTTGTCTCTGATTGGTAACTCAAGGATTCCAGCTGGTACTCCCCTCCATGTCCCAGAGTTGCTAGGCTTGTGTAGTTTTTCTGTTTTAACCTGTTGAGTGCAAAAGGGATGTCTATGCAGTGCTTTTTAATATTTTTGACATACACTCATAAGGTTAAAGGGATAGTAATGTTTCACAAAAAGAGCAGCTCCAATTAATCCTCATACTATTTGAGTCATGGAGATTGTTATTTCAATACTGTCAGAGTTGTAGTTCAAGATTAATTGAATTATAAAGTATCTCCCTCCCGCCCCTTTTACCTAGTGTAAGCCACCTCCCCTCAGATGTGAAATCTGGTCACTTGACCGGACAGATCACAGTAAGGGGCAATCTTCTTACTGCCCCCCTTGACAGGTTTTTCAGGTATTTCCTTATGCTCACTGAAGATTGTCCCTCTCTGTGATCCATCAGAACAGTCTTGCTGCTCTGAGGGGAGCAGTGTTACATCAGTAAAAAGGATGGGAGGGGGATGCTTTATCATTCAATTACTCTTGAACTACAACTCTGACAGTATTGAAATAACACTCTTCATGGCCCAAATACTATGAAGATTAATTGGAGCTGCTGTTTTTGTGAAACATTACTATCCCTTTAACTCTTTGAGTACCAGAGGGATACAGAAAGCACTGCAGATCAATGTATGCTCCCCTGACATTCAAAGGGTTAAAAGTCTCTGTGGAGTAAGTCAACTGTTTACAAAATAACATTAGTGGGAAGTACAATTCTGTAACAACCAGTGAGACTAAAAGTAGGCTGAAGGTAACAGATTCAGAGTTTCATTTCCCTCTATGCTAGAGGCAACCTCTGTGTCTCCAGCTATTGGAACCTATAAATCTCACTATCCCCAACAGCTGGAGAATCAACAGTTTCCTGCCCCTGCTTTAGGCCTAGCAATTATGCAGTTGTCAGAGGATAAGGACTGGCAGTCATCATGCTTAATAGTTTATTTTTAATACCCTTTCCTGTAAGCATAGTGTAATGCAATGTTTCTCAACCACGGATCACATGTAGCCCTTACAGTACAGGTTTACAGGATTTCCATGCCTGAGCATAGGTATGTAATTAGTGGATTTGATTTTCTGTGTGATCCCTTCCCACATAGGTTCCTCACACAGATGGCACTGACATACCTCCCAAGTGTCCCAGGCAGGACAGTCCCTCTTTGAGATCCAAATCCTTCTGTCCCTCTTTCCCACCCCAGTGTCCCTATTTTTAGGAGATCAGACTGTGTGTATATATGTGTATCACATTGCTCGAGAGCAATAAAACTCACATAAATGTTTGTTTAAACTTCAGTATATGTGTATATAAAGTAGTCTGTGTGAATGAAATACTTTGTTCTTGCTCTAAATAATTTATTCAGTTACACAAAGAGGTGTCAATAGGTCAAGTAATAACCTAAAAATCCTCTGTAATGCCCTGCCCACCAGCAAGACCCCCAGCAACATCTCCTAAAACAAATGTGTCCCTCTTTGGCCATTTGAAATGTTGGGAGGTATACACTGGTAACCAGCAAACAGAAGCTTAGCCTTGGCGATGTAGACACACAACACATACTCACAAAACTTGGAGCTGTACTGGGGGAGTGGTCCATTTGGCAAAGACATGTTGGATTGCCTTGGCGATCTTGCTCATTAACTAAAAGCTTTGTCAAAGTCATGTCGTATTCCACAAAAGCAGACATTGGAGGACATCGCATGCCAATGCTTGTTGCATTCGACCACAGCATAGATAGGTGAAAGCCTCCTCCAACCTACTATATGTTTGTCATATACAACTAGAGCGTAGGTTGGGAGACATCACCAACCCATGCCTGTCACATTCTACTCAGCATAGGTTGGTGGACATCACCAATCTATGTATGTCACCTCCTAACCCAGCATAGGTTGGGGCGCATCGCCAGCCGATGCCTGTCACATTACTCAGCATAACTTACCAGATATTGCCAGCACATGTATCTCACTCCCTACCTCAGCATATGTTAGCAGACATCGCCAAACCATGCTTCTCACATTCCACGCTAGCACATGGGTAAAGGTTTCATTTTACCCTACTAGTCTCCTACCTTAGCATAGGCATACCTTCCAAGCTCCCTCCTTGGGAGGGACTGTCAATCTTTGATTGCCGAATCCCTGTCTCTCTTTTCCACCCTGATATCCCTCATATCAGATCAGTCTGTGGTGTATACATTAGTGTATCATACTGTTCCACTGAAATAAAACCCACATCAATGTTTGTTTAAACTGCGGTACGTCTGTATAAATTAGTCTGTCTAAATAAGATACATTGATCTTGCTCTACATCATTTACTCTCTTACACAAAGAGGTGTCAATAGCTCATGAAGTAAACTACAAAGTCTTTGGAATATTCCACTCACCAGGCACACCACCAGTAACACGTACCTAACCCTTATGTTCTCTGTATGTCTCCCTTTAACACTTTAGGGGCTCGATTTAAAGGCAGCCGTTAGTAAAAAAAATCACTAACGGGTGTGTTAAGTGTCATGTTGCAATTCAAAGATCTGTCTAAAGAACAGCTAACGGCAGTTTCACAATCCTTACGGCCGATACACTTACGTGCATTCAGACGCATGGAACAACATACTCCAGAGCTATTCAAAGGCTTGCGGTACTGATAACGGCTGAAAAAAAGACACACCTAACGGCTAAAAGTTAAGACCCACTTTTCTCACACGTTAGACACTCAACGGCCAAAACAAAACACCCGTTACATAGGAAAACACACAAAATGCTTACCGCACAACCATGTAAATGGGAAAATTAACCCGTGCAATGCCAAAACAACACAAAAACATGCACACACAACACAAATCACTACACACACAACAACAACCAACACCACAGGGACAACGACACACAAAAAAACAACACAGCATGGCACAGAACAATGGGGTTTATCACACAAAGCGGACACCTACAAATACAAGCTCACCTGGGCAACATCAACACGCGACCTGCACCCCACAAATGCACACCCGCAAATGGCACACAAAGAACAAGCACAACACACCACATCTTATAACACATACACACCTGCTAACACTTACCTGGACAAAAACAACTCACCATTGGTCAGCACTCACCTCATCACCACACCTACACAACGCCCTAGCAAGTACTTAAAGGGACAACTCAACACACTCACTTGTGGCTTGTTTTCCACTCAGGGAGGGAGAGAGAGAGAGAGAGATAGAGAGAGAGAGATAGATAGAGAGAGATAGAGAGAGACAGAGAGACAGATAGAGACAGATAGAGACAGCAAACAGTATGTTGGGTTACATATTGTTGCGAAGGCTGTGGAGAAGGCGTGCAAGGGAGAGAGCTGGGGAACATCAGCAACCTCCAAGCACGCCTCATCAACAGCCTCCACCTGTTGCAAGTGAGGAGGCTCTGGCTCAGCAGCCACACAGGAGCCCATCCCCACCCGGAGGACACCTGCCTGCAGATGCACAGCTGCAGCAACAGGATGCTCCCCAGCTGCCACAGGGACCCCTGCAGCAGCCCAGGATGCATAGACGACCACCAAGGCCCAGGGTATACCGCCCAAGGGTCACTCTCTTTGGAATGACCGATGATGAGGTTATTGATCGCTACAGGTTGAGGACACACAGCATCATAGCCCTGTATGAGGTCATCAAGGAGCAGGTGGATCCCATATGCACCCATAACCATGCTCTAACTGGCCTTCAAAAACTCCTGTGTGCCATACACTTCATGGCAAGTGGCGCCTTTCAGTCGATAGAGGGTTACGCATCTGGCATGTCCCAGGCCACATTCTCCAGGGTGCTGGCCCAGGTCTTGCCAGCCCTCAAAGCCAAGGCCAGTACCTACATACATTTCCCCATCACCGATATGGAGTGGACACATCTGAAGCAGGGCTTCTATGCAAGGGGAGGCATGCCCAGGGTCATGGGTGCAATAGATTGCACCCATGTCCGTATCAAAGCACCAGCACGTCAGGGACATATGTTCCTGAACCGCAAAAACTTCCACTCCATGAATGTGCAGATGGTGTGTGACAGCAACCTGGCCATCATGAATGTCTGTGCGAAATTTCCCGGGAGCTGTCACGATTCACATATACTCAGAAATTCATCTGTGCAGAGGGATTTCGAAAATGGGACCTATACAGGCGGATGGCTTCTGGGTGAGTTAACAGCACCATATGACACCACATACACATGTGCTAGTACGTTCACCACAGAAAACATCATTCACACAATATGTGCTCCTTGTCATACCATGTCACTCACTTTCCACAGGTGATGCTGGCTATGGATGCAAGCCATGGCTCCTCACCCCGGTTGCCAATCCCCAAAATGATGCCCAGGAACGATATAACCAGGCTCATGCCAGAACACGGAATGCCATTGAGCGGACCTTCGGCCTCCTCAAGTCCCGATTCCGATGTCTGGACCAATCAGGGGGAGCATTGCAGTATGCACCAGGCAAGGTCTGCGACATCATCGTGGCATGTGCCATCCTACATAATATCGCGGTGGACACCAGACTCATCGACGATGTCCATCCCCCACCCAGACCTGAAGACCCTGTGGATATCGTTGAGTGTGAGGAAACCCCAACAGGGATGCAGACAAGGGACAGATTGATCAGGGATCACTTCTGCTGTGAGTATAATACATGTATGCACACAATCCATGCATACACACCCACCACAACACACATGTTCTGTTTCACCCCACAGGATCAGTGACACAGCCCTGACACTGGCTGCAGTATGGACCACCAGCATCAACTATTCTGTGGACCAGTCAGATTGGGCCTAGAGATTCCGAATACATCTGACAACCTGTCGTCCATGTTGATACTGCTGCCTCAAGGATATCATGCATGCCCCCCTGGAAACCAAGGTACAACACTTTAACCTTGTTCAGCATATCCCACAGCTCCCTAGGCACCAACTAAAGTGTTCTGCTAGGATCAGACCCATAGCAACCATGGTACCCCTGTAGCGAGGGAGTCTCATCCAAGCCAATGCATCGGATAGCACTCTGTCATATAAGGGGTTCAGGGGGCATTCGTGGGGACATGGGACCAGTAGCTTGCTACAGTTGAAGAAAGCAGCAGAGGGGTGGATCGAAAGTAATAGTGTGTTACACAACATGGAGCTCATGAAATGTGGATCACATCTCCATGGACACCATGCTGCCCTGTGTGTGTGTGTGTGTGCAGTGATATGTGCCCCAGAAAGAAATACACACATTAACAAATATGTCCTACTAGCTCCATGAACCAAACATATTTGGCCTGTCTCTGACAGTGGCAGCCCAAATATATTGTTGTCAGGAAGCTATTAGGACATATTTGTTGATGTGTGTAACCATGTCAGGGGCAAATATCCCTAAGGATGGTTAACATCCCCTTAGTTCCCCCCATGATGGTTCATAGACCAGTACACAACACATTACAAAGCAGTGGTTTGTGTAGACTTATGTAACGGGAAAGATTAAGAGGATCATGATGTTGTAGCTGTTGCATGACGATCACTTCGAGGGTGATGTTCCAAATCCTGTCCTCTTGTCCCACAGGCATCCATAGCACGATCCATCCTTGAACAGAGGAGTTTCCTTATGACTGGACTGAAGTCTGGACAACACTTCCATGAAGCTCACCCCTTGGTGTTTCAAGTGATTGTGTTGGTGATGCAATGTTTGACCTGATGTTCACAGCAACCTCTACTGGAACATTCACATATGGACACAAATTAATGTGTGTACTAACATCCAGGTATCAGACCTGTACAGTACGACTGCTCATACACAGATGCCAAACTATGTGGACAACACATGAGCAGTTCACTAGCATTTCTAATGTATTCCTATTTAGTTCAGATGTACCTTTTTGTGCTCATACAAGTGTTTAATGCATATTGGCTAAATACACAAGAAATATCACTACTCAATCCGTGTCTGTATGAATGAATGTTGGATCAAACACCTGTCAATGTGGAACCGTACCCAAGGCTAGAGTATCCCTCATACAAAGGAAGGCATGATTTACATCACAGGAGTCCACTAATTGCCTGACCATGAGTGGACTTTGTGATGTATACATGCAATGACATGATGGCAGTGATACACTGATGTGTGTTGTGAGTGATTAGCTGGTGATACAGGGGACACACTTCCACTGTGATGTGATGTCCACGGTTTGTGTGTTGCTCAATATAATCAATGTCCTGAGATTGCTGTAGGTTGTCATATCTCAGTACATGGGCTACATCAACAAAAACAACCACGTGGACAAGTGTTATCACTGGTGAAGTGTGTTACAACCTTAGTTAAACAACAACACAACTTAAAGGGATAGTAAACCTTGAAAATAAGTTTATTTCACATTGTAGCCCTTTAAAAAACATGAAAAATGATATAAGTCTTATCTACCAAACATATATGGTTTGGGAGATAAGACTTATATCATTTTACATGTTTTTTTAAGGGCTACAATATAGAATGAACTTATTTTCAAGGTTTACTATCCTTTTAATACATAAGCCAATGCTGAGCCTAAGGTTCCAATGTGCGTGCTACACAATGAAATCTTCGGAAGATCATTGGGTTATGCAGTAAGTTAGGCTGTGATTCAAACTCCTGTTGTGCAACTGACTTGCTGGAGAACACAATGCTCACCCTAGGATCACAATGTGTAACACACACATTGAGATCCTAGGGTGTACATTGTGTTCCCCAGTATGTCAGCTGCACAATAGAATTTTGATTTAAAGACCATATTGATGCATGTTCCATCTGTCATGCTTGTTATTTCCCTGCTAAGTCGCATAGCTGTTTGTTTGGTTTTCCCCTCAAAGACAACAATTGATGCAGACGAATGTTCAGTGTTGCACCAGTTGTTGTGCTAAGGGGTATGTTCTGATCAAATCTGACACACATCATGGCCATGTAACACTGTCGTGTTATATGGCTACAGGGATGGGTTGCCAGATGAATTTGGACAACGGTGTGGGTGTGTGTGAACCCATGTTGTAACATCACACAAACATTTCCCCCAGGCAGGAGTTGAGTTCACTGCATTGTTTGGCAATGCATTGGAGACAACCCTGCCACCCAATCTATAAGTGAATACACAGCAGATCAGACAGGATTCAAAAGCACAATTTTCATTTATTGAGGGGGCAGATGACAGGTTGGGCCTTTCATTTCTTTTTTTTGGGGGGGGGGCTTAGACTTGGTGCCAGAGGTGGATGCCCTGGCTGATTGCCTTGTCACCCTCTGTCCCCTAGGTGTGGCTTCTGGGGTAACACTGGAAGGGGTGGTGGGTGCAGTGGACCCCTCTGTGGAACGCAGGTTCTCCCTCTCCATCCTCAGGTTCTCCCTGCGGTTAATCTCTCGCAACTCCACGAGCACCTGTGCAAACATGTCCATCATCCCCGTATGGATCTGGTGGAGTTGTGTGTTCCCCCTGTCAACCTCTGACTCCAGAACTTGGATTCTGGTCTCCAACCTGTTCGTGTTCCTCCGGGATTCCCTCCGGTTCCTCGTGAGGTTGTCGTTGGTGGCGTGGGTTGCCCGGAGCTGTCCTCTTTGAAGGGCCATGCACTCAGCCTCCAGATCTGTGGTGCGTTGACTGCTGGAGATGGGAGTGGCCGGTGACACATGTGCTGTTTCCCCAGCTTCAGCTGTCTCCTCAGCCTCTGTTTCCCCAGCTTCAGCTGTCTCCTCAGCCTCTGCTTCCACAGGTTCAGCTGTCTCCTCAGCCTCTGCTTCCACAGGTTCAGCTGTCTCCTCAGCCTCTATCTCCCCAGCCTCTGCTGTCTCCTCTGCTGGTACTGGGTGTGCTGTGGCTGCTACTGCTGTTTGTGTTGGTGGAGTGGCGTGCACAGACGGTGTGTGGGTGCCCACCACATCAAGGGACCCACTGCTGCCCACTGATGTCTGTGCTGGTTGAGGTGGTGGGGTGAACAAGTCCCTTGGCTGAGGGCACTGGGGCTCCCCAATCAGGCCCAGGTGTTGGTAGTCAAGTGGCCAAGGGTCATACCTTGGCCAGTGGTAGGTGCTTGGCCCCCACCTGGGATCATACCTGGGGCCATGCTGGGGAGCCATCCAGGAGGGTAGATCCATCTCGGTGGAATATGGCCCATATTGGCTGGTGGCCACATTCCCGGGCAGCCATTGCCTCCCTGGTGGTGGTGGTGCTGCTGCTGGAGGGTAATAGCTCCCGGTGGTAGTGGGATGCATCCATCTCTCCCCCTGAATCCAGCCGCTGTACATTTGTGGAGCATCCTGTGGTGGGGCAGGCAGTTGAGGGGCAGCCAGTTGAGAGGCAGGCAGTTGAGAGGCAGCCAGTTGAGGGGCAGCCAGTTGAGAGGCAGGCAGTTGAGAGGCAGGCAGTTGAGGGGCAGGCAATTGAGAGGCAGGCAGTTGAGAAGCAGCCAGTTGAGGGGCAGCCAGTTGAGAGGCAGGCAGTTGAGAGGCAGGCAGTGGTGATGCAGCCAGTTGGGGAGGAGGTGTGGTGGTTGTAGACGGTTCCCAGTGGCTAGTCCCCTCCTCTGTATACTCCTCACTGGGTGGTGTGGTCGGCTCCTCCACGGCTCCTGCTGCGATGGAGGCCCATAAGCTGTGTGGAGAATTGAAATTGTGTGATTAGTAAACGTAGCCATGATGGGATTAATGGGATACTAATACATGAAATGCAGAAAGGGAAATATATGTTTTGTGGTTTATCACCCCGAGTGAAACAAGGGTACTCCCACTGCTGGAGGGGGTTTTTGTTCAAAAAGTCTCCCAGCTCAGAATAGAATTGCTTTGGTGCTATATCCAAGTGGCCTGAAGTTGTACATTGGCACTGTTGCTACATTATCCTATGAGAATTTATTGCGTCTGGACGTAAGCTGTCCATAGGATGGTCTAGTAATATCGCCATTGTAGAGTTCCAGGCCACTGTGATATTGCCCCTGGAGTAGTCAACTATGAGCTGTGCTACATTTTGAATGAAACACCTTTCAGCAGTGGAAATACCCTTGTTTTGCTCGGGGGATGAACCCTGCAATATATTTTTCTTTTCACATGTTAGGTATTACTATCCCTTTAACGGAATAGCAATGGTTAATTTCACCATGATGTAATATTGTAGGCATTGTAAGAGATAGATGTGGATCGATGTTAGTCCTATCCCTCCAACCCACATGGTTAGACAGATATTGCTCTATT
Source organism: Rhinophrynus dorsalis (assembly GCA_037306005.1). Taxonomy (NCBI): domain Eukaryota; kingdom Metazoa; phylum Chordata; class Amphibia; order Anura; family Rhinophrynidae; genus Rhinophrynus; species Rhinophrynus dorsalis. The sequence continues at coordinate 96,936,034 of CM074727.1, read as the reverse complement.
TGACAGTCATTTTGACATGTTTGACAGTCATTTCACCACACGGAGGCTCTTCAGCAGAGCCTAAATTGCCCCATTCAGAGATGTAAACTTCATTGGAATGGTGAACAGAGTGTGCTTGCAAACCTGACACACTTTGTTGACCATCTCAAAGATGTATCCATCTCTGAATGGGGCAATTTAGGCTCTGCTGAAGAGCCTCCGTGTGGTCTAATGACTGAAATCTCCAGCTGTCAAATAGAGCGATATCTGTCTAACCATGAGGGTTGGAGGGATAGGACTAACATGGATCCACATGTTGGTGAAATTAACAATTGCTATGCCATTACAGTTACATACAAGGAGAAATGGTCATATATGCATGTGGATGTGTACCTTTCATATGGATATGAATATATCCTTTCCAGATATGAATCCAGAGATCATTTCAGTAGGTGTGATTGCCTTACTGGCTATATATGTGCACCCATCAAAATATACATTGGATTGATATGATGGATATGAACATACCTCGTATATCCCATCTACGTAGAGTGGGATATACTAGGTATGTGTATTTGGATGGTATCAATGTAAGTTAGTTTCTGATGGATGCACATATCTAGCCAGTAGGGCAATCACAGGCAGTGAGATGATCTCTGTGTTCACATCGTGTTTGGACATATTTTGAGCCATTTGAAAGGTACATATCTGACCATTTTCCTTTGTGTGCATATCTTTTTTGAACAGATGTGCAGTGGGAATCAAGTGTTATTCAACCCTATCTTCTTAGCTGATCCCGTCCAATTCACAATTTTTCATTACTTGACAGGTGACTCTCTGGTTGTCAGGATCATATCCTATGCATTGCATTGTAGGGCATGGGATACCACCCTGGCAATCAGAGATTGATGAACTGGACAGGATCCTGTCCATGTCGTGTGTTCCAGTTGAATCCTGAAGGGCAACAATCACGCTAGTAGTGAGGGATATCTCTGATTGAGGCCTGTTTTTCTTTGAGTATGAGCCCATCCATCCTTCTGAGTGAGGCAACCGTACTCAATCCGAGATATCTATCATTCATGGCCTGTTGGTGACCAAGGTACAATGGGTGATATTTGGTTCCCATGTGTATCCTGCAAACAGTGTCTGGTGTACCATCCATCCATGGCATCAGCACCCCTGAGGATCCATGTGGGAATCAGATGTGAGATATGTCATTTGAAGTTAGAGTAAATGATTGCAGACACAACACCAAGGCCTACTTTTTCCCCCTTTAATTCTGGGGTATTGTTTGAGGCCTGTGTGTTACACATACATGCAGTTATTCTCAGTGACACTGTGATGTGTGACCTGCTCCATCCTTTCTGTGATTCAGTAAGCGGTGTTGTCGTCATGATGGAGTGTACAGTGATCTCATTTCCCCGTTTCCAGTGTTTTCTATGGAGTGTATACGATGGGACCTTAGCAACTTGATTCATGTTATTGCATGTTCTCCATAGGCTAACACTGGTATTGGTGAAATGAGGATGTGTAAGGGTGAATTTCTCTCCACCATCTGTTTGTCACCGCTTAGTGAATGTCCCCTGTGTAGCATGTGATCGTTGGCCTATTGACTTGATTGTTGTCTGGTTAACCCTTTGAGTCCCAGAGGGGTTGCCAAAGCATTGTTGATCGATGCATTGATGATCCCTCTAGCACTCAAGGGGTTAAGTGCTGACATCCCAGTGGGGACATGGGTGACATTGTGTGTGAACAGTGATGATCTATGACAGTCGACATTTTGAACAGCATGGTTTGTGTATTGTGTGTGATGAGCACAGCGACAGGAGGGTTGAAGTAGGACTTGGACAGGTTTGTTCCAAGTTGGACCTTGATATTTGTCCTTGTGTTGTGTCCTGTTTTTAACCCTCAGAGTGCTGTGTTGGTGCAGATGTGTGCATGAATGATGGGCATGTGTTGAGGTGTGACTGTGTGTGCAGCTGGTGTTGGTTGCTGTAGTGTGTTGTTCTGTAGTGTTGCACTTACCGGTAGTGTGGAGGCTCCTCTCATCCCCAGTGTCAGCTCCTCCAACAACCCCCTCGATCAGGGTTGGGGACATATTCTGGTGCACCATCTCCTCCCAGCCGCAGAAGGTGATAGGGACAGGTGGGCCACCTCCAGTGCCTCGGGCGTGCTTGGCGAGTTCTGAGAGCTTGTTCTTGACCACCCTCCGGCAGTCGCCCCATTGCTTTTTGATGGACTCCACGTCCCGCCTGCATGGAGCCACCGCGTTGACCCGGCTGCAGATCTGGTTCCAGACTGCCTTCCTCCTCGCTGACAGGCCAGGGACCTTCGCTGTCGGGTGGAGAACACTCTGCCTCTCCAGGACAGCTTCCACAAGAGCCGTGTTCTCCTCCTCTGTATACTTTGGGTCTCTGATCCTGGCCTCATCACCTCCGGCATGGGATGACTCAGAGCCGGAGTGCCCTGCCTGGTCTGACTCTGACTGTGTGGGGTGCCCCCCAGCAACTACCCCTCGTCCCACTGCAGGTTCTGTCCCTGTCCTGCGTGTTCCTGCTCTTGTGGGCTGGGTCCCCCTCCGCCCTGCGGATCTCCCTCTTCCACCCCTGCTCTGCTGAGGGATCCCCTCCTGAGCTTCCTCCTCCTCCACTACTCTCCCCATCCCTCTCTCCTGTCCTCCTCTCCTTGCCATCATTCACCCAGTCACACCCAGGCACTCCCACAGGCCCTCACAGACACACTCGATCCAGTCACTCTCTGTCACACACTTTCACTCCCAGATTCACACTGTCAAAATAAAAAGTAAAATGTGTAAGGTATTATGAAAAAAAAGGACTATGTGTATGTATGTGTATGTGTTTGTGTTTGTATGTGTGTATGTAATATGTGCAAAAGTGTAATATGTGTCTAGTAAGTGCACCTCTCTCCAAACTCAAAAATCTCCTTCTACCTCCAATGAATGCTCCTTTCTCCCTCTCTCTGATCGCTATCCTCCGCTCCTGGGTCCTGATATCTAGCTCTGAATAACTCGATAACAGACAGTGTGCGACGGTTATTTTTGGGTATATATAGGTGTATTTGAAGTTATTTGATACATTGGGGCTTTGTGATTGGCTGTGTGTTTGAATTTGTTTTGGCATCAATCATGGTTGCTTGACAACGGCAGCCGTTATATTACATGTTGTTTTGAGTGCAGTTATCGTGTGATTTGGCCGCCCGTTGTGCATTAACATGAGCGACAACAGCTTTTGTGTTACGTGTTTTTTGTGTGCCTACGCTCGATAGCTATTCTTGTAGAGTACCTATTGAATCTGCCGTAACTCCTGTATTATTTGCGAGCGATGTGCCTTTTTCACTTAGCGGCTGGTTTAACGGCTGCCTTTAAATCTAGCCCTAGATTGTAAGATTTCAAGCAGGGGCCCCATTTAAAGTGTTTCATATTCCTAAGCACTTGACACTCTGTATTATTCAAACCCTTATCCCCTTAAGGACCAAGCAAACCAGGGTGATTTTATCCGAGAGACCAGATAATTTTGGCATTTTTAGTATGTGTTTGCTCAACCATATTTTCCCTCTAAGTATTTTACTTCAGCCATATAAAGTATATACCTTTTTAAAAGGATAAGTAGGACTTTCTTTTGATGCCATATAACACATTGTATAGTTTTTTTATAACATATAAAATGGAAACAATCTAAAAACCCAACTTTTTTTTATAGGTTTTCCTGTGATGTTTTGGGCTCAGTTAGTGCATTTTTAACAGGGACTGAATAAAGGCTATGGACGGTTATCCATACCACCCAAATGTCCCTTTTTGTATTTATTTATGTATCTTTATTTATAAAGTGCCGTTCATGTACACAGCGCTTTACAGGCGTTGAAATAGTAGAATACAAAAAGACAGAACTGGGTTAAGAGCATTAGGCTAAACTGCGATCACTGCATTATTTGTTGGGGGAAAGTGCAGCAAGGGAATCATACACTGGGGAAGGGACCCTGCCCCTATGAGCTTACAATCTAATTAGGGGGGTACTCTTCTCTGATGCAAAAATTCCCATGTCTCTCTTTCCCTCCCTGGTGTCCCACTTCTTGGAGATCAGACTTTGTGGTGTGTGCATAAGTGTATTACATTGCTCCACAGTAATAAAACTCACATGAAGTTTGTTTAAACTTCAGTATATGTGTTTATAATTAGTGTGTGCAAACATGCTTTGTTCTTGCTCTAAATCATTTATTTAGTTATACAAAGGGGGTGGCAATAGGTCATCAAGTGACCTACACCTAATTCTGCCCCCAGGACAACTAATTTAAATAAAATTGCCCCCATCTTTGGCCATTTATCTTTTCTTTAGCTCTAGTCTCTGCTTCTCTCTTCCACATTATCACAGCAAGGGAGAGAGAGAGAGAGAGAGGCAGAGAACACTGACAAAGGCAATGTAAAGTAAAATAGCAATGATCACATGTACCAGATCACCAGGGTAAGGTTGAAATTGACTGTTCCTTTCCTGGAGCAGTCAGCTATAGCCTCCCCAGCATGATCACACCCATGCAACCCATGTCTGTCACCACTTACCCTGCATAGGTTGACGAATATCTCCAACCCATGTCTGTCACCTCCTACCTCAGCATATATTGGCAGAAAACGCCAAACCATGTCTGTCACTGCCTACTCCTGCATGGGTTGCAATGTCACTGTGCATCTTCCTCAACATGTACTGGCTCTTGAGATGACTTCACCCTTCCCCTACCAGCATTCAATTACAATTTGCCCCTGTTCTGAAATCTGGAGATTCTCATCACTGACTGGCAAAACAGAGATGTTGCCTTAGTAACAATAAAAACAAGTTCAAGATGATCATATGACCTGTCCAAAAAGGTGGAAAATTAAAAATAAACTCAGAACTGCCAAAGCCTCCTGGAGTGACACAGCCTGACCAACAGACAACACAAAGAGTGTGCACTCCTCAAAGATGGTTACTCAAGAGCAGATATACCCTCAACTAAGGAGCAGGCACAACATACTTTTTTCTCCAGTAAGTAACTGAATTCTGATGCATGTTAATGTAATGTTGTTAATCATCTCCCACTAAGCAAACAGGTGTGCAATGTATGGTAAAGCACTGTATATCACACATATCTGTTTTGTGCAGTTCAATAATTTGTAATGCAATGTCCATGTATATGATCATTGCAAAGTAGTTCTTTGCAGTGCAGTGTCAATGCATGTGCTCCCTGCAATGTAGTGCCTGTCTGCTCAGTGCAATGCATTGCATGGTGCAGATGAGTGTGCAGTGTATTGCAAAACAATGTGTGGACCCCCTGCTCCCAGAATGTTGAACCTCTGGCTGTCCAGTATACCCTTTTCAATGGAGTGTTGCTTGATTGCATACTTTTCATTACAGATTGCTCTGATGGAGTACCCAGCTCTAGCAGGCTTGGGGAAGAGCTTGTCCCCTTGGTCCTGCAGTCAGTCACTGTCACTGCTTCTGCAAGAGTGGAGGAAGAGGAGGCTGGTAAATTGTTTTCCCTCATGTACACATATTTGTAGTCATGTTAAATTGTTCCACATGTGTATTAGCAACCCCTGCTTGCTGTAGCCATATCCTCATATAACCCATACATTGCCATAAGGGTGAGCAGTGCATTGCTAAGCTATGAGTTGCTCACTTCTCTGGCACTATCCCACTAATACACATATGGAGAATATGTTAAAAATGTTTGTCATACTCCTACCATGCACATGACAATGTAGGCATTATGGAGACAAGCTAATGTGCCATGATAGATGTCTTGGGATGTTGAAGTCCTGCAATGCATTGAAGCTTTATAGGCCAAATTTGAATCCCTGCTTTTGAGTAAATCCTGAATCAAAACCATTTGATTAACTATATTATTCCACGTGTTAAATATGACTGAAGCATATAAGTCAGTGTTTCTCCTCACATGTTAATTATTTCCAAATCCAAAATAGGCCCAGCTGAGATGCCTGAGGAGGAGGAGGGCAGCAGGTATGTGGAGGAAGACGGCAGTGTGCAGGCCCCCATCAGTCCACTTCGGGAACACCATGTTCAATGTCAAATCCCTGTTTTGTGGTGTATTAGTGGTGTGTGGGAAGGGTTCTGCTTTTTGCGTTGGTGGTTATTTTTAACAATTTGAATGCCAGAGGGGTACAAAATGCATTTTCCAAGAAATATGTTGCACACTCCTCTAGCACTCAAATGGGTTTAGGTTCCATACAACTATCTCACCCTAACTGAAATGTTGTACATTCATCACAAGCTGTGTCTGGTGAGGAGGCTAAAGAACCACCTCTGGAGATGTCCGCCTCTGCTCCTGAGGCTATGGAGGAGAAAGGGCATGGTGAGTAAAATCCTAAATCTGCTGCTCCATGTGTGTCCCACCAGTCTCCTCTTCTCTTACAAAAACCACCCCACCAAGGTCGCTGTAGTGATTTGTGTTCATGTCATATGTGTGTGTGACAATATCATGACATGAACAAATATCATGATATTATTTTGTTCTTGTCATGATCTTGTTACACACTTATGCTCAGCTCCAGGCCATAGCAGACACCTACAGTTGACTTTTGCAGGCTAGCACTAATTGAGAATGGGTTTATCAATAACAATGAGAATAACACAGATGATCCACATGTAAAGGTCAAACCTGGGTTGGTCAGTCCTGTTCTCAGGGCACAACAATGCTGCATATTTTCAGGATATCTTCAAATAAACACAATTAGTGGGGTGATTCTCAGCACTGGTCCTGCTGGCTATGACACACAGTCATATCATCTAACCACCCCAACAGTGCATGTTATCAGGATGTTCTCACTTTAACACAGGTGGTAATGACATTCACTTGTATGTATGTATGTATCTTTATTTATATAGCGTCATACATGTACACAGTGCTTAACAGAAGTTGAAATAATACAATACAAAAATACAGAACAGGGTTAAGAGCATTATGCTTAAGTGCAATCATTTCATTATTTGTGGGGGACGTGCAGCAAGGGAATCATACACTGGGAAAGGGACCCTGCCCCAAGGAACTTACAATCTAATTAGAATTCATGACAACATACAGAGACAGTAGGAGGAGGATTATAAGTGCAAGTACAAGGTGTGGTGAAAGAAGTGCAGAAGGATACTGATGTGACTATCTGTGTGCAAAAGGAGGATATTGCTATTGAGATGCCAGAATATTCTTGTGTCCAAGTGAGAACATTCTGACAACATGCACTGCTGGGTTGGTGTGAGGACATGATTGTGCATCATAGTCCATAGTTCCATTGCTGAGAATCACCTCCCAAATGCACAAAACATCTGTGTGCCAGAGAGGTGATCATTGAATTGTATTTCTTCTTTCCCCACAGTTGCATCCGATGAAGGCCAACAGCAGCAGCCCCCTCCCAGCCAGAAGCACAGAGAGACCCTGGCCATCTTGGAAATGATTTGTGCTGACCTCAGGAATTTCAGAAGGCAGCAGGGAGATGCCATGCACCATCAGGAAGCTCTGCCCTACCAGCTTGTGGAGTAGAATCATCTCATTCTTTGCCTCCTGATAGCATATGGCATCAATTCAGGGCCAGTCCCCACCTCTGTCAGCTTCTCATCGGACAGTAGCCTGGAGCTAGCTGGGGCTCTGACTGCTATATGTGGTTATAGATGCAACGCAGCCAGAGGGGGACCTCGCACAAGGGGAGGCAGACCCCCCTGACCCCTTTCCATCTCACATTTAATTTTTTTTTATTATTATTATTGTTGTTATAAATATTACTGTTCTTTTTGTTATTTATATTTATTTATTATTGTTGGTTTTTGTGTTAAACAATTTTACAATTTGAACCCAGTTCATGGTGTAAATTTTTTCATTTTCCAACATGGGGAAGATGCATTAATGTATGATAAGGGAGGAGGTGATGACATAGAGTTGACTTCTCCGGTGCGAGAAACTCTCCAAGTCCTATGTTTTTCTATGGATCCAGTGCACTATGATTTCTTCAACTTGAGATATCTTAGTGCAAGGAACTGGAGAGTTTATCACTTTGAACATGTTACCTCCACTTTAATAATCACCTCTTTATCACATCTTTATGTGGGGTTAACCCATTGCATGCCAGAAGAGTATGCAACACATTTCAAAGCAATGTGTTGTATACCCCTCTGGCACACAATGGGTTAACTTGTACACTTTTAGACTGTACATTCACCTCCCTCGCTCCCATTCACGTCTTGTCTCACTCCCATTTACCTCTTGCTTCTCTCATTACAGTGGTGAATGGTAGTGAGAGAGGTAAGAAGTACATGGCATTCTCCTCTTCTCTCTCACTCCCATTCAGTGAATGGTAGTGAGAGACAGACAGAGATACAGAGAGAGAGAGATACAGTAGGTGAATAGGAGTGAGAGATGCAAAAAGTGAATGGCATTTACCTCTTACTTCTCTCACTCTCATTCACCTCTTGCCTTCCTTACTCCCATTCACCTCTGGCCTTCTTCACTTCCATTCACCTCTTGCCTCTCTCACTCCCATTCTGTGAATGGGAGTGAGTGACAGAGAGAGAGAGAGGGAGAAAGAGGAGATGAATGGGAATGAGAGAGGCAAGAAATGAATGTCATTCGACTCTTGCCTCTCTCATTTCAATTGTAGTATGGAGTTAGATCTGGTCAGGCAGCCAGCAATCTGGGAAAATCGACAAGGTCAAAGTCAGTAACTGGGAGATCAACATAAACAAATAGAACAGTAGAAGGAATCATGCCCTATATACTTGCACAGAAGTGCAACAAAAGAGGGAATAAACAGGGAAAGAGAGAAAGGGAGGGGCAGGAGCAGACCAGGAAGTAAGCCATAGAGGGAAAATGACAAGACTAAGGGCCAGAGTGGCCTTACTGGACTAGGTCCTTACAACTATTAGAGGCTAACTAAGTCTTTAAAATAGTAGCTATTCAGAAGAACATCTTAGGATTCAAAGAAATGACATTGTTGAGCAATGAAAATTGTTTTGACAAAAGCCTATGCTACCCACAAACACACCTGATTTCATTCTGCACATCCAATGACTATTCCTTTCCACACTACGACAGTCTCCCTTAGAGGCCTAAGTTATCCCGTGCTTCCTTCCTCTGTGGTGTGTCGGCCAGCATGACTGCGGCTACTTCCGCATTGCTGACGTCATGAAACAGGCACTGGCACGAACGCCTGTTTATGGGCCTATCCTGTTTTGCCTAATTGGGTCTCACCTTCTTCTGCTCCTTTATTAACCTCCTTTGGCCTTGGAGTCATTGCCCTTAAGTGGTGTTTCTACTAGTTCTTCTTGCGCTCTGTTGTGACCCGTGCCTATCTGACAATTCGCTCCGTGTATAACCCCGGCTTGTCTGACTACCCACATTGGTTCTGACCTGTAGCTCTGGCTGACTAACTTGCTCCGTGTATGACCTTGTATGACCTTGTCTGACTACCCACATTGGTTCTGACCTGTGGCTGACTAACTCGCTCCTTGTAGTCCCTGGTTTGTCTGACCTCTGGCTCTGGCTACTAACGCGCTCCATGTAGTCCCTGGCTCGTCTGACTGTGGCTCTGGCTGCCTACTCGCTCCGTGTACTCCTAGCTTGCATGACCGGTAGTCTCCGTGTTCCGTGGCTCTGGCCTGCTCTAGCTCCCTGTTGCCTGCAGTAGTGAGACCGAAGTGGGACTTATGCATATTAACCTCTTCATACTGGAGTTCCACCCGAGCCTCTTTCCTAGTCTCAGTAGCTCGCAGTACTGCAGTGCACAGCACAGTGTGCAGCTCCAGAGAGGAGCCTGGGTCCAATAATCCTATGTCTGGGGTTGTGTGGGCTATTACCTTATTGCTGTAAATTTCAAATAAAGGTGGTTATATTTTATCTTTGTGTCTGTCCTTCTTTGTCTGAATACCGTGACACACACTTAATGTGTGTAATAGTGTCAGTCCTCAACTTGGCCCCTACAGTCAGTTCTATGTCCAAAAAAAGTTTTCTTTTTTTATCCATGTAATGGGTAACTTTAATACCTCATTTATTAAAATCTCAATGTTTCACAAAAAGTTGGAATCCCTGATGGAGCCCCCTTTTAAATGATTACTGAAATGGTGATAGAAAATCATGTGTACCAAATTTATAACCATGCCAAAGACACCTCTGTTTAAATAGACACAGGAAGAACCTGACATAGCTGGGCAAGAATCTGGTTTCTCATTGCCTCTCCATCAGTCTTTAAAGTGTTAGTAATGTCCAAAAAAGTTTTAATAGATTTGAAGAGGCTAAAAAAAGAATCACATTGCCACAAACCCCATCACTCAAACCTTTACGATTTGAGAGATATTCACAATCAAAGTTCCCCTTCCCTTCCTTTCTCCTGACATCAGTGGGAAAGGGGAACTTTGATTGCCAATATCTCTCAAACCATAGCGGTTTGAGAGATGGGGTTTGTGGCAATGCAATTCTTTTTTTAGCCTCTACAAATCTATTAAACATTTTTTGGACACTTTAAGAAGAACCTACACTGACAAAAAGTGTGTCAAAATATGTTGTATTGCTTCCCTCAAAAACACTGTGGCATGGATAAATCTTCCTATAAGCAGTATAAAACTGCATTAATGCTCCCATTTCTCTTAATATGAGAAAATACTAAGGACCACTATGAATCAATCCAGAGTACTGGATCTAATGTCCAAAGAGGCAGACATGATTATTTGCTGACAGACCACAGGCTTGCAAGCTCTGCCACTGAAGGTTGCATAAGAAGACTTCAGTGAAGGAATATTGAGGATCAGAAGTCCTGCCTCATAATGTATGATATCAAATACTAATTCAATATTAATCTTGGAGAGCAAACATACTCAGAATTGATTGATAGTTATTAGGAGTTTCTGTCAAGATTATGTTAAGTGAATGTTTAGTAATAAGAAGTGGTAGGGTTTCTTTAAGAGATGATGGGCACAAGAAAGGGTACATGTCAGGAAATATCTAGCTACTGTATAACCTGCACAGGTAGTACTCAATGTCCTAGGGACCCTGGACTGGGGGAACATGATGTTACTATGTTACTATGATTAGGGTAGAACAAACCAGAAGGGTAAATTAGAAATAATACCACTTTGGCATTTAAAATATTCATGTTATGAAGTGTTTAGTATTTTTATATTGTTTTCCCTGTATTTCACATAATGACACATGGTTGTCATCACATAATCCACGATATTTTTTGTGATATACTTTGGTCTATCAACTAAAACAATCTAACAAACTTTCAGTAAGAATGGTGAACCAAATACTAGACAGAAGTGGGTTTCTATACGGCAATCAGTGCCCCAAAAATCCAGCCAATGCTGTTCTTGTATTAAAGGGATCACCGGAACAGAAATTACACCTGTATTCAAAGTTGGACCTAATACATGACACAGCTGGTTCTCCAACATATTGGCTTTGACTTAACCTCTAAGGTATCCCCAAAAACTGGATTTGGCTATCCTTGTCATAGGAAACTGTCACACAATATATTTTAAATGTTTTATAATATCCTAAGAAATAAAAAAAATAATACCACTGAATATATTAAATAGGTTTTTGTTTTAAAGCTAATGATGTGTATGTACCTTTTTTAAAATTTAAATTGATATCAGTTAATAAAACTTATGACTCTCAAATCGATACTGACTTATATGTGAGGCTCTGATATAACATAATATTATGTGCTAGTCTAGCGTCTTGTGACTGTCAGACTGGCATATACACCAAAACAAATAAGGAAATAGTTTTCCTTTTGAAAAGTTCCTGTTGCTTCACATGGGATCCCATTATCATTTAATGCGAGAGAGTGTATCTAAAGAATTCATGCTTGTTGAGTCTGGAACAATTCCAGAGACTCTGCTGTTGACTAAACATTGACGCCACAAAGCAACAAAAAGATCCAACCTTGAGTTAACTCCTTTATTTCAAGTACCAAATGACCCCAATCAGTTTTGAAGATTAAGGCCCACATGCTAGCAATAAAAAGATGTACTGAACCAACGTCATTGAACTGAATGAATAGTCATGCTTACAAATAGTTATTCATTCTGTTTTTAATCTTGGAAAGAATATCGGAAGAGGGACAGAAAAAAAGGGGATGGAGGAGGGGGAAAGACATGATAAATTACAATTTTAACACCTTTCATGAGCTCAGTGTAGTTAAGGACACATTTCACAGTATGGCAGTATGGCAGTACTTCCACAGTTCAACAGTAGTTTTGTGTGTGAATTTTAATATGTTTCTAATTTTTGACCTAAATGACTTATTTTCCTGAAATTTCAGTTTTAAGGCTGCATTGCATTTCTCAAATTTTGTATAAAATAAAAATGTATGTTTTTCATTGTTAATATGTATGCCATCTTGGTTTTTATTGACATAGAGCAAAAGCTAAAAAATTCCCACATAGAAGATCTTATAGGGGACTATTTTAGTTTATCGTAAGTCTAAAAGAAAAAAAAACTGTGTCCACTCATGAAATATTTAGGTTACATTTGTGAACTGGCACATAAAAGTTACAAACTGAGAAGTTTATAGTTCACGATCATACTCAGAGTGACTTCTGGCATGTGCAGCTTACAATCTAAAACAATATGAATTGTGGCATATATGGTCCTGGAAGTCAGATTTGAACACCACTATTCTAAACAGCCATGTAAACATTCTCATGGAATCAAAATGTCTCTGATTAATTATAGACTACAGCAGTGGAAATAAAATAGGAAATAGTTGTATCAGACTGCTCTACGAACAACATAATAATTGGGGCCACTTATTTCAATGGTTTATTTCCCCTTTAAAGGAATATTATTACTTCAAATTAACTTTAATTCATCGTGTAGCCCTTAAAAATCCAAATTCAATGAGCCCTGCAGCATCTCTCAAACCAGTATGGTTCGAGAGATAGCCGCTTTCAATGTTCCCACTCCCCTGACGTCAGTGTTCTAGATGACTGCAGGGGAATTCGGTCCCGGGACCGGTGAAAACTCTGCAGCAGAGCTGAGATTGCATTATAGAAACAGAAATCCTTCACTGAAATGGTCTTCTATGTGTGCTTCGTTTGTTCAGGGGCAGGATTCCCCTGCAGTCAGCTAGAACGCTGACGTCAGGGGAGTGGAAACTTTGAAAGCGGCTATCTCTCAAACCATACAGGTTTGAGAGATGCTGCAGGGCTCATTGAATTTGGAATTTTAAGGCCTACACGATAAATTAAAGTTAATTTGAAGTAATACTATCCCTTTAAGTAAATTACTTATGCAGAGCCTCCATTCAAGGCAGGGCTCACAGAATTCAAGTATGAACCAATATTATTTGTGTGTGCGCCGATACGTGAGAGGAAAACCTAAAATATTTCTGTGTATGTAAAAAAAATTTCTAATAAATTATAATAAACAGGAATGAGAGCAATAATATGTTCACAACCCTATTTCTTGTGTTAACTGCATATTAGCTTTTTAGTAAATCACAGTGTCAATAATATACAATAGTTGCCTTTCAAGAAACACTAATATCTTCCTCATAATAAGCCCCCTTTTATCTTAAACTGATCTGAAAATCCCATGGGCCACTATGAGATCAGTTCTGCATGGGCCCTGTTCTGCAGTACTTAGTAGTGCACATGTTCATGAAAGGCAGACATGACTCTTCTTGTAGGACTAAGGAATAGTACAGAAGGAGGAGCCTAGAATCCTGCAAGGAAAAATAGTTTATGCCCCACCCTTGTCATACCATCTATTATTAATTAAACATTAATTTATTAGTACTAATCTACACAACATTGATTCATAGTGGTTATTAGGATTTTTTGTTCCAGTTTAAAATACGTTGGTGTTTATTATTAGGCAGTATTAGAATTCATTTAAAGTGATAGTAATACTTGAAAACTTTTAAATTTAATTCAATAGATATTTTAAAAATACATTAATTGTGCCATTTTCGATCTCCCAAAGTCCATAGATTGTCCTGCGTCTCTTCAGCAGAGCCATGATCTCGGTAGTTACAAAGAAATACTTCATTTGAACGATCTACAACGTGTGCCTGGTTTGCAAGCACACGTTGTAGACCGTTTAAATTAAGTATTGTAACTACCGCGATCACGGCTCTGCTGAAGAGCCACAGGACAGTCTATGGACTGCGATCTCCATCTCTGAGTTTGAAAACTGACGTCAGCACAAGGGAGGGAAGGGGGAACTTTGTAGACTTGTGTCTCCCAAACCATAAAGGTTTGGGAGATCGAAATGGCACGAAATGGCCGTGTTATTGCTGGCGACATTTTGACAGTGTTATTTCCTGATACCTTTTTATTGGCTAATGTGATGTTGCTCCACCCAGTGTTAGCCTTTAAGTACTGAGCCCTGTCACTTCTGCAGGGCCCTTTCGTGGTGTTCCCGTTGCTTAGTGCTTACTCTGTGTTTCGTGTGAATCCTGTGTATGACCCGGACTGCCTAACTACTCTACCGGATTATGTTCCTGCTCTGTGTACTGACCGGGCCTGGCTGACGTGCCTGCTCTGTGTATCGACTCGGATTGGCTGATGTTCTTGCTCTGTGTACCAACCCGGCCTGGCTGACGTTCCTGCTCTGTGTATGGACCCGGATTGGCTGCCGTTCCTGCTCTATGTACCGACCCGGTTTGGAGGATGTTCCTGCTCTGTGTACTGACCCGGTTAGGAGGACTTTCCTGCTCTGTGTACCAATCCGGATTGGCTGATACTCCTGCCTGTGAATCCCTCAGGCCCAGTTCACCACTCCATCTGGTTATCCGGCTTGGGGATCTTTCCGGTGCACTGTCTAGGTCTCGTAGAGACCCTTTTGGTTGCCTTGCTTACTGCTTTGCCGTTCAGCTACTGTGACATAGTCACTATATTGTGCCTTTTATCTCCATACTCCAGAGTTGGAGGTATTACTGGTTACACACGGTACGCTTGGCCTGTCACTGCTCCACTACTGAGGTTGGTCTCTTGGGCGCCTCAGTTTGTCTCTGCTACTTGGCAATCACTATCAGGCCTGAGCTTTCGTTAACCCTTGCGAGTTGGTGCCGTTATCCTTGGGTCACAGTTACTGCTGTCTCGGTTTGGCGTTACACTGCATCCCCGGTTGCAGTCACCCAGTGTTGTTCGGGTAGTCCGTTTCGAATCCAGGGCCTCGCTCACCCTTGGTGGTCCCAAGTCGCTATTGTATCACTGTCTGTGTAGAGAGTGTTCTTTGGGCCTTCCGCTATTTAGGTCTATCAGCCTCCTGGCCTAATAGCACCTTCCTATCGTTGTCCCACTAATTCACACGAACTGTAACCTGACCTGTGTCAGTATTATATTTTGCTCTTATTTATAATTACTGGACCCATGTGGGTTTATGATTCCTCTGTAACCTGTCCTGTGTCAGTATTCCATTGTATCTGTATGCTGGACCCGCGAGGGTTACTTTATTCTGTGTGGTTTCAATAAAACTGTGTTTTACCAAACATTCTGCCTCTGAGTGTACTGAAAATCGTTACACACAATTAATGTATTTTTAAAATATCTATTGAATTAAATTTAAAAGTTCTCGAGTATTACTATCACTTTAATAGCCATTTATTCCTAAAGTTATGGTTCCCCAGACACCCAGTATTTAGAGTATATTGCGCTGCATTTTGCTGAACAAGGCTCTTACATCCATATGGTTAAAGGAACAGTAACATTTTATTTTGACTTTACATATTCTATAAGAACAGAATATGTAAAGTCAAATTGCTTTTTCCGTTATTATTATTATTATTATTTATTTTTTTCTTATTCATCTATTATTTTTACACATTTTTGTGAAGTACAGTGAGGTCACTGACTTTCTAAATCCTGCGAATGTACTGTCTTTGCCATAAGTAGTAGGGATATTTGTACAATGTTGTTATAAAAAGTATATGCAAGTTATTGCTCTCTCGGCCAGTCATGCTGGGAGATCAATATTTGCAATGAGGAGAGCAGCATGCTCTCCTGCTTTACTCCTATCCATACTTCCTCCCCATACTTGTCACCGGTGGCGCATTCACCTTTAATTTGAGAAGGCTTTCCCCAATCCTGTTCATTCCTACTGGTTTGTGTAGGAGTATAGCAGGAGACCATGCTGCTCTCCTGTCTCTCCAATATTTATCTCTCAGGAGAATTAGCTGGGAGATCAATACCTGGGAGGCATCATCTTATTTGATGAGGGTGAATGTCTACTTTCCAAAATGGTATACCTTGCTTATCTTTTATGCATATCTGTAATGGATGTGACCATTTTAGTGCAGGCAGGTAATTTAAAAAAGAAACGTGGCAGGTTCAGGTTAGTGTTCCTGGGATCCCCCTATTGTATGTTAACCCAAATAAATGAGGTACCATTTTTCTCGGGTACTGAATCCAGTATATTTTTCCAAAGATTTTTGTATCTTTGAACTAGTGGAAAAGTCAAAAATCATGTATTTATTCCTATAGTCCCAACTTATGGAAATATTTCTACTAGGGGTAGAAAGACAAGTGATCCCTTATTTCTTGAAATGTCTGTTTTCAAAAATGGTGTGCCTTGCATACTTTTCTTATATATATCGCTAACATTTATGACAATTTTAGTACAGGCAGCCATTTTCAAAAATGAAACTAGGTAGGTGTAGTTTTGTGCTTTTGGCAACCCCATAGAGTGAACTCATACCAATGGAGTGCCATTTTTCTAATAAGAGCAGTAGCTAATGAATACAGTTTGAGATTCCATAGTTTCACAGATTTCAGTAAATTCGAAGGTGTGAAAAAGTAGAAAACTGCTAATTTCTGTCCTTTAGCATCCCCTTGTGGAAACATTTGTGCACACCAGACTAGGGGAAGAAAGACAAGAGACCCCTTATTTGATATGCAAGTCATATTTAAAACATTATAATAAAAATTAGATTGTAGTAGGTTTAATTTTGTGCTTCTGGCATCCCCTACAGTATGTCAGCTCATACCAGTGGAGTACCATTTTTCTCACAAGTGCAGTAGCTAATGAATACAGTTGGAAATTCCACAGATTTCAGTACATTAGATGGGGTGGACATGTGAAAAATGCTAATTGTTTTCCTTTAGCTCCACCTTCTGGAAACATTTGTGCCCGCCAGGATTGGGGTAGAAAAGCAAGTGAACTTTCATTTAACTCTGTGGTTTATCTTATTTCCAAAAAGGTATGCATTGTCTACCTTGCTTCACTTCTGACCATTTTAGTACAGGCAAGTCATATTTGAGAAAATGTAAGAAAAATCAGAGGTTGCTGTATGTGTAGTTTTCTACTTCTTGCACCATGTAATTTCATACCAGTGGAGTGTCATTTGTCTCCCAAGAGCACTAGCTAATGAATACAGTAGTTTGTAAAACATTTAGTCCATTTGAGGATTGTAAATGTAAACAGTTTTTTTTTAGTGCCACCTTCTGGAAACATTTATGCACAACAGTCTAGGTGTAGAAAGGTAAGTGACCCCTCATTTGATGCAGTATTATATCTAATTTCTGGAAATATATAGTTGTGTATAGTTATTCAGCTGTTTTAGGGTAGTTTTACCATGTAACCCCTGGAATGTGCATTTTAGTTTATAAAGATGAAAATGCCATGTTGTGCTCCTGGTAATTAGGGGTCTGAGCAGGCCATGAACTTAGGTAAAACTATACATATTTTGGTATTTTTGTACTTGGGGGATTGAAGGCTTTTTCAAATAACTGAAACTTTCAAAATATATATTTTTTATTTATAATGTGAATTTAGCAAAATAAGTAATGTTTTACTTTTTTGTAATTATGGCATCATAGCTTGTCGCACAATGCAAAATTTATTTCATGTAAGTCACCATGCATATGTAACTACACATACCTACAGGAATCATACCTAAACAGCTGGGGAGCAAAAATTATGAAAATGTGTCTGTCCTGCAGGGTACAGAAAATTCCTCAAGCCTCTTGCACTGAAGTGGTTAAACTCACATATGGAAATTCCTTTTTTTTTCTCCAGTCTAAATCGCCCCAGCTGGCTTTTTATAGCTTGTTGGCTAAAATTGCATAACATTTAATGGGCTTTCCAACCAATGTTATTGTATCTTAGAAAGGTAGGAATTGAAGCTATCAGTGTAAATAGCCCAACATTCTTTTATCTCGGGTTTCATGGTATAGGAATAGCAGTAAATAGATTCCACATTTTGGATGTCATTTTGAAAAGAATATAATACTACAGAAGCCATTTAGTCTATAGCTCAAACCCTTTGGGGCATATTTATAAGGAAAAAGCATTTTAAAAGCACAGAGCAGAACAAATTATAATTATGAGTTTTTCATATTGAATCAATACTATTTGCAACTAAATTGCATTAGTTACAGAAATATTGCATCGCTCAATCAGAATGATATCTGGTAGCTCTAAATGAAAGAAAGTTTATATTAGAAGAATATTAATGCTAAAATATTCTTATATGTTGTAAAATATTCAGAGATCTAAATCAGAGTTTCTCAAACTTTTTTTTCTTTTCTCAAAGCACCTCTAACACTCGCTCTATAATTTTCTCAAATCTTTATAGGACATTTGTCAAGAATACAATAGAAAAACATGTTAACTCTCATGATTTCACCTGGAGACTTGGGGATATGCGTTAAGGCATGATAAAGAGCTGATGAAGTGGAGATAACATCTCCAGTAATATCACTTTTCCAGTTTCTGTGTTTTTCTATGGAGCCAATGCACTAAGATTTCTCACTTGGTAGAGATCTTAGTGCATAGGCTCTATCGTATAACATAAATACTGGAGAAGTGATATCTCTGGAGAAGTCATCTCTATTTTATCATCTCGTTATCACACCTTAGTTCACAAACCCTTATAGTTTTACTTCAAATCTCAGGATCCCGGGGTAAATGGTCAAAATTTCAGGACGAAGGGAGTCCAGTGTTACCTACTATCTACTCTTCACAAATTACTCTTCAGTTTCTAAATTAGTACCATTTCAGACAGAAAGAAATAGGGAGAACACCTGCTTATATAGTCTGTGTTCAAGCAGTGAGATCTCTAGTGGGTTCTATGTGGACTGAGTGGAGCTTCTTTAGGTGCAAGAAGGTACGTATTGCCCCCATCTATGTTGTGGGGAAGTTATGGATTAATACTTCAGATCTCAGGGTCAACTCATTTTGAAAGTTCCCAGGTATGGCAATAAAGGGTCCAAATATATAGTTACTGTTATGCCTCATGATCAGAATGACAAGCCAGTGAGATGGCTCAGTTGTTTTAATGCGCCAGCTGTACAATCTATTAAACCCACAAGGTCGCATGTTCTAGTCTGGGCAAGGTCAGCTCAGCCCTTCACCCTTCTGAGGTAGATAAAAGGAGTCCAGGACAATACTTGAAAATGAAAGGCAATCTCAGTGTATTCTTCCTGGTAAAATGCTTTCACAAAAAAAATAGCTTGTTGTACATAACAATTTCTATAAATTTGAATGTCAACAATCACATTTTTGTCCAAGTTAACTAGAAGAAAACTGGCATCCTAAGCTGGTACCCAGGGCAGCCTGGTTGAGAGTCAGTGGTCTAAAAGTAAAAGAAAGACCATGTTGGGCCTTATAAACAAAAGAGGAGACATTCTGGTAAAAAAAAAAAAAAACTTGAAGGAGACACATAAAAATACTGCAAACTGCCTTCGATATAAATTGGGCTTTTAACCCTTTGAGTGCCAGAGAGGTATCCAACACATTGCAACACAATTTGTTGGATACCTTCTTAACACTTAAAGGGTTAATTCCTTGAATGCTACAGAGGTCTCAAAGACATTCAAGGGGTTAAACGTGCCACTGGACACCGTTCTGGCACTTGGAGTGTTAAATCAATGGGGGAGTTTGTCTAGGGTGACCACATTTCCATCCTGCCATTCAGGAACACAGCGGAGATGAGAGTAGTAGAGTACTTGTCCTCGACTCTAGTGCAGCTATGTGGGAAGGGTCACTATACATCATTGGATATCAGTGAGCAATTTTTTTCTGTAGCCTCCTCCACATACTAGTTGTGTGGCATGTGGGCAATGAAAAGGGTGAGCCGATGCCTCACTTCATTTCCCGCTTGTTGCTGTAAAGCAGCGGGAGATGTAAGTGCACAGGGCCGACCCAGAACTTATTTGGAGGCCATTCCTTGAAATAAGGGGAGGAGTGTGGGCAGGTGTGTCAGAGTTGACAGCGGAGTGGACTGCCTCTTTACACCAGACTGCTTTCGACACAACAGCAAACATGGCACATGACATGCTAAGCAACAAGCAAGTAGCAGTAATGGGAGGTGGTGTGTGTGTACTGCTGTCTGTGGCTGAGGGCATCTTTAAGCAGGCTGACCTGTTGGTCTGGTGGCAGGGCTGCAGGGGGGGGTGGGTGTCCTGGGCCTGCGTAAGTAGGGGCTGGATCTGTCACTTAAAACTTACTGTTTACTTATCTGACAAGAGCAGAGATATGGGCCCATGTTCATGGGGTGCATTTTGTAGCAGTAGTGTTGGTTGCGTTGCCATGTAGCAACCCCCATCCTCAGCCTGAACACCTGCCCGGACCCAAGAAGCATAAATTGGTTCCTGCCACTAACAGTAAATGCACTACCAATGGTCTCATGATATTGGCAGTGTGTGCAGTGGTAGCCCTAGGGGGCATCAGGGAGCAGGATATGGGGCTGGAAAGGCAGGAGCATTGGGAAGCTGAGGATGCATTTGGAAGCAGCATTCGAATACCTATCCCTTCCAATAGTGGGGTGTCCTTTCCACCCCTGTGCATGGGGGACAGGGGCCACTTGATCATATGGGATCTTACACCCTGCTTTCTGACATCAGGTGCACAGATCTTCTGCAGCCTAGCACTCAAAGGTTAAATTAATATGATTTGGGGAAATAGGTATTTCTTCCTTCTTCAAACATCTAAAAATGAATTATCTTTACTGTCCTGTTTGGAAATATATATTATCTTTTTTATAATTAATATGTACATTATTATCAGGTTTATGTAAAACTGTGCCTAAAACAGAGATTTGATTGCCAATCTATAGTTTTCTTTAACCCTATGAGTGACAGGAAGATATCCAGTACATAGTAATTCACTGGATACCTCTCTGGCACTTAAAGGGTTCAATTTATATCCACAGAAGAGTAATAAAATATGTATGTATGTACTTACTAACTGGTACTGGGTTACCTTAGTGGTTTTCAATCTTATTTTACTAAAATCAACCCTAACATGAAACCTGGAACATTCAGGGCACCCATCACATTGTAAGGGTACACAGGAAGGATTCAGTGAAGTGTACAATCCTATACAATAAAACGTTAGGATGTTTGTCTGATGCAGTCATGTGCGGTAGAGATTGCCAGAACGCACAGAATACTGGGAGGTGTAGGAAATCTGGGAGCATTCTGTGCATTCAGGCAGTCACTACAGCGCACAACTGCATCGCGTGTGCCACCAGTCAGGCTGCGGCAGAGCAGAACCAGTCTCTTAACCCTCTGAGTCTTTGAGTGCCAGAATCCAAAACCAGAGAGAGATGCTGAATATCACCCGCAAAATCTGGGCCCATTTTAGCTGCTCCTACAGTGCACACAACACTCTACATTCCATACATCGCTGTAACAACTTGCCCTATCACTAGCTGAAAATGGAGATCCCTACCAGGTGGAATTCCATAATTTACATACTAGAGAATTTGGACAAGCGTAATAAGGCCATTAGTGAGTACACAATGCAAAACTGGATTGCTGTGGAGGAAGCTTCTTTGTCAGCTGGGCAATGGCAACTAATGTACAATATATGTGAGCTGCTAAAACCATTTGAGGAGCCAACAATGATGGTTAGTTGCAAAGGGGCAGGAATTAGCAGAATTCCACTGCTGATATATTTATTGCTGAAAAACTGAGGAGTGGATGATGAATATTACCATAATGACAACACAGACATGCACCAGCTGGTCAAGTACATATTAGCGTGCTTTGAACAAGATTCTTGCTGAGCAAGATTCTTGCATGGTGTCCATTAAAAACAATGATTAATGCATTATTTGCTGGGTCCCCGCTTTAAACACAAAATTATAGAATTTACATCAAAGTGACATCAGCAGGTTGTACCATTTTTTTCTTATTTTTTTCAGTCTTTTTTAAAATAAAGGTTAGCCATTATAACAGCAGGCTTGCACAGAGACCAGCCAGGTTAGCCAAACAAAAGTCCAAATCCAAACTGCACTCACATCAAGGCTTTACATATATAGCAGAAAAATCATCAATGCTTGTAATAAAAACATGAGTTTTATTAGCAAAATTAATAAAAATGTCAGGCTGGGCATCATTGGGTGAGTGCTCGCAAACTGTGGGTCCCCATTAGTGGCTCTCTGCCATGACAGAAGTTTCTTATTTATTATGTACTTTCTCCCCAAGAGTTAAATGGATAGTAATGTTTCACAAAAACAGAAGCTCCAATTAATCTACATAGTATTTGAGCCACAGAGAGTGTTATTTCAATACTGTCAGAGTTGTAGTTCAAGAGTAATTGAATGATAAAGTATCCCCCTCCCGCCTCTTCTACCTAGTGTAAGCCACCTCCCCTCAGATGTGAAATCTGGTCCACAGACCAGACTGCTCACAGCAAGGGACAATCTTCTTACTGTGAGAACAATGAAAGCCCTGCCCCCATTGACATGTTTTTCAGGTTCTTCCCTTATGTTCAGTGACGATTGTCCCTCATTGCAATCAATTTGGACACCACCCTGCTGCTCTGAGCCGAGCCGTGTTACATCAGTAAAAAAAATTACTCTTGAACTACAACTCTGACAGTACTGAAACAAGACTTTCCATGGCCCAAATACTATGGAGATTAATTGGAACTGCTTTCATTATGAAACATTACTATCCCTTTAAATGAGAGATTAGGAATTCAGCATCTCTAGGGTCAGACTTCCTGAGATCGCTGACTAGAATGTTAGTCCGCTATATGGTCTGATGTCTCCGCATAGTCTAACTCATGAGGTGATTAGTTCCTGGGTGATTTGCTTTGCTTTGACAGCTGTACTATGATTTCCAACATGCTCAATATTATTGTACAATATGCTATCCCTGTTACATATGTATATTCACCTTCTGTTACATTTGGAGCATCATCTCCCGTCCCTGATGCCTTTTGGAGAATTCTGCTTTTTAAGTTGTCCGATGGTGAACCATCCGGGGAAAGGGATCTCAGGCCCTATGATTGGAGTACTGAATGACTCAGTGCTTTATGTGGTGGAGAATTCCCTCTCTGGCCTGGGGATTTCACCCTTAGGATCAATGCTCCTAGATGTGGAGTCAGAGATTACTAACACTTTTCAAATTGCATGTGTAAGGTTCTCTTCGTTTATGTGTCCTCAGCTGGGTAATATTTATATATATTATATAAAAACAGCTCCAATTAATCTTCATAGTATTTGGGCCATGGGGAGTGTTAATTCAGTGCTGCCAGAGTTATAGTTCAAGAGTAATTGAATGATAAAGTACCCCCCGCTTTCCCCTTTTACTGATGTAACACTGAGCAGCAGGGTGGTGTCCAAGCAGATTGCAGTGAGGGACAATCTTCAACGAACATAAGGTAAACACCTGAAAAACATGTCAATGGGGGCAGGGATTTCATTGTTCTCACAGTAAGAAGATTGTCCCTTGCTGTGAGCAGTCTGGTCTGTGGACCAGATTCCACATCTGAGGGGAGGTGGTTTATACTAGGCAAATGGGGTGGGAGTGGGATACTTTATCATTCAATTAGTCTTGAACTACAACTCTGACAGTATTGAAATAACACTCTCTGTGGCTCAAATACTATGTAGATTAATTGGAGCTGCTGTTTTTGTGAAACATTACTATCCCTTTAATTGTTCTACATATGGGGCCTCACTCTCCCAATGCATACCTTCCAGGACCTTCCTTTTAGATTGTCTGGCTGCGTGGTTCCAGGGGAGCAACAGAGAACTCTAGAGTTACACAATTATTCCACAGTTTGTTTAAAGATGTGGATGCTCTTTTGCGGCATTCCTGTTGGGCAGTGGAGACAGGTTGGTTGGGGAGTCCCTCAGCTTTGGGGTCCCCCCCCAGAGTTGATGGATGGGGATGACTCTTGAGTTCAAATCTGTTTCCTAGAATTGCGGTCCTGTTTCTCTAACTTACTACCCCACTTAATGTGGCTTTTGTAATTTCCATGGGTTTTGCCTATTATTGGGGCTTGTCCCTCCACTCTGGAGTTTGGGGAGCTTCTGCTCATACTGGGTCTGCTTGCTCTCCCTCGGGGGGGGATAACCCACCAGGTCCTAAGGGGGCTGTTCAGTTCAGTATGGGTCTTTGATACTGCTGGCTGATTGCTATTCTGTGTCTATATATTTTGGTACTGTGGAGTCCTTTGTGAGGTTGGGATATTTCTCTTTATTTTTTGGGGTTAGGGTTTCGGTCCTCCACAGCGGTTGATGTGACTTTCTGGCCAATTGGTGGAGGCACGGGTCCCGACTTCTGGGGTCCTTTTGTTCTAGGTTTCATTCTTGCCTATGTTATTTCACAGGTTTATGCACACCCAGGGGTTACTGTTATTTTTTTAGACAGGTTCATTGGGACATACTAAGGCAGTGGTATGGGATTTACCTCAGCTCTTACTGCTCTTTCCTTTGTGGCCTTCTTATTGATCTTCAACTTCTCTTTTTCCATTTTCTCTTGCTGTTTTGGGGCTATGAATCTTTTCTCTACACCTGAGCACATGGTGGTTGGCCCACCTTTATGGCCTGGACTTACTCTGACACTTCTCTTTTGTCCTTCACCTCTTCTGTTCTTCTCTTCCTCCCTTCATCTCTATCCCATTGCCATCTCTTCCCCTTCCTTACATCCTGCCTTCTCTCTCTCATTCCACCCCTTTTTCCCCCCTTCCCACCTCCCTCCCCCTTTCTTACTTAACTTCACCCCCCCTTTTTTGGGGGGGGCAACTGTTCCTGTATCAAGTATTGGGGTCCTGAATTGGAGATAGCGACTTCTTCCTTTGCTCCCTCTTTAAATGGCTAGCATACAGTCCTCATCCCCCTATGTAAGCAGTGATTCTATATCACAATCTTCTAAGGCAGTGGCTTCACTTGCCATTCTTTCATATAATGTTAGGGCCTTAAAGGGAGAGTAATGTCCCCAAAAAGTTTTACAGTTATGTAGCGTTTCAAATATTAATCAAATTGCTCCAAACACTATCTCTCAAACCACTATGGTTTGAGAGATATAGGGATTCAAAGTTCCCCCCTCCCTCCCCTTCTCCTGATGTCAGCTGTAAAGCTGACAGCAGTAGAATAGAGTCATATGACTTGAGGAGGCTCTGCAGCAGAGCCAGAATCGAATTACTTAAAAAGAACTAATTCATTGGAAAGGTCTAAAAAGTGCTCCTGGTTTGCAAGCACACTTTGTAGATCTTTCCAATGAATTAATTCTTTTTAAGTACCACAATTTGGTCTCTACTGCAGAGCCGCCTGCTGGTCCCCGAACTGGAATCTCCTGCTGTCAACTAGACGCTGACATCAGGAGAAGGGGAGGGAGGAGGGAACTTTGAATCCCTATATCTCTCAAACAATAGCGGTTTGAGAGATAGGGTTTGGAGCGATTTGATTAATATTTTAAGCTCTACATAACTGTAAAAAATGGTTTGGGACATTACTGTTCCTTTAACTCCCTATCTAAGAGATCTCTAGCCTTGCATCACTTCCATCGTCTTCGAGGTGATGTCTTATTCTTTCAATAAACTCTAGGGAAACTGTAAGGAACTTGCTCTGATGAAAAGTTTCTATTCTCAGGCTTATCTGTGCTCAGCTAATGTTAAAAAGAATGGAGGAGGGATGGGCGAAAATTTTTGCCTCAAAATGAAACCGCGAATAATGGCACTTTCCGCTTGGTGAAAAATTTCCAGCGAAAAGTGCCATTTTTTTTGCTTTTTTCCTCCCATTGAAATCAGTGGGAAGAAATATTTCTGCACCACACAAAAGCTTTCTACAGCCATACAAAAGGCTGTCAGGCTCTCACAGCAGCCATTCTGTGTTTATGAGAGGAGAGAGCAGGATGGTTTTAGCTAGAGAATTGAAGCTTAGTTTAGGAAGTAATTTAGGTAGGACATTTGTTCTTTGTATTAGGGGAGTCTGCGAGCACTCTAGGGGATAAGAAGGTAGGAAGGAGGTTGTCCCCCAAATACTTTGCTTGCTGATCTTGCTGTTATTGTCCCTGTGCTGGGTGGGGAAGTCTGAGAAAAGACATTATTGATTTTCTTTTTCAGTTATAATTTTTTTTGGACAGTCTGTGATAAGACAACAGGGTGGACAACTTAAAAAAATAAAATAAATAAAACAAAAAATTAAAAAAAAAATAAAAAAGAATAAAAAACGAAATATCTTAGGTGATAGTGACAGACAGCTGACTGGGCTTAGGCAAGGCATCATACAGCTCCATCAGTTGTGTTGTGCACTGTACAGTAAAAAAAAAAAAATGTAGTTGCAGAATGTCCAGCAAACGCGCAAGGGGAAGGGGGAGTGGTGGAGCAGTGTAGGGACGTGAGAGTAAAGCAGTAGTCCAAAAACCTACTGCAGTAATGGCTGTTGCAGCGTGTGAAATCAATAATGATGATCCCTTTGCTCCAAGGGAGGATGCAGTTTGTCAAGGTCCCAGCAAAAATAGGTCCAGCACCACCAGTGCCAGTAGAAATATAGAACCATAGGACACTGAAGATGACAACAAGTCCTATATAAGTCAAATAAATTCTTTTCTTCTGTTTTTACCAAGGAAGACCCAATGGACAAGAATCTGCAAACTACTTTTACAGAACAATCACAGCAGGCATGGGACTGGCTAACACAAGAAAAAGTGTTAAAAAAATTGAATGGTGTTAAGGTAGACAAAGCTCCGCGGCCAGATGGTATACACCCACGGGTACTTAAAGAGCTAAGCCAGGCCCTGGCCAGACCGTTATATTTGATTTTCAGGGATTCTTTTATTTCAGGTATGGTACCCATGGATTGGCATAAAGCAGATGTGGTGCCCATATTTAAAAAGGGATCAAAGTCACAGCCAGGAAATTACAGACCTGTAAGCTTGATATCTGTGGAAGGGAAGCTGTTTGAAAGGTTGCTAAGGGAATATATTCAAGAATTCTGCTGGAACAGGAATATCATTAGCAATAGCCAACATGGTGTTGTGAAAGACAGGTCTTGTCAAACGAACTTGATCGCATTTTATGAAAAAGTGAGTAATAATATAGATGAGGGAGCAGCAGTTGATGTGATCTATTTAGACTTTGCCAAGGCATTTGATACGGTTCCACACAAGAGGTTACTGTACAAATTGAATGAAATAGGCCTAGGGGAAAATGTTTGCGTGTGGATTGGAAATTGGCTAAAGACAGAATGCAAAGAGTGGTAGTAAATGGCAAGTTCTCCAGTTGGATAAACATGATAAGTGGAGTACCTCAGGGATCTGTCCTGGGTCCTCTTCTTTTTAATTTGTTTATTAATGACCTCCCAGAGGGCATAGGGAGCCTTGTATCAGTGTTTGCCGATGACACAAAATTTGGACAAATTGAGTAACTGGGCAGGCAAATGACAAATGAGATTCAATACAGACAAGTGTAAAGTTATGCATTTTGGGCATAATAATAAAAATGCAACATATAGTTTAAATGGTGTTTCTCTGGGGAAATCTACAAATGAAAAGGATTTGGGAGTTATGGTAGACAATAGACTTAGCAGTAGCTTGCAGTGCCAGCTGGCAGCTGCAAAGGCCAATAAGATATTGGCATGTATTAAAAGGGGTATTGACTCAAGGGAGGCAGATATTATTATTCCTCTTTACAGGTCCATGGTAAGACCCCACCTAGAATATGCTGTTCAATTCTGGGCGCCCTTTCTGAAAAAGGACATTATGGAACTAGAAAGAGTGCAGAGGAGGGCTACAAAACTAGTAAGTGAATGGAAAGTTTTAGTTATGAAGAAAGGCTAGAAAAAGTAAACTTGTACACACTAGAGAAACAGCGTCTTAGAGGGGATATGATAACACTATATAAATATGTTCAGGGCCAATACAAAGGGCTCTCCAAAGACCTGTTCATTAACAGAACAGTACACAGGACAACGGGCCACCCACTTAGACTTGAGGAAAGGAGATTTAATCTACAACAGTGGAAGGGTTTCTTTACAGTAAGGACAATAAAGGTATAGAATTCACTGCCTGAGGAGGTGGTGCTATCGAATACATTAGATGCCTTTAAAAGGGGCCTGGAAACTTATTTAAAAGAGCATAAAATAGAGGGCTATGTACGGTAGTATTGGGATTAATATTTACTTAGGGCTTGTTGATCCAGGGAGGAATCTGATTGCCATTTGGAATCAATAAGGAATTTTCCCCCCCCCCATTCAAGGCAGAGTTTGAAATTGCTATATTGAGGGGTTATTTTTTGCCTTCTTTTGGATCAACGATGGTAAACAGGAATAGGAAAAGGGTTGAACTAGATGGACGCAAGTCTTTTTTCAACCTAAATTACTAAGTTACTATGTAAGTCACATTCAAGTGTTGATGATGCTGGCAAAAGCATAATAGGGGAAGGTGTAGCAGCTGAACCACCTGCTGCATCAGACAGTGAGATACCAAAACACCTGCTCTCAAAGTAGTAGTGAATTTTCTTATAGTAAAATGAAATAGTTTGAGACCTCCAAAAGCTTAGCGGAATATAAGGGTAGTAGTGGGCAAGAAATGTCAGGTGATGCTGCTGAGGATGACCTAATGATGACTGATGATGATGCAAATCTAGAATATATCCCTCAAGCATCCTTCTCTTGTTCAGATACAGATGAAGTTGAGAGTGAGGATGATGACAGGGCTATAAGGCTTAAGGAGCACTGTGCCTGTCTATAAACTGTTTGAGAAAGCCATTGGAAAGTCTGACCCTGGACAAGTACAGATGTCAAAAAGCACACGGTCACCCTATCAGTCATCCTCAGCATCATTGCCTCTTCAAAGACCAAGTCCCACTCAGCCACACACACACATCTGTTTTGAGTACCCAGCAACACAGTTTGTGTTAGATATGACGAGTACCTCTGGTGCTGCTGCTATAAGTGCTGCACCTTTGACACCTAGTAGTAGTAGCAGTAGAATTACATCAACATCCAGCTCCAGTAATTGTAGTAGTAGCAGAAACCACACATGACAGACAAAGCCAGGACAAATATATTAACAGCAGCACAGATGAGGAGGTGGAGGACGGATGTGAAGAAGGGTTACCACCATCTATCCCACCTGGGACCACTGCTATGACATAAGTAATATGTGTCAATAATCTGAGAAGGAGGATAGAGTATGACAATGGTAAAAATACATACACAAATCACACCATGCCAGTCCCCCAGCACCACTACAATACATATCTGCCACATTGTAGGTTATACTTTATTTTTTTTTATTACTTTATATCATCCTGAATATGCGCACACAGAATTATGATAAAGGCTTATTACGGGGTTTACAATTTATATTATCAGTATGGATCAGCGCAGGTTAATTTTTGCTTTTGTGTATCTTCTAGGTTTTTCCTAAGTCTGGGGTTTGGGGACAAGCCGCCTCTTTCCTTGCAGCATTCCATACCTTAATCACTAGATTCAGTCACATCCTTCACATTAAAGGGATAGTATTGTTTGAAAATAATTTTATGTTAGATTGTAGCCCTTAAAAAACATTAAAAATGATATAAGTCTTATATCCCAAACCTTTAAGGTTTGGGAGATATCAGCAAGTAAATTTTCCCTGGAGTGACGTCACTGCTCAAGCCATCAGATTTGGAATCCGGTCCCTAGACCAGCCGCGGCTCTTCAGCAGTGCCGAGATCACAATCTTTAAAAAGAATTTCTTCATTGGAATAGTCTACAAAGTGTGCTTGCAAGCCAGGCACACTTTGTAGACAGTTCCAATGAAGTAGTTCTTTTTAAAGATCGTGATCTTGGCACTGCTAAAGAGCTGCCCGCTAATCTGTGGACCGGATTCCAAATATGTCCACTAGATGGCAGACTTGGCTAAAACAGCCAGGAAAATGGAACTTTACTTTTATTATTCTTAACTTTACTTGCTAATATCTCCCAAACCATAAAGGTTTGGGAGATAAGACTTATATCATTTTTAATGGCTACAATATAAAATAAAATTATTTTCAAGCAATACTATCCCTTTAAATATATTAATCATGATGGTTTAGCATTGTGGGTTTTCTAACTTTGTTTTGTACAGTGTCTTTTTTTCCCATTCTAGCTGCTTACACCATGGCATCTTATGTTATTTAATTCACATATTTAGCATTTTTCTTTAGTTTTAATAAACATAACTATGGAACATAAAGGGTTAATTGTGGGCATATATATGGCCTTTTTGTTTGCTTTGCTGCCCTAGCTTTGGCATTGCCTTTAATTACATGTTGTCCAGGGGAGTTCAGGTATATTGCGGTGGGGGAAGGAGGCTGGGACTATTTAAAGGGGCATTGATAGCGGTCTCTTGGGTCCTGCCTCCCTTGCTCACTGTGGCTGGCTCTAGCTGGACAATGGGTGAGTCCTGAAATGGGGGGGGGGGCTATGATAGCTCCACCACTATGTTTTTGAAGTTCTTGCAAGCTAAGATGTTTCCTCAGACAGCTTCAGATGTTGTTAATTAGTTTTTAATGCTTACAGGCAAGCTGCAACGTTTCC
Organism: Rhinophrynus dorsalis; assembly: GCA_037306005.1. Classification (NCBI taxonomy): domain Eukaryota; kingdom Metazoa; phylum Chordata; class Amphibia; order Anura; family Rhinophrynidae; genus Rhinophrynus; species Rhinophrynus dorsalis. The sequence goes on along the minus strand of CM074727.1, from coordinate 96,905,310 downwards.
TCAGATCAAGCTTTAGAAGTCTAGTATGTTATGTGTATAGGTTAGGTTTAGGACTCCCTCTCTATGGGTTGCCTTGGCGTGGCGAGTGGGCTTAAACATACATTGGACAATCTATGCTACTAAAACCCTAATTAATATTTTATTTAACAATAGCACAGCACAATTATAATAACGGCTTATTACGGGGTGTACAATTTAGATAATACCGTTATGGATCAGCGCAGGTTAATTTTTGCTTTTGTGTTTCTTCTAGGCTTTTCCTAAGTTTTGGGGGTTTGGGGACAAGCCCCCTCTTTCCTTGCAGCATTCCATACCTTAATCACTAAATTCATTCACATTGTTCACATTAAATATATTAATTATGGTGGTTTAGCACTGTGGGTTTTTTATCTTTGTTTACAATACATATCTGCCACATTGTAGGCTGAACTTTATTTTTTTTATTACTTGATATCATCATGAATATGTGCCAGTGTCACTTTGTGGGCAAAAGATAAATGCATTCTGCATGCTAACACATTTTTCAAGCCATATTTTGCTGTAGGACTCACAACTTTACTTTCAGCCACTTATTTCTAAACTTCAGCTCTCAGAAAAAGTAATATAACAGTGGTTAATGTAGTACCTATAGGAAATATAGGCGGAAAATGTGTTAACATAGGCAGAAAATTTGTTAGAATAGGCTAAAAAGAGGACATTTTTGCATAGGAGGAAAGGTGAAATTTTTCGCGGGAAAAGCAAAGTTCTGAAATGGGGGGCTATGATAGCTCCGCCACTATGATTTTAAAGTTTTTCAAGCCAAGATGTTTCCTCAGACAGCTTCAGATGTATTTAATTGGTTTTCAATGCTTACAGGCAAGCTGCAATGTTTCCTCAGATCAAGCTTTAGAAGTTTAGTATGTTATGTGTATAGGTTAGGTTTAGGACTCACTCTCGATGAGTTGCCAGGTGAAATTTTTCGCGGGAAAAGCAAAAAATCAGCACGTTTTGGAGAAAGTTTTCATGGGAAATTTTGCACACTTTTCGCCCACCCCTAGAATGAAGTGGCCATTTTATTTCATAAACATATACATTTTACGCACAGAAGTATTTTCCGAGATCCCCAAGGGTCACTTCATCTTTGTTAAAGGAACAATTGACAATAATCTCTACATTTTGCTACCTTTTATTCCCCCAGTGTCTAACAGTTTCCTTTTTTCCCAATCAGTCCTGGATGAGGTGGTCTCCTTCTGTGAAAGTATTCTTATACTAGGGGGTGACAACCTCCCTGTTGTATCCCACTTTGGATTGCTCCTCCGGCTCTTCCTCTTATCCACGATCCTTATCCATGAATCTTAGTCACGCTCTACATGCTTATTGTCTACTCGATCCGTGGAGGATTTATCACCCAGATAATCGTGATTACACTTTTTATTCCCATTTTCATAATTATTCGCATATAGATTACTTCTTTGTTTCCTATGATGCTCTCACTTTAGTGAAGGTGGCCTCTATTGGTAATATCACTTGGTTAGATCATATCCCTATACTGTAACACCTGAAGGCATGGTGGTGGAGGGTGGAGCCGCCATGACAGAAGCTGGATGACTCCCTTCTCTGTCAGTCAGATATTAGATTGTTGGTGGAAAAGACCATTAAAAATTATATGGCTGACAACTCCGGTCATGGCACTTCTCCATTTTCTGTTTGGGCTGCGCTTAAATGCATGGCACGGGGAGAACTTATCAAGCTGGCTTCTATAAGATGTAGAAAGCTCTGGGATCAGGCCAATGCCCTTATTCAAGACATATCTATTCCAGAGGCCCAACATTAGATGATGTGCTCGGTAGTAACTCTATGACAACTCAATCAAGATTGCAGCTGAAGGCTCTTTTGCAACTTCACATCAAGAAACTGTTCTTAAAAACAAAACAAGTTTTCTATGAAGAGGGTAACAAGGTGGGATCACACCTTGCTAGACATCTGAGGACTAAATATGCTTCCCACTTCATCCCATGTATCAAACGTCCTTCATCTTCTCTAACCTATGATACCTATGAAATAGCTAAGGTGTTTCATGCTTTTTACAAGAATCTCTATAATTTACCCTCTACATCTCACCCTCAATCTAACCTGACTTTTCGTATTCAGTCATATCTGGCGGCAGTGAAACTCCTTCATTTAGACCCTTTAATCTCAGAAAAGCTAGAACACCCTATATGTCTACAGGACATCACATGTGCAACTAATTCATTGCCTCCAGGTAAAAGTCTCAATGGATTTTCTTAAGAGTTTTCATGATTTGTTGGCCCCTCTCCTGACAGATGCCTTTGCAGTTTTCCCTGATGATCTCATGTCTCACCCTTCTATGTCCAAAGCAAATATAGCTGTTCTCCCGAAGCCAGGAAAAGGATCTGCAATGATGTGGAAGTTATAGAGCCATCTCCCTTCTTAATTTAGGCTTTAAAATGTTTGCCAAGGTTTTAGCGGAATGGATCAAACCACTACTCCAGTCTCTAGTGTATCTAGATCAAGCGGGATTTAACTCTGCCTGAGAGGCTCATGATAATACCCAGAAGCTACTGAACATCTTGCATTCCCTTTCTTCACGCAGTACCCCAGGGGTCTTTCTCTAAAAAAATAAAAAGCATTTGATACAGTTCTGATTTCTGTTTTTGGATCAAAAATAGTACATAGCAGAGGTGTCCTCTCCCCTCCTGTTCTTTATAATCATGGAACCTCTGGCACAACGTATTCACCATAAAGCTTCCATTTCTGTGGTGGCACTGAACACAAACTGAGCATGCTCGCAGATTATGTTCTTCTTATGCTTTCCGATCCTGAATCCTCCATGCCAGTGTTTTTGTAGGAACTGTCTGCTTTCTCAGATTTATCAGAATTCAAATGTAATTTTTCTTAATATAAGGCACTTGATGTAGGGTTACCTTCTTTGGTCTTGCTTTGCCTATAGGCCAAGTACTCTTTCAAATGGTCTTAATCTTCCATCTGATATCTAGGTGTTCATTTGGCTCCTTCCTTCACCGCTCTTTTTAATCTTAATTATCTCCCTGAGAGCAATACAACTAGACCTATGCAAATGGGATACCTTATTTCTTTCTTGGTATAGTATAGTGAATGTGATTAAGATGAACATCTTACCCATTCTCTCTCGATTACAATTTTTAGAATTCCCCCTTCTTTCTATTCTCAATTTGACTGAGACGTCCAGAACTTTATTTGGAGCAATAAATCTCCTTGTGTGAACCTAGATACTCTTTACATGGGGAGACAAATGGGTGATATGGGTCTCCCTAACCTGAAGCAAAATCATCACTGTAAGGTTAAGGACGCCGGGGTGTCCGCCTCCGATGTGCCGCTCTCCTCACTCTCAAATCCGGTCAGTCAGCGTGCCTCGGACCGGGGAAACCTCACCGGAGCTCTGTTTGAACCTTCAGGGGCGCTGGAGGTCCGTTGAATGCAAACCAATAGAAGGTCCCGGTCCCGGGTCTTCAGTTCGCAGCAGGAGAACCGGAGCTGTCGAACGTTGCTGGATACCCACAGGGAAATAGTGAATTCAGCTTCCCGTGGCTCGCCTAGGATGGAAGTCAAAGTGGACTCGTTAGACCATCAAAAGAACGAGATGCACACTCCGGAGTTCCACGCAGTAACACACCTTTATTGCCAAAACTCTCCCTTTTTATACACCATTCCAACAATACAACAATAGAACAGTGACGAAAGCACACTTAACATAATTTGGCTTGACTTTTAACCAATGACCTTTTGGGCTACTAAAACCCTTCAAACCCGACTGGTCACTTGGTTTGACCAATGGAGGCTAAGCCTTCGGGCGTTGGCTCAGTCTCATCTCGCGAGTGACTTCTGGTGACGTTACTCACCCCTCCGGCTAATCTCCAGGCCGCCTGGATGTAACTGAGCGTCCGTGCACTCCGGTAGCATCTACAATGGCGGCCTGCTCCTAAGGGTCCGAATTGCACACATTAGTCAACCATCCCCTCCTAGTAGACCAGGGAGTCCAAATGAATCGTTCATATTCGAATACCAGTCGAACAGTCCCTTTTAGTCAACTGGTTTCGATTTTCTTACTTAAATCAGCCCTTCCTTAGGGTGCCCGGTGGCCAAGTAAGTCACTGCACAAAGATTCGACAAGGTTCGACAGGGTAGGTTCCCATGCCTGCAGTGACCCTTCCATAGGGTGCCCGGTGGCCAAGTAAGTCCATGTACAAGAGAGTTCCTACAACTTTCTCCAGTAAAGGCCTATGGTCTGTTACATTTCTCCCCCTTTTTAGTCCGTAAGCAAAGGAGGATCAGTAACTTGGCTGGAGGAGATGGCATCCGTGAAGTCATGTTATATATCCTCCTGTCGCGAGAATCCATCCGCGTTGCGGTTACCCTTTCCAGACTGGTATTGGACGGTGAAATTAAATGGTTGCAGGGCCAAACTCCACCGAAGCAACCGCCCATTGTCCCCAGAGACCCGGTTTAACCACACCAGAGGGTTGTGGTCCGTGATGACCACAAATTCTCGTCCATACAGGTAGGGATGAAATTTCTTTAGTGCCCATACCAATGCTAGGCACTCCTTTTCCACGGCTGCATAGGCCAACTCCCGCGGTAACAACTTGCGACTGAGGTAGGCTACTGGATGTTCTTCCCCAGCTGCATTCACTTGGCTCAATACCGCTCCGAGTCCATAGTTTGAGGCGTCTGTATGTACGATAAAAGAGCGGTTAAAATCCGGGGCGGCCAGTACAGGTTCTCATCCCAGGGCCTCCTTCAGGGCCACGAAGGCATGTTCACAGTCAACAGTCCAGGTTACTTGTTTGGGTAGTGCTTTTTTCATCAGGTCAGTGAGGGGTTTGGCCAGGGAGCTATACTGAGGTACAAACTTCCGGTAGTACCCGGCTGTCCCCAAAAAAGCTAATACCTGTTTTTTAGTTTTGGGAGTGGGCCAGTATCACGGTCCCCATGATTCCCTGTCAATCTATGACTGTGTTACCTTTGCATTGGAGGAGTCTGATTGGCCCGCCCAGGATGTGCCTTTATATGCTGGAGTTTGGGCACTTGTCAGTTGCCCTTTCGTGGTGTTCCTGTTGCTGCGCCTTGTTGCTGAATTCCAGTGTCTCCTGTGTACCGACCCGGCTAGTCTGACTCTTCTCCTGTTCCTGCTCCGTGATTTGACCTGGTTCTGGCTGACGACCCTGCTCCGTGATCTGACCCGGTTCTGGCTGACGACCCTGCTCTGTGATCTGGCCCGGCTCTGGCTGATGACCCTGCTCCATGATTCGACCCGGTTCTGGCTGACCATCCTGCTCCGTGATTCGACCCAGTTCTGGCTGACGACCCTGCTCCATGATTTGACCTGGTTCTGGCTCTTGATCCTGCTCTGTGATTGATCCGTTCTCTGGTGGTGTTCCTGCGGCTGTTTACATCCGGTTCCGGTTACCACTCCTGTCCGGTTGCTGCTCCAGTGTCCCCCGGTCGCGCTGGCGACATTCTGAACTGTTTTCGCTGTTCCTCTCTCGCTCATTCAGCTGTAGACTGAGGTTGCCTGCCATCTACTTGCTGAGCATTGCTCTTCTGTATGTACCAGATTAATCCGTGCAGTGCCTGTAGTCTCCGGTTACGTACCACTTGTTTAGCTTGCCAAGCCTCTGTTGGTTCATGGAGCCGTTACACTCTGAGTCGCCTTTTGACGCCATACCAGTCCTTGCAGAGCTCCGCTTGTCCGGTGTTCGGGGTGCACCGTGACCACGCCGGTTGGCGCCGGTAGTCTGTTCGCTCTTGCTATAGGATTCTGTGCGACACCGGAAGGGTGTCCTGGCTCCGTTTCTCATTCTCTCAAAGTGTACAGTTCCACCTGCACTGTCTAGTGCATCGGCTGTTCGTAGCTTGTGCAACTATCATATATTGTGGCATCCCAAGGGCTTCGTAACACAATCCATTTGGCACACGCAGGGTTACTTACTACTCACATTCTGGGCGATTCCTATTCTGGTTACTTCAGGTTTGGCAGTAGCATTCCTCCTAGCCCACGGTGGTGGTACTGGCTCAGCTCAGAGCAACAGGGGTGCATCCCGTTTCTGCTTAGAGAGAGATACAGTGCTGATCCTGTGTTCCTTGCTCTACATCTAGAGACTGTTCTCCAGAGACTGATATCTATCCTGGGCGTTGGGCAATCTAGCCTGAGCTCCTGTTAACCCTTTGGGGTTACTACAGCCTTTTGCTGTACTTATTACTCTGTTTATATTACCCTTACCTTGTCTGTATTTGTCAGTACTATTCTTACCTGTGCTGGCCCCTAGGGGCACTGTTTATCATTGTGATTCAATAACACTGTGTTTTTACTTTATAACCTGGTCTGAGTGTCAGAAAACCGTAACAGCCAGTCCAAGATGGCAGCTATTTTGGCGGGTTCTGGTCTCTGACGACCACTGCCCACCCGGTGACCCAGATACTGCACTTCCCCCATTCCCACCTGACTTTTATCTGGCCTAATGGTAAGCCCTGCCCGGTGAATCCTACCTAGGATAGCCTCCAAATGCAATAAATGCTCCTCCCAGGTGTCGCTGAAGATAACTATGTCATCTAGGTAGGCACAGGCAAACTCCTGTGCCCCGGTTAGCAGGTGATCCACTAGCCTCTGGAAGGTGGCCGGGGCATTCTTCATCCCGAATGGCATGACCTTAAACTGGTACAGGCCATAAGGGGTGATGAAAGCCGATTTTTCCACCGCCTCAGGTGCCAGTGGTATCTGCCAATATCCTCGGCTAAGGTCAAGGGTGGTGATAACGCCAGCCCCAGCGAGCCTGTCTAGGAGCTCATCCACCCGGGGCATGGGGTATGCATCGGTGACATTGTGGTCATTGAGCCTCCGGTAATCAACACAGAACCAAGTGGTGCCGTCCTTCCTGGGTACTAGCACCACTGGAGCGGCCCAGGGACTACCAGAAGGCTCGATGACCCCCCAACTCCAGCATATCCTGAATCTCCCTCTGCATATCTTTCTTTACCACCTCCAGGACCCAGTAAGCGGGTAACCGGAGGGGTGTTTGCCCTGGTGTTTCTACCCTATGGTGAGTGCCAGAGGTGTGACCAGGAAGGGGGGAAAATAGGCAATAGGAATTTCCCTCACTTGCTGCTGTAGCTGTGGACTAAGGTGGGCTCCTAACTGTAGAGACCCTGACATCTTATTGTGGTGTGTGTGAGCCAGAAGATCCCGTATGTCCTGCTCTTCTGGCTCGTCCCCCCCAGTGTACAGATAGCTAATGTTTCCTCTGCCCTGGGGTAATAAGCTTTTAGAGCATTAATGTAACAGGTTCTCTGATCCTGCAACCTAGCTCCTCTAGCAATGACATAGGTGGTTTCCCCCTGCCTGTCTATAACTTGGTAGGGTCCCTCCCAAGCTGTCTACAGGGCGTAGGGCTAATACCTGCTGACCGGCCGCACACTCCCTGAACTTAGTCTGTTTATCATAGAATTTCTTCTGATGGGCTTGGGCGGCCTGCAGGTGTTGGCGAGCCAAGCCCATGAGATGTTCTAACCTCTCCCAGAGTTCCAGGACATATGTGACCCCCGGGGTTTCGTCCGATTCACATTTGCCCTCCCAGTAATCTCGGAGGAGGCTCAGGGGTCCCCGGACCTTCCGCCCGAACAGTAGTTCAAAGGGGAAGTAGCCCGTGGACTCCTGGGGTACCTCTCTGTATGCGAACAAGAGATGGGGTAAGTACTTTTCCCAATCTCGCTGTGAATCAGTGAAAGCCCGGAGCATCTGTTTCAGGGTTCCATTGAATCTCTCACAGAGGCCAGTGGTCTGGGGGTGATATGTTGTAGTGTGCAGGGGTTTGACCCCACACGATTTCCACAACTGCTGTAGTAGTTCAGACGTGAACTGCGAACCCTGATCAGACAATATCTCCTGGGGAAATCCTACCCGAGTAAAGACTTTATAGCGCATCGGCCATGCTTTCTGCCGTGATGACGGACAGAGGTACGGCCTCAGGGTACCGGATGGCAAAGTCCACTATAGTAAGGATATACCTTTTCCCCGTCCGGCTGGGCTTGGCTAGGGGTCCTATTATGTCAACAGCGACCCGTTGGAAGGGTTCCTCAATTATAGGCATAGGTATCAAGGGTACCTGACCGCTATCTCCTCTTCTCCCAACCCGCTGGCAAGTGTCACAGGTGCGGCAGAACTGCCGCACATCCCGAGATAACCCGGGCCAAAAGAAGTTATTCGTTAACCAGTACTCAGTGCGCTTAGTTCCTAAGTGCCCTGCCAGGGGAATTTTGTGGGCTCAATGTAATAAAGCTGTGCGGTGCTGAGCGGGGGCTAACAGCTGGGTGCGGGTGACCTGCGTGGGCCCCTGACATCTGGTGTGTGTCCTTCGGGTATAGTAGGTAATTTTCCCAAACGAACTGTTCCCCCCGGGGCCCCGTTTTCCCTGTATCAGCTAGGTTTCTATACCCCGCTATGGTAGGGCCGGAGCGTAGTGCTGTGCGAAAGGCGTCGGGGGGTGCCCAGGTAAGAGACGGTATGTCAGGGGGGTCACTAGGGTCTTGGTCAGTAGTGGAGCTTACCAGCATCCGTTGCGCCGCGGCCCTGGTGAGAACCTGACACTCCTCGGCCTTCTCCCCCTGTGTGAACCAGCTCTGCAAATTCCCCAGGTCGTTGCCCAGTAGCACATCCACTGGTAGTCCCGGCATTACTTCCACTACTCGCGAACCCTGGTTGGTTCCCCTTTCCAAATGGACCTTGGCCATAGGCAGTTGGTAGATCCGTCCCTCCGCAACACGTACTTCCACAACTTGGTTAAGTCTTGCACAGGGAGCCAAGCATCGGGTTGCACTAAAGTAAGGGTGGCTCCCATATCCCGCAGCCCTGTTGCGGGGTGGCCATTCAAACGGACTTCCTGAAAATACTGTTCCCGGTTATCCATGCCAGTCCCTTGTGCCAAGGAGACCTCCTGGTATAAGCCCAACTCAACGGGGTCCGCAGAGATAGTTGCAACTTCCCGGGGCATGGGCCAATCATAGTTATCCTGGGATTGCCTGGGGATGTAGTCCTGGTTCTCCTCTACTGCGCAGTGCATTGGTCGCGGCAGCGGCTGTTGTGGTGGGGCAGCAGGGCCAAAGCGCGGGTTCCTATTCTGCTGGCTGGACCCAGGCCGACCGTTGGGGCAGTACCGCTGGATATGTCCCCGTTGATGGCACTGATGGCATTCCGGTCCCAAGTGGTTGCCTCGCCTAGGTGGGGACCGTGGTCGGGACGGGTATGCCCCTCCCGGCCTGGGAGCGCTAGGGGGTCCAGTTGTAATCCGGTCCGTTGGTCCTCCGATACCCCTAGAATTCAACAGAGCGCCCGTTGGGGTGGCCTGCCCCATTTTCCTGGTGTCCTCATATTTATCGGCCAATTGAGCCGCTGCTGAAAGGGTAGCTGGTTCCTGGTCTCTAACCCAGTCCCATATGGGCCCCTTGAGGTTCAGGTAAAAGTGCTCCAAGAGGATCTGCTGGCAATAGTCCTCAACAGTTTGTGCCTTACAACCCTGCATCCAGTTGTGAAAGGCCCGGCCAAACACATAGGCCCACTCCACATGAGTGACATGATCCTCCCGTCTGCTGGCCCTGAACTTCTGGCGGTAAGTGTCTGGTGTGATAGCGTACCGCTGCAACAACCGTCTCTTTACCTCCGTGTAGTTGGAATTGTCCGGCTCAGGGATGGCTTGAAAAGCCTCAGCCGCTTTCCCTGTCAATTTGCCAATCAGAATGGCTACCCAATCCTGCGGGTCCAGACGGAGTAAAGTACATTGCTTCTCAAATAGCTGTAGAAAATTATCAATGTCCCCTTTTTGCTCATCAAACTGCGCAAAAGTTTGCTGCGCAAACCGCCAACCAGGTCCCTCCTTGTCTGACCGGGTCTCACTTGCCGGACTAGGAGCTGGTGTCTGAGCCTGTGTTAACTCCGACATGTACTCTGCTTCCACCACCCCCAGGATACGATCCACTACATCCTGCAGCGGGTGAGGTCCGTAAAGCTGCAGTCTACTCCTCGCTTTCCTTGTGATTGGGTCTTCGTCCCACTCTGGCCCCGCACCGATTCCAGGTGCTCAGAACAGACCGAATGGGGACTATTTTGCATGGGAAGGTCTGTGCTCCGAGCCAATTACTCCATCTCCTCGTCCATCCCTTGCAAAACTGCAACCAGATCCTGTTTTTTAAGTCCCGTAATGTTGCGTCCCTGTCGAGCTACGAGATCCTGCAGTGTGGCCAGGGACAACTGCTTGTAGGGGTCCGACATCTCCGCACACGCTGTATCAACTTCGAAAAGAGGAGCAAATCCCGCCGCTTGCCACCAGTGTAACGGAGGTTAAGGACGCTGGGGTATCCGCCTCCGATGTGCCGCTCTTCTCACTCTCGAATCTGGTCAATCAGCATGCCTCGGACCGGGGAAACCTCACCGGAGCTCTGTTCGAACCTGGTGCTGGAGGTCCGTTGAATGCGAACCAATCGAAGGTCCCTGTTCCGGGTCTTCAGTTCGCAGCAGGAGCACCAGAGCCGTCGAACGTCGCTGGATACCCACGGGGAAATAGTGAATTCAGCTTCCCATGGCTCACCTAGGATGGGAGTCAAAGTGGACTCGTTAGACCATCAAAAGAACGAGACACACACTCCGGAGTTCCACGCAGTAACACACCTTTATTGCCAAAACTCTCCCTTTTTATACACCATTCCAACAATACAAAAATAGAACAGTGACGAAAGCACACTTAACATAATTTGGCTTGACTTTTAACCAATGACCTTTTGGGCTACTAAAACCCTTCAAACTTGACTGGACACTTGGCCGCCTACCCAAACCCTTCAATGTAATGGAGCGTCCGTGCACTCCGGTAGCCTCTACAATGGCGGCCTGCTCCTAAGGGTCCGAATCGCACACATTAGTCCCCCATCCCCTCCTAGTAGACCAGGGAGTCCAAATGAATCATTCATATTCGAATATTAGTCAAACAGTCCCTTTCAGTCAACTGATTTCGATTCTCTTACTTAAATCAGCCCTTCCTTAGGGTGCCCGGTGGCGAAGTAAGTCACTGCACAAACAAAGATTCGACAGGGCAGGTTCTCATGCCTGCAGTGACCCTTCCATAGGGTGCCCGGTGGCCAAGTAAGTCCATGTACAAGAGGGTTCCTACAACTTTCTCCAGTGACGGCCTATGGTCCGTTACAATCACGACACGGTGCTGGCTTCTCTATCTACTGGACTCATAATGGCCCATTTAAGCTCTGGGTTCAGATGTAACGAGCTGCAATCCTTCCGGCAGATCCCTTGGTGGAGGTATTTTTGCAGCCTATACACCTAAGTGGCTTAATGAAAACTCACCCACTCATAGCAAACGTTTTAGCAGTATATGTCACATATAATAAGGATAATTCCCTGTCCTCTTATCTTTCACTTTCCTCCCCAATTTTTTTGTCACAGAGCCACTCCATATTCCCTTCCATTGAGCACCTTTCCCCTATATTTGGCAGAGCCATATTTGCGCATCGTGGACTGTATAGTTAATGGGAGAGTTGCACCATTTTCTTCCCTCAGTACCGAAGTGTCTCTCCACAAGGAGAGATGTAGACATTTCTGCGGATCCAACATTTCCATGAACACACTAATATCAAATATGGGTGGAGTGGATTACCCATCAGTTTTGAATCACTGTTAGTGGCTCGAAATAGAATCAGGGGGCACTCTTGGACTTTGTCTGTTCCCTGCTCTTTGGTGAAACTAGGGTAAACTCTGACCTGGGAAAAAGAGTTGGGCACTACCCTTCCTGAAGATGCCTGAGCCATATATGGAAACTTGCTTCCAGCTCCTCCATCTCAGTGCAAACACTGGAAACCCACTGTAAGTTTATAATGTGCTGGTATAATACACTCTCTAAATTACACAGTATGTCTCCATCCACAAGCTTTCTCTGTTGGCAGTGTCATCAAGATATAGGCACCCCCCCATTCACATCTGGTGGTCTTGCCCCCACTCCAGTTTGTTCAGACTTTTTGGGGTCTATAGTAAGTCATTATTATTATTATTATGTAGAGACTCATGCAGTCCTTATTCTTCCTTAGTCTCTTGCCGCTCCCTTTCCTCCAGAAAGGAATGCTACATGCTGCCAAGACTCTCATACCTAGACACTGAATAGCCCTACCCCTTCTCTTCTACAAGAATGGATAGATTTGATTAAGTCACAGCCTACATTGTTACGTCTGACACTCTTGAATCAAGAAAAAGAAAAATAGTGGTGAGCTCACTGTAAGAACCTGGAAAGGAAGGGGGCGGGGTTAGATTCAATCTAATGTGTAAAAAGGTGGAAATAAGTACCACAATGTTATTTTAGCAACGCAACAATATGAGGGACTTATAGGTTATAACATTGCACATAGAAACATATATAGAATTAAACTGAAAACAACATAGCTTTCTTTGGTATAGAGGTAAGGTCAAAAAGAAAAAGACAAAACCTGGTATGATAGTTCAGTTCATTGAAAGTCGCAGTCCAAATGATAGACGATGAATCAAAACAGACATGGAATAGATGATGATATGATGAAAAGACTGGTTAGTTTTCAATGAATCGGTGAGGTTGGTGTTAGTTAATGAAAGACACTTGTTACTCTGTGCTGCCGTCAATTGCCCGGAGATAGAGACAGTGCACCAGAGATCTAAGTGTAGTATGTCCAAGAAATGATTTAGGAGTGTAGTAAATTTTATTATATCAAATAAAAGCAAGAATAAAAATATATAGATAGCACTATATGATTAAAATTGGAAGTGCATATATATATATAAATAAAAACACATAAAGAGGGTATAATGTACCCAAAGGGTAAAAACTATTGGTCACTAGGGTGCAAGTGCTAAAATCATTCAAATGGATGAGTGAAGAATTAATGAGGAAAGGGATAGATAAATAAAACTAAAAATAGAAGGGCAAAACACAGGGGACATCAAATGGAGCAGAGTAGAAAGGTAGTAATCAATGTAATACAAGGAATGGAGCGTTATAATAGTTGGGGGGGATCCCCATCTCCCCCTGGTAAGTAAGCACTCACCAGATGTTATCTTTGATATCAGTGTGTTGGATCGCTCCTAGTTGTTATGACCACCACAGTTAGTCAATCCGTATCTCAGGTCCTTGGTCCAATCCGGTGAAGGATACTGGGGATGCACAATGTCTATTTCCTTCAAGTCTGTTAAGGTCTTGTTGATAAAGTGTCCCTTGAATTTCTTCAACGCTTTTCGGAGTGTTATGCTCCTTCCCCAATATCCTTCACTGGATTGGACCACAGACCTGAGATACGGATTGACCGGAGACTAACTGTGGTGGTGATAACAACTGGGAGCGATCCAACACACTGATGTGCTCTACTACAATGGGACTTCTGGTGAGCAGACTTTATTAATCATTAATTATATGCTGTATATCAAAGATAACATCTGGTGAGTGCTTACTTACGAGAGGGAAATAGGGATCCTCCCCAACTATTATAACGCTCCATTCTTTGTATTACATTGATTACTACCTTTCCACTCTGCTCCATTTGATGTCCCCTGTGTTTTGTCCCTTCTATTATATCTATACACTTCCTACTTTAATCATATAGTGCTATCTATATATTTTCATTCTTGCTTTTATTTAATATAATAAAATTTATTACACTCCTAAATCATTTATTGGACATACTACACTTAGATCTCTGGTACGCTTTCTCTCTCTTGTTTTCTTTTACTCTTGAATCAAGGAAGGACCCAAAGACTGCCAACTCCTTTTTTTTGTTTCCCCAACTGCTTCCAAATCTACGCTACTTCTCTTTGACCATAGTGGTAACTGTGACTCAGCCCCACCTTCTGCCCCCCCTCCCTTTTTTTCCTCTCTACATCCCTCCCTTCTCTTCAGGCTACTCTTCCTTTCACCTTCTTTTTGAAGTTAATCATGTTTTTCTCCTGAGGAGTAGAGGTATAGTCTGTGTTCTGACTACTCACAGTGCCATCCTGTTTGTACATACCTGCTTCTCTTATTGACTGATTACCACTGTGATTCTATGATACTTTTCCACTGTGCTATCTTTCTTGTATACCTGTAATTTGTTTCAATAAATAAAGAAATAAAGAGTATATTTAATTTCATCATGAGTAACCACTGTAGTTGTGCAAAAAGCATTGATGCTTGCTAACTAGACAGATTAGCTTACCATGTTCCCATAGAATATTTGTCTGTTTCTGTGAACTATGCCAAGAACAAGTGAAAGGTATTTTTTATTAACTTTGCTAATAAAGCTTATGTTTTTAGTACAAGCATTGATGGTTTTGCTCCTATATATGTAAAACCTTGGTGCAAATACAATTTGGATTAGGACTTTGACACAAGTGTAGATTTTTTTTAGGGAGTCTCCAGTTTTCACATTGCTATAAGGTTTTTCATTTCAAAGCATACTTTAGCCCTATGGGCTTTTAATCGCATAAATGATTTTCCTTCATTCACTAGTCTGGAAGACTATTTTGTAGTCCACTGGGTCTAGCCTTCTGGAGCAGCAAAAACAATTCTTTTCATGTTTTAGCCAAACAAAAGCCCTGAGTAAATAATTGTTGGCAAGAATCAGGCTCGCAACATATACAAGGCCAGATGACTTTTTTTTTCTTAATTAGGGCTTATGTTGCTTCAACTGGTTTGTCTCCTCCTTTCCCTTTTTTCACAACCTTGTCACAATCACAAAAGAATGGCCTTCTTCTCCACAACCACCTTCACTGGCTGGGGTTGATGATGCTGGGGTTACTACTGAAATGTCGCCTTCTACATGCTCAAAAGGGCGACATCAGAATGGTGCCCGCATAAAAAGCGAGTCATCTAAATGTCACCTGTGTACAGGCTGCCCAGGGGAAACTGCAGTGGCAAGCCAGAGCATTGCAAAACAATGCCGGCAGTATTCCCCCAATACAAAGCACAGTTTGTATCTGCCTGGGTTGCCTGCATCATTTGCCAGATGACACATCATTATTTCTTTTTTCCAGTTTCTGGAAAAAGATCTATATTGTTAGAGTTCATACATCCCCATTAGTGAAGTGAACAGGTCTCTTTCAGGCTGAGAGGTGTACTGTGCAGGGGTATGTTTAGTACTGCCTGAGCATTTTTATACCTCCTCTCCCTGATTTTTTTTCTCTGTTTTGCATTTCATTAATTGAGACCTGTAGTTTAACAGATATTCTGTAACTACGTTCAGTAATCCGTTTATGCTATTATGTTTGAGATCTGTAATGAGATTTCCAGCAAAGAGATGAGGGAGCTCTTCTACTAAGAGTGACCTGAGAATGAAGAATGCTTGAGACAAGGACATGTCAAGATAATTCTTACATATCTAGTAAAAGTAGATGTTTGCTTGGCTGATTGGATAAAAACAAAGCTGACTTCATGATGTCTGGTGAATGGGCACCCTTTGTTGTGTGTATGAAAGAAGGGAATGTACGTTTCCAAACTGTAATGGTCAGTTTGGGAACAGGTTAAATGGTCATGGTTTAGGGTGAGGTCAGATTTCTTCAATAATGAACTGGATTTGTTGGACACAGTACATTCTCTAGGTCTGAAAAAACAAAAGAGGCTTTTGGAAATACCTGCTAAAAGTGGAAGGTTTGCATGATTCTCGAAAGGTGTGTAGGAGGTCTGAAAGTTTGCAAAAGAGGATTTTTGTGTACTTACCAATAATTTATTTTCTCTAAGTCCAAGTGGAACACAGGAACCATAGTGTAAAGTCCCTTCCTCCAGGTGAGCGGAGCACTTGATCAAAAAAGGTCATTGAGGTGGAGATTCCCTCCCATATTTACTTGCTCAGTTTTAACATACAACAAAGATGAAAGAAAAGAAACAATAGTGGATCAAAAAAGGGAATCCCCTGTACCAGAAAAGCCAAGAAGACCCCCTGCCACTTCGGAAGCAAACAGTTTTTCTCTGGGAGGGAATTCATGTGTCCATATGGACTAAGAGAAAAAAAATTTATCTGTAAGAACAGAAAAATCCCCCTTTCCCTTATATCCTATGTGGAACACAGGAATAATGGGGGATATGCCAAATCCTTCACAAGTTTCCAGGGAGGGAAAGAGAGAAAGCCCCCCAAACACAGACCAGTTCTAACAGAAATGAACTGGTTCAACATGAAGCTCAGGTGTAAAGGAACACAAACATTGCAAACTAAAGAACAGAATCAAGGAGGACACCTACACAGCTGCAACAGCCTGTAGGACCTTCTGGACTAAACTGGCTTCAGCTGAAACCAGCATATTAAGACAGTAGTCTCTGAAAAACTTATGAAGGGAAGACCCATCACTGCCTTACCCAGCTGCTCAGCAAAGGCCCGATGCTTGTAGGCCCAGGACCTGCCCTCTGACCTGTTGGAATGCGCTGAAACCCAAAAGGGCACTGGCTTCTTCCTGAGAACATACTCCTGGCAAATGGTCACCTTAATCCAAGAAGCCAAAGTAATCTTAATTGCAGCCTAGCCCGCACAATGACCCTCAGAGATGACACAAAGCAAATCAGATTTCAGAAAAGGCTGTGTATGATGAACATCGTACTTTAAAGCACCTAACTCACCACACTAATTACATCAATGAGGCAAAGCTCCTGTCTATTAGATGAAGCTGGATACAGACAAGGAAGAACAATTTCCTGGTTAAAGGGATAGTAATACTTCGTTTTATTTTTATTTTATTTTGTAGGCATTAAAAAAACAAGAAGAACGATATAAGTCTTATCTCTCAAACCTTTATGGTTTAAGAGAGATTCACAAGTAAAGTTTCCCTTCCTGCCCCTTTTACCTAGTGTAAGCCATCTCTTCTCAAATGTGGAATCCAGTCCATAAACCAGACAGATAACAAAAGGGGACAATCTTCTTCCTATGAGAACAATGAAAGCCCTGCTCCCCTTGTTAAGTTTTTCAGATTTTTCCCTTATCTTAATTGAAGATTGTGCCTCTGTGCAGTCTACCTGGGCACCTCCCTTTTGATCTGGCTGAACAGTGTTACCTCAGTGAAAGGGGAGGGAGGGGGATACTTTGTCATTGAATTACTCTTGATCTACAACTCTGACAGAATTGAAATAACACTCTCCAAGGTCCAAATACTATGATGATTAATTAGAGCTGCTTTTATTATGAAACACTACTATCCCTTTAAACTCAGAAACAACCTAAGGGAGGAACCCTATGGCAGTCTGCAAATACAGTCTATCAGGGTGGAAGATCAGAAAAAAGGAGGCTTACAGGATAAAGCCTGAAGTTCAGCAACCCGCCGACCTGACAAAATAGCCGCGAGAAAGACAGTATTAAGCATCAAGAAGTGCAACAAAACAGAAGACATAGGCTCGACAGGAGCTTTCTGTAGAACTCCCAGGACAAAGTTCAAGTTCCATGGAGGAGTGGGATCCTGAAAGACAGTGTAGGCATGAGCCACTCCTTGCACAAAAGTCTGCACATCATATAGTAAAACAATACACCTCTGGAAAAAACAGAGATCTGAATTTTAACTAAGTCCACGCCCCTTCTGAAGACCTTCCTGAAGAAATGCCAATACAACAGGAAGCCGGAAAGGATGCAGGCATACCACTTATAGAACAGGAAATATACCCTAGTATCTAAGTGTAGTATTTAATACGAGAAAAAAAAATTAAACCTTTAGTCACTGCACTCACATTTTCCCTGTCTTGGGCCAATAGCATATCTGGGATTCCAACCCCTATAGTGAACAAACTGTGCCCTTCTATTCTGCTGCTTCTACTGGTACAGAAATAGCCCGGGAACAGATGTTTACACTTCTCTCAGATTCTGCCATCTCCAGAAGTACTGGGGCAGGAACTCACAGGGGACATGAGCAAGAAATAAAGACAAGCATATTGTGGGGCTACGACTCCACTTACTTGGGGTGCAATCATGAAACAATGTAACATGTAGGATATATATAAACATTCATCATAATTAATTATACATTGAGATATATATATGACCAATTAAGAACAATTAAAAGGAAGAAAAAGATCAACATAAACAGAAAATACATGTAGAGTTCATTATAATAAAAGAAATAGTAATACATGTTTAAAAGACACTATGTAAAAAACATATAATGATATATAATGAATAATTTCAAATGAAAAGAAAAAAAAAGATCATTCAGATGAAAGCAACATATAATAACTAACTCTACAAGCAATCAATTAGTTAAATCATCCAGAAAACCCGAGCTTTGGGTTGGCACCCACCACACTACACTACTTGTTCACATATGGCCACCTCTAAATTAATTTCATATGATACGCCTTTCCTTATAACATCTAATCAAAGCCTTATGTTTTTTATTTTTCATTTAGGGATTTAAAGGTACATTAGAGTAGGTATGTAACAGAAGCTAAGGAAACCGGGTTGTCCTTAACCATCGTTCCAGGGTCCTCGCTCCTTGAAGCTGCTACAAATGGGTAGCTGGTCCAGTAGATGGATGAAGCAGGCTGGATCACTGGAACATAGCTAGAGAAAGTAAGCTGGAACGCTGGTCTCCTCATGTCAGCTACAAGATGGGTAGCTGATCCTGGAAGATGGATGAAGCAGGCTGGATCACTGGAACATAGTTCTTTTGAATGGGGGTCAAAGGGGACCCTTTAAATAATCCAGGAATGAAGACACAGGACACAGAACAAGTCCCAAATGACTACTACTTTACTGAGGGGACAGGAAACATTTTAAACAGATTTTAGTAGCAATACAACAAGGGTGAACAATGGTGGTGTATAATACAGTAAACACTGGGCCAGACAATGGAACAATAGAGTGTACAGACAAGACAATTGGACAATACAGTGAGGTTGATACAATCTACAAAACAGCACAACATACACAGGTGTCACATACAATCAGAACCCCAGACTAATCCCATCACACAGAAGACAATAACGAATACAAAACAGAGGGGAAGTGATTAGTAAAGTGAAACCTTAATCAAACTCTGGGCCAATGATACAGATGCACCTTTGGAATAACACCTCGACAGGGGCGACCAATCCTGGAGCCGCCTACCTGTCCCATACAAATTCTATGGTAACCTTGTGCATATATTTGTCACGGGCACCCAGGAATGCTCAGAACTCAGTACGGTAATATAATGCAAAATATTTATTAGAATAAATCACAGCGATAAATAAGTGGTACAACAAGCAAAGGGTTACTAGCTGGCGACACTACTACCACAAATAGTAGGCCTCTTGCTAGACCACAATGCCAGAGACTGGGCGAAAGCCCCCGATAGTCTCAGCAGGATACAGGAATGCCAACTCTTGATCCGTCAACTGGAACAGGTGACCACTGTGAACACTGGCTCAGCAATCTTGATCCAACGAACAGGAACACAAGGACTGCTGGACTGGAGAACTGACCCACACCTGCAATCAGTCAAACCAGCAACACCACACCTTTGCAGCAACCCAGTGACCCACGCCTGCAGTCACCGCTAAGAGACCCTGTGACTCTGCCTGCAGTCATTATATTGAGACCCTGTGACTCACGCCTGCAGTCACTACACCAGACCCTGTGACTCTGCCTGCAGTCACTATATCGGACCCCTGTGACTCACTCCTGCAGTCACATATAAAGACCCTGTGGCTCATGCCTGCATCCACCACACAAGACCCTGTAACTCACACCTGCAGTCACTACACCAGACCCTGTGACTCTGCCTGCAGTCACTATATCGAGACCCTGTGACTCATGCCTGCAGTCACCAGTCAGACCCTGTCCACAACAGTGGTCTGTCTTAAGCCAATAGCAAAAATTGATCACCGTAAGGGATACTCGTGAATACTGGGTCATACACAGAGAGGGTTCTCGTACTTATCTGGGTCATACACAGAGAGGGTTCTCGTACTTATCTGGGTCATACACAGAAAGGGTTCTCTTACTTAGCCGGGTCATACACAGTGCGGGTTCTCATAAATAGCCAGGTCATACACAGTGCGGGTTTTCGTAAATAGCCAGGTCACACACAGAGCCCAAGTACTTCACCTAATAACAACAACGCAAGGGCGACTGAGTCAGGACTCAGTCTGCCTTTTAAACCCCTCCACAGGAAGTAGGAGGAGCAGCTCAGAGGGAGGAAGTAGGAAGTAGGTAGGAGGAGACTACAGGAAACAAACAGATAAAACACAGGCCTGCTGCATGCTAGAAGCCTCGCGCCTGTAGATGCTGCTGGAAACAAGGTAAGCTGAAACTGTAACAATATTATAGAGAAGCGACCAATCACTGGTCCGCCTACTCTTCCCTATACAAAGTCTACGGTGACACGTTAAACGCATCACCCAGCGATGGCAGCCAATCCGGAAGCTGCCTACTTTTCAAAGATGTGGCGCCAGTTCCATGGCACACTAGCAAAGGGGTAAAAACATAGTCTGTGGTTTCCAGCCTTTCAATCTTTTGTATTTGTAGCCCTGAAAAGGCCTCCCAGTAAAGGCCTACAGCTCGTTACAGTTCCCACAAATGCTGAAAAGGCCTCCAAGTAATGACCTACAGACTGTTACAGCCTGTGTAATTTATTCTTTCCACACAAAGTTCCGTAGTCCTGAGAAGGCCTCCACTTGACGGCCTATAATCCATTACAAGGTACTTGTCATATTTTTGAGGTACCTTGAAGGGGCTGTCAAGCTTAACATTCTTTGGCCAAATTATGGACTAAATCCTCATATTTATCAACAGAGTTATTATATATGCCAAAAGAAGGGCACACATTTACACATTGGTATGGAGGAGCACAGGTTTGCTTTTTGTTTTGTATGTCCACCTCTAAACAGTTTACTTTCATCTCACATACTACAAGTAAAGAATAAACCATTAAGAATGTTGTTAATTGTAACAGCACATAAGTTGAATACCTGATCACCTGTTTCTGTGGACTCCACTATACAGGCAAAACTGCATCTGAAGAATATTGCCTGTGACCTGGAATCTTATAGCCTCCAAAACACAGTAAAGTCATCCACTGTTGTTCTCATAAGGATATAATGATTTTGGGTATAGAACAAGTGACCCTCTTGCAAAGAGGGGGGTTATATTATTAAAATTACTACAGAGGGAGTTCTTCTGGGTTTCTGAGTTAAAAAATAGTGGATTAACAAGGATTAAATATTGATTTTGATTTTATGCTTTTTTATAAATAACTTTGAACATACTTCCGTTTACTTCTCCTGCCATTTTTTCACCTCTTATTATTATATTTTTATATTTCATAACATGTTATTATTATTACTATTATTTTTTGCACCAACAGTCATTTTACATCCACATGAGGTCAAACAACATCCTCAGTCCTTCCAGTAGTTCATATAAGGTATATAAATTTAGAAATATCATTTACAAAATATATATAACTAGTTGAACAGCCCGTTACACGGGCCACAGTGCCACTGCTACCCGGTTGCGGGACAGTCACTTGAAGTGTATCAGCCGCGGCGCGGGCAGTCTCTACTGCGCATGACTGCAGCACTCGCAGCAGTGTCTACTGCGCATGTTGCGGCGTTACACACGAATTAGCGAATTATTATATAGGATTGTCATTTTTTTTTTAAACATTTTATTCTTATGACCTATTAAATCACCTTTTGATTTTCATTTATATCAGAGACACCCACATGTTTCTTCATTTTCTATTAACTCCTTTTTTTTATTCTTTCATGACTAAGGGTACTGGGTTTGTGTTTTTTCACATTACATGGGTTTTCTGCATATCCCTGGTGGAAATATATACTGGCAGAAACATTAGTCACATCATTGGTATAATACACAATGTCCCTCTTGTCCATCATTCCTCCATCATTGATTGACGGAATTAGATGTTATGTAGGTATCTTCTGACTGTTTATTTCAGCTGATGTTTTGCAGTAGGTGCCAGTCCAGGGATCAAAGGGCCTGACTGTTTTAACTAACTGGATGTTTGTAGAGTTAATTATTATATTTGCTTTCATCTGAATTACAATTGTTTTATTTTATTTCACCTTATATTATTCATTATAGTAGGTTTTTCCATAGTGGTTTTTAAACATATATCAATATCGTTTTTTGTTATAATGAACTTTGTGTCTACATATATTTTCTGCTCATGTTAATCTTTTCCTTCCTTTTACTTGTTCTTGCTTGGCCATATCTCTCTCACTTTATCATTAAATATGATGAATGTTTATATCTATCCCACATGTTCCATTGTTTCATGATTGCACCCGTGATCCAGAGGAAGTGGAGTCGTAGCTCCATGATATGTGTCAAGTTTTTATTTCTTGCACTCCTTGAGTTGTCGGTCCTTCCCACCTCTGGATGACACAGAGGACCCTTACTCAAAAGGTCTGGGTACAGAAGTAGTCGAAATGGCTCTGTTATGAATAGATTGAGAAGATCTGAAAACCAGGCCCAGTGGTGGCAGAACGAAGCAATGACATAAGCCCACTCAATTCTGGTTTCCCTTAGAACCTCGAAATCAGGGGAACTGGAGGAAACATGTCTGCCAGAGAAAAACTCCATGGAATAACCATCACGTCTACTATAAGACCTAGAAGATCCCAAGATTTGGTACAGAACTGAAGGACCTTGCAGTTCAACCAGAGGCCATTAGGTCCTCCACCAGAAACCCTAGAGGCAAATGATAGAGTCAAATATACTGTGATTGCGCTACCAGTTGCCAGGATGCAGGTGTTGGTGGCTAAGAAATTTCTCCACAATGTTGTCTACCCCTGGAATATGAACAGATGAGAGAGATGGCACCTCAGCCTCCATCCACGTGAGATTCAGCTGGGCCTAGGTCTATGCAGCCAATCTTCTCATCTCTCCCTGCAGTTGATGTAGGTAACAGCTGTCACATTATCAAACTGGATACTTACTGGGGATCATGGAAAGGACTGAGACCAATGCTGCAAGGTTAGGCGAATCATCCAATGCTTTAGAACATTGATGAAAAAATCAGAGGAAAAATACTGCTGCTAGAACTTTGCCTACCAAGAGTAATGCATCCCAATGTAACACTCGGATCAGAGTAGGATAAAAAGTATAATATTTTATTACATCGTTGGACACATAGCATAAAATATTGCAAAACAGGACTTACATACACTCATAACAATCCATTCCTAACTCGTTTCAGAGACACACAGGCCTCCTTCATCAGAGGATAGAACCGCCCTCCTCAAACAAACTTTATATAGACAACTCTCAAATCCACAAATTCACAAGTGGGCGCGGGTTAACCCACACACCGCCGGAAGAGTACCCGAACAAAAATTGGATGAAATGCTCACTCGGCTGCAAAAGAGACACCCGTGGCCACTACCCTTGTCTCATAACAAGATATATAAAATAGATAAAGACCTACAAAACATATAATTAAAAACAAAAACTAGACAAACCTCCTAAGAAAGGAATATCCTGTAAATGCTAAAAGTGCTAATAAAGAAGTAGTGCCTCACTCAGCCAGGGAGGAGAGGGAACTTGTAGATCTACCTTATATAACAATCTAAATCCCATTATATATTTAGACCATATGGTCTTTTAGTCTGTAATAGAAAAATCCAGAAAACTTCTCTTCTATCTAGTCTAACAAGTCTGTCTCCTCCTCTTGGTGAGTTTGCACACTTCTCTATTCCCTGAAAAGTGAAGAACGATCTGTCAGCTCCATGTTCTTTAACAATGTGGTTAGCAACTTGTGACCGACCATCCCAATTATCTAAGGAATTCAGATGTTCTCTAATCCTAGATTTTAAAGGGCGAATGGTACAGCCTACATACTGTTTGCCACACTTACATGTTACCAAATATACAACATATTTTGAATTACAATTTATAAAATCTTTCATATGATAAATCTTTCCTGTAACTTTAGACTCAAAAGTATTTGATTTTACCACATAGGCAATGCATCTATTTTGTGCGCATCCAAACATGCCCTTAAGAGTCAACCGCTCCACAGGTTTTTTTGACTGGAACATGCTTGGGGAAACCATATTAGCAATACTCTTTCCTTTTTTAAAAACAATAGGAGAGCTATGTGACAGATGTCCCAATTTTTCATCTTGACACAATACTCGCGAATGTTTTTTTAATATATTTCTTATCGGATATGCATTATTCCTGTACCTAGTGATAAAACATGGCATTTCTTGATTTTTACTCTGATTACAAAAGTATCTACCTCCATGTTTTCTGGGTTTCAACAAACTCTGATCCGAGTGCTACATTGGGATGCATTACGCTTGGTAGGCAAAGTTCTAGCAGCAGTATTTTTCCTCTGGTCTGTTTGGATGGAGACATTGTGGGTGACGTCATGCTGCTAGGCCTCACCGTTTTTACATATGCACATGTGGAGTCCAGAAGTGTGTTGTTTGTATGCAGACACCTAGAGCTAGATCCGATTTATTGTTCCTCTTCTAGAACATTGATGGACAGTAGGCTCTGGTCCACAGACTCTGAACTGCCTGAGAACACAGAGTAGCACCCCAGCCTGCCAAGACTATAAACCAGTTTGGATTAACCAGTGGCCCAGAGACAGCTGGGCCTCTGAAGACACCAACAAAGGTATTCCTTCATCCAGTCAGAAATTACACTGATGCCTGGACCAGTTCCTGAGAATCTCCAGCTGCAGCTCCTGTGTATGAAATTGAGCAAACAGGATCACTACAAGAGCAGATCCACACTGTCTGATATTGCCTGAAACACCTATGTGACAAAGACAGAATCTTGTTGTCTGGCAGAAAAACCTTCCCCACAAGTGTGTTGAATCTTATAAAGAGAAAGTAGAGGACTGGAGATGGAACCATTGAAGAATTCTTGAAATTGAGAACCCATTTGTGTTGCTCCAGAAAGGACACACAAGATTGAATGAGCATGCACAAAGTCTTAGCAAAAGGTCATCCAGACAGGGAGTCAAGGGGATCCCTTGTAAGTAGATGTGAGCCACCAGGGCTGACATGACCTTTGTAAAGGCCCATGGAGTGGACAACAGCCCACAAGGAAGGACAGTAAACTGTAAATGACTACCTTGAGTTGTAAACCACATGAAGCACTGATGATCTGTGCAGATATGGATATGCAGATACACATCCTTTTTGACCAGAGAAGCCTAGAAATATCTTGGACACATGGCAGAATGACAGACATTTTAAATCCAGGATGGGAGGCATAAATAGTTTTTGGGGTTACTATGAAAATATTGGAATAGAATCCTTCCTGAAAAAGAATGGGTATAAACACCTGTTCATCTATCAGGGAATAGAGTGCACCTAAAAATAGAAGATTTTGCTCAGGATTGAGAGGAACTCTGTACATGGATAAATTACTTGAAAGAAGGGATTTTAAGTGTATGCAATACCCTTCCGAAGTTGCCCACAAAATCCACTTGTTCAACACAGAAAAGGACCATGCACCTTGGGAAAATTGCAATCTCCTAGGCAGACGACAACCACACTAGTCATGAGAAGGTGGGATTGTCAGTCTTAGGTTTCTGCACAGGCTTCGTGCCTGATCAGGCGTACTTGGGCTTTGGGGTGGTACACACGCCTGTGTTGTTGAAGGAATTTGTAACCTGGGAGTGTACCCATACTGGCAGATATAATGAAAACTAGAGGTCTTTCATGGAAAAAATAAACATTTAAGAGTAAACAAAGGCAACAATGTAGTCTTGCCTGTAGTGAAAAGCCTGATGACCTTTTCCAATTCTAGCCCAAAAGTGATTGCCCTCAAAAGTAATAGACAAAAAACACTTCTTGGAAGACTGCTAAGCAAACCAAATCTTAAGCCACAGAGTGCAACATGTGTCCACAGATCAAGCAGAGGCCTTACCAGTAACCCTAGCAATGTCAAAAGCTGTTTCAGTTTACAGCATCCTGGATATCAGGACCACCAGATCCTTCTTGGCAGCATCTGCTTGGACAGCATCCAGAAACTGATCCCCCTCCCCCCCAGACAGCCATAGCTTTAGTTGCCCATGGAATGGCAAAGGAATGGTGTAAGGCAGCAAACTTCTCCTTCAAAAAAAGAATACTGGTGCTTAACAGTCTGATTGTTAAGAGCTATGTCATTCAGTGGCAAAGCTATGTTCTTAGCAAGGTGAGAAACCAGAGAGGTCTACCATGGAGGGCTAAAGCCTCAGCAGACAAAGGATATAGAAGAGAAACACAACTATTAAGTAATAGCCTCCAGTCAGGAGCCCTCCATTCCTACAGAACTACCTGATCAAGGGAAAGGTGCAGAGGGAAAATGATGACTTCTTTCTTCTCTTGAAAATATCAAGGGAAGAAGAACTAGAATTGGAGGTCTCTGAGACCTTAAGTGTTTTTAGAAGATACAAGAACCGTACTCGTCCAACTAACGAATTTGGGTAAAAACAGCTTTATTTCCACCAACAAACACAGATGACACACAAGATAATGATCTTATGCGTTTCGCACATTTAGTGCTTACTCTTAGAGGTCTATGATTAAGCACCATATGTTCGAAGAGCATAAGAACGTTATCAAGTGTGTTATGCTTGTTGGTGGAAATAAAGCTTTTTTACCCAAGTTCATTGTTTGAATGAGTTTGGTTCTTCTATATGGATTGGAATATCCCTACCTGCATCATGTTGAGTTACAAGAATTGGCGGCGATTGTCTCTGCAATTGTTTGAATCATTTTACTTGATTCTGCTGTATTGCCTGAATTTATAGTGCTGTCACCCTATCTTCATATTTGTTCTTAAGAGTCTCTAGGACAGCCCTCAGTGGGTTGTAAGTGTTGTAAGTGTCCCCAACAGAGAAGGATTAATCTAAGTTGTCCACATCATTTTCCCCTTCCTCAGCCAAGGAATTCCCAATAGTAGGGGCATCACCCTCTAACATGGCTCAAGTGCATTTTGGAGGGTGTAGGATGTCCAATTGATCAGGAGTATAAGACGTCTTGAATAGATGAAGGGATATAACTAACTCAGGAACTAAAGGCCTTAACCCATGCAAGCTACTTTTTAACAGATAAGGGCCCCGGAGCTTGAGTAGGGGCCACAGAACAAGAGGGAGAGAAAATTCCCTAGGGAGCCCTAAGGGGCAATGGGTTAAAGGGAAACCCCAAAACAATAGCATAACAGTATAATTAAAGTACTTATATTTCTTTATATGTACTTATTTGACTGCAAGGGGGTAATGTGGACCAGCTTCTGTATAGCAAGTGGAATCCAAAGAGCAAGATGGTTAGCCTAGAAGCACCAATTCCCCTGCCAAAAAAGCCAAGGAAGAACAGGCTGCTGGGAATGTAGTTTCACAGTTTCAAAAATAGAGCTGTGGCTCTCCAGCTGTCACCAAAAGGTGCCCCCACCCACAAACAAACCCGGGGAGGAGGCAAGTCGCTCTGGTAACCTTTGTGGAAAGTTAGAACCATTATTAGCCTTATGGCTTCCAAAAGTCACACAGAGGCTAGAAAAGTCACAGATAAGCACTCCATGTTCCATCCAATATGGCCAGCGACCCAAAAAGGGGATAAAGTTTAGAAATTTTAACAAACATTAATAAAGGTAAAGGAAAAAGAATGCAAACACTATTGCCATGATAGCACTGAACCAAAATAAAGCTATAGGCAGAAAAGGGGGCAAGGCAAAGAATGCCTATAGAGAAAGGCAGTGAAGGGGTGAAATAAGAATCCCACTGGTGCAGTTATAAAAAGAGAGGAACATAGAAGCATAGTCTTTATGTGGCCATCTAATAGAGTGCAAGTCAGACTTCAACTCCACAGAAGAATGTGTCTACCAGAGAGAGAAACAGGGACATACTCGCAGGATCTGGGCACTTAAGAGAGAGAGAATCCAGTCTCTTCAGGCTCCTGTAACACAAGTAAGCTTCATATTCATATAAGCTATGATGAAAAAGGGGTATAATGCAAGCCATCCGCCACAGACTCAGTTCATTAAAATGTGCAATCTTGTCAATCCTTCAAAGAGGCAATAAATAGGAGCCTGCCTAATGGGGCATTACATAGCCCCATATCCTAAAAAGATTTTAAAAAAAGGCAGTTGACTAAGAAGCTTTACCCTTGCATACAAACTATTGGAAGGTTGCTTTTAAAATTGTGCATATTTAGGCAAGGTAAAGTGGATATGAGAGTGAATTTCAGCCTCAAAGACCTCTTTGGATCAAGTGCCCTGCCTTCCTGGATAAGGGTACTTTATCCCATGGTTTCTGTGTTCCACATAGGATGCAAGAGAAACCATATTTCTCCAAATGACAGCCAGATAGTTCCCTGAATCAACAACATATCTGCATTGAAGCCATCTGTCATAAATCTCAATATTGTTCTATGCTAGATAGGTATCCATTGTTTTTTGTTTTTTTTAAAGCAGTTACAGTATCTGCAAGCACAGCATCCCGGAGTAAAGAATTCCAGAGATTTACCACCCTTACTGTAACAAATCCCTGCCTTTGTTTTAGTCAAAATGTTCTTTCGTCTAGTCTTAATGGATGACCACTCATTCTTAGCTCGGTTCTTTTTGTAAATAATTAATTGGATAGTTCTTTGTATTGGCCTTGAATATAATTTGTAAATGATAATCCTCTCACCCCTTAGATGTTTCTTCACTGACATATCCCTTTATCATTTTTTCTGCATGTCTCTGTACTTTTTCCAGTTCAATAATAGGATTTTAGTCTTACCTGTTAAATTCTTTTCTCTTAGTCCATATAGATTTCAGCTAACTTTGGAGAAGGCAACTGCCCCTTTAATTAGGCAGGAACAATTCTTGAAAAGAAGTTCAGGGTGGAGCCTTCCTTCTCTCCTTAGCTGTGCACCATCCAGTCCCCATCCAGTAAGATTTAAATGCAAACTATTGACTAGGTAGCAAGAAGGGAAAAGAAAACTTCCGTGAGCATGAACCCGAAAGGACTCCCACATTCGGTCACAGGAGAACCAAGCATGGTCCCTTGACAGGGTGGGTGACCTGTAACCTATATGGACTAAGAGAAAAGGATTTAACAAGTAAGACTAAAATCCTATTTTCTCTGTTGTCCAATATAGGTTACAGGTAACCTTGGGATGTACCAATATTGAGGCGGGAATGAAGGCAAGGACCAGGCACCGGTCTCCAAAGTCACCAGAGCATATATGAACTAATCAGATCATAACACAGCCCTTATAACAAATAAAGTGTCAACTGACACAAAACTGGAGTATAACACACCAGGAACCGTAACACAGCACACAGAA
Organism: Rhinophrynus dorsalis; assembly: GCA_037306005.1. Taxonomy (NCBI): domain Eukaryota; kingdom Metazoa; phylum Chordata; class Amphibia; order Anura; family Rhinophrynidae; genus Rhinophrynus; species Rhinophrynus dorsalis. Next base: position 96,876,040 of record CM074727.1, on the reverse strand, counting down.
CTAGAGCCAACCAGGCTCAACAGTTAAGGAGTACGAAAGAGTAACGAGGAAAAACCCTAGACAGGCAAGACTGCCTCTATGATCTTCCTACCAAAGCTGGCATCGGCCGACTCCAGGACATCAACACGGTAGTGTTTAGAGAAAATGTGCACAGATGACCAAGTGGCCGCCTTGCACAACTGGTCAGCTGAGGTCTGATTCTTATAGGCCCAAGAGGCCCCAATAGACCTGGTGGAATAAGCTGTGGCACGATTTTATAGGCTTCTTCCTAAGTTCGTAGGCTTTACAAATAGTAGACTTAATCCAGGAAGCAATAGTAACCTTGGATGCCGGTTTACCTGCCCTTCAGGAACGACAAAGAACACGTCAGACTGACAAATAGACTCAGTGCGGTGCACATAGAACTTAAGGCAGCACACTACATTCAAGAAGTGAAGATCCCTTTCCTTGTCAGAGGTAGGGTCAGGACAGAAAGAGGGTACAACGATTTCCTGATTGATGTGGAACTCAGAGCATCTTCAGGAGAAATTCCTGAGAAGTACAAAGAACCACCTTGTCTTTGTGAAAAACCAAGAAGGGTGGTTTGCAAGACAGGGCGTGCAACTCAGCGACTTGGCGAACAGACACTATTGCTAAGAGAAAGGCCAGCTTCCAAGTCAGCAGACAGAGAGGAATAGTAGTCAAAGACTCAAAGGGATGGCGCTGAAGGACGTCCAAAACCAAGTTAAGATCCCACTGGGGAGTGGGGCTCTTAAAGACAGGGCGAGTATGAGCAACGCCCTGAAAGAAAACCTTAACTTCTGGAATAATGGCAATGCATCTCTGAAAGAAAACAGAGAGCACGGAAGCTTGAACCTTCAAGGATCTCAGGCTGAGTCCCTTATCTACCCAGTCTTGCAAAAAAGACAGGACAGAAGGAGGTCAAAGTCTTGGCAGGGAAGATCCTTATCAGCACACCAAGAGAGAAAGGTAGACCAGACTCAATGGTATGCCTTAGAGATAATAGGTTTACGAGCACTAAGCATAGTAGCCACTACGCCTGAAGAGAAACCCTTCCACATCAATATTGAGGATTCAATCGCCATGCCGTCAAACCCAGACAGTCCACATCCTCCTTCCACAAATAACCCTGCAGAAAAAGATCCGGTCTGCAGGGAAGCCAAAAGGGCTCCACTACAAAGAGATCCAGGAGCTCCGGAAACTATGCCTGACGAGGCCAGTACTGAGCGATCAGAATTACTGGAGAACCCTCCAGATGCAGTTTCCTCAACATCTTGTGAAGCATGGGAATGGGAGGAAAGATATACGCTAGAGGAAAGCACCATGGAATCAACATGGCATCCATTGCCAGAGCCAGCGGAACCCTCCAGTGGGAACAGAACAGTGGAACCTTCTGGTTGTGCCTGGTTGCCATCAGATCGATGCAAGGAAGTCCCCATTTCTGGATAAAGATGTTGAACACATCTCGATGAAGTTCCCATTCTCCGCTGTCCACTGTGTGTCGACTTAGGAAGTCTGCTAGTACATTGTCTATGCCAGGAATATGAATGGCAGAAATGGCAGGGACATGCTTTTCCACCCAAGACTTCTTGTTCCACCTTGCTTGTTGATGTAAGCCACGGCTGTGGCTTTGTCGAACTGGACACGGACAGGACATCCTTCCAGCTTGACTGTCCAGTACCGTAGAGCATGAAATATTGCTTAAAGCTCCAGGATGTTGATGGGAAGGAGAGACTCCTCCGCAAACCATGACCCTGGGTGTTCAGGTGACCCAGGAGCACTCCCCAGCCAGAGAGGTTGGCATCCATTGTCACCAATGTCCAGAAGAATACCAGAAAGGACCTGTCCTTCAGGAGATTGGAGAGGTCGAGCCACCACGACAGACTTAGCTCAACATGAAGAGGTAGAGACACTGACTTGCCCTTGCAGACCTGGATCATGAACCTCTGAAGTTCTCTCCTCTGAGCCACTGCAAACAGAACTGCCTCCATGGTGTATATGAACGTCCCCACCAGAGAGGCTAACTTCTTTGCAAGGACTGGATTGCAATCCAGGACTGCAGGCACCTTGTGGGTGATCTCGCGAGCCACTTCGTCCATGAGAAACCCCATGCCCTTAAGGGTGTTGAAAAGAATACCCAGTAAAACCGTCGAGATGGAACCAAATCCGACTTGTCCATGTTCAGAATCCACCCATGATGGCGAGAGCATAAATACAGTCCTGGACCTGCAGATGAAAGAGTTCCAGGTAGGGGGCCTTCAAGAGCAAGTCGTCCATGTATGGAGTAACTCTGATGCCGTCCCTGTGCAGGACGGAAACTAAAGCACCCAGGATAAGATTGAAGATCTGGGGGGCCATAGTCAGACTAAAGGGAAGAGCAGAAAACTGTAAGTTACCTTGGTCGTAAGCAAACCTGAGGTACTGCCATCAGGATGGATGGATATATGCAGATAGACATCCCGAAGGTCCAGAGAAGTGAGAAATTCCCCAGGACACATGGCTGCAATCACCGTCCTTAGAGGCTCCTGGTGATAATGAGTTTAGACCACAAAGGAATTGAGATCCTTGAAGTCTAAGATCGGACTGCAGCCGCCATCCTTCTTGGAAACTACAAACAGGTTGAAAAAGAAACCCAAAGACTTTTCCAGCTCGGGAACCGGTTCCAGGACCTCTTTGTCCAAAAGGATCTGGATGGCACTGTTGAAAAGACGGCTCTTTTCTACTCCTTGGGGAGTGTGAGACAGAAAGGACCAGAAAGGAGGAAGAGAGGTGAAAGGAATCCTGTACCCCTCCGAGACAACCTGTAAAACCCATGGATCCGCCATGGTGTCTGACCAGACACTGAGGAAATGGTGCAGACGGCCACCCACTGGTGCATGGGGTTCGGTGAGTCATGCCGAAGAAGATTTGGAAGTCTTGGGCTTGTTGGAGGACTGTTTGGGCTTGGATGAGGAATGATGAGCCTGGGGAACCACCTGGGACGTGGAGTGCACCTCAGCCTGAAAGGGACGAAAAAGCCAATTACGTCTGACCTGAGGCTTCTTCTTGGGAACTAAGGGCAAGAAGGTGTTCTTGCCCCCAGTGGCCTCACTGATGAGGCCCTTAAGCTCTGACCCAAATAAGGATGTTCCCAAAAAGGGCAATGAAAGTAAGGATTTCTTAGAGATCCACGGACCAGACCTTAATCCAGAGAGTGCGTCTGGCAACCATAGACAAGGTAGAAACCCTAGAAACCAAATGAATAGCATCAAAGATAGCTGCAGATACATAATGCTGAGCTTCAGAGATGTTGGCTAAGAGCTGCAACAAGTCGCCGTGGGAGCACCCTGACATACAGCTACAGTAAGCTGTTCTGTCCAGACAGCAATGACCCTGTTCACCCAAGCAGTGGCGAATGAGGGACATAAGGATGTGTCTGAAGTAGCAAAGATGGCCTTTAGAAAAGCCTCAAGTTTTCTATGAGTCCAATCCTTAAGAATGGAAGTGTCTGCCAAAGGCAGAGCTGTGGATTTTGAAAGTCTAGAAATTGGGGCATCCACTTTAGGGGGATGAGCCCACTGAGCCAGTGCCACTTCTGAGAACGGATATAACTTAGCAAACAGGTTTTTCCACTCATCAAACACCAGCTGATCAAGAGGGGGATTAGGTGGAAAAAAGGTTCTCTGCTTCTAAGGTATGTGAAACACATCAGAAAGGTCCTTAGGAACCTCAGAAATGAGAGGGAAGTTCAGAGTATTGAGGACTGCCCTTATCAGGCCCTCAGCTGAGGGTTCAGGGTCAGCCTCAAAGGTGCCCCCAAATAATTGGGAGGAAGCCTCCACAGAAAATTCACCCTCATCTGAATCCACCAACAATTCCTCCTCAGAGGAATCTGAGACATCAGGTACACCCTGTGGTTTGGGTAGAGAAGACCTGAATGAAGTAGGGGGCTGCCAAGTCTGGAAGACCCCCTGTAATTGTGTTGGAAGGAATTGTAAAGTAGACCTTAACTCTTTAGTAGTAGCCTTAAACTCCTGCATCCACAGTGGTTCTACTGCATGGCTGGAGGTCTCTGGTGGAGAGGCAGGGGTAGCAGCACATGATGGGCATAAATGACCTGAGTATTCTCTAGGAAGCCCTGCTTGACATGAGGAGCAATGCGCAATGGGGGTCACAGACACCCCAGTATCCTTAGTCTTAGGTCTACTACCAACTCCCAACGGGTCTGACATCCTAACAAGGTATAAACATCTGAAAGTATTAGGTAAAGCCCAAACACAGTGTCTTAGATACATTTTTCACCCCAGAAATCGTAAATACACACTTAACTGGTAGGCAAAGGGTTAATCTGCTGAGGAGAGAAGGAGAGTCCAAGCACTGCATAGGTTACTCGTGAAGGGAAAGGAGAAAATGGTGTCTGTGACGACAGCCAATCAGAAACAAACACACAAAATGGGCGCTCATGGGAAATGTAATTTCCCTTCAAGTACCCCAAAAACAGTGCACGAAGCCCTGAGCCCCCCCCAAAGACTCAGAGCATTTACCGGATGTCAGGACAAGGGTAGACAAACAGAATGAGCCATCTCTGAAGTTGCTACGTTGAGTGGATGCAGATAGTCCGAAAGTGTAAAGTCCCATAGAGGTGAATGGAGCATGGCGTCTATGCAGTAAGGCGCGCAAACTTAAATAATGCAAAATAAGCAAAGCGAGTCTAAAGGTAGACAAACACATAATAAACACCAGAATAAGAGTAAATAACACTGAACTCAGTAGGGGAAGTGTAATAAACCCCATAAAAGTGCTCAAAATGGCAAACAAATGGTAAATTTACCACAGAAACCCCAGTGCTCCAAACCCTAACTGCCATACGTATAAACCCAATGGGTGCAGGAGTATGTAGTAGGAACTCCAAAGGAGAACCCTGTGTGGAGGGGAAGCGTGGGACAAGTGAACCTCAGCACTCAAAGGGTTGCTCACCTTTTTAGCAGATCTTCTGTCTTCATATTACCATTAGTAAAGAAGAAGCCTCAGTGGGCTTCTCTTAGGGTAAAAACATGCTAGACAAGATTTTCCCTTCAGGGCTGGAAGGTCCACAACAGCACTCCACCATTACGACGTCAGTAATGGTAATCCACCTAATGGTGGGTATTCCATATCTAACAGAAAACAATAAATGTAATTAAAAACTATAGCAGAACTGTTCTATTGCTTTGCTTGATCAAGGAACAAATCTTACTGGATGGGGATTGGCTGGCGCACAGGTAAGAGAAGGAAGACTCCACCCTGCACTTGTTTTCAAAAATTGTTACTGCCTAATTAAAGGGGCTGTCGCCTTCCCCTAAGTACCTGTAACCTATATTGGATGACTGAGAAAATGTATTTTTTAAGAACTGGTGCCCAAAACTGTACTCCATATTCTAGAAGAGGCCTAACCAAGGATTTATATAGAGGTAGAATAATATTAGCATCCTGTGCATCTCAGCCTCTTTTCATGTTTGTTTCTACAGCCCAAATGCATAACCTTACATGTATCTACATTAAGGGCTCAATCCAAAAGTTGGAGATGGCTGTTCTTTCTGCAGACAGCATTTTTTACAGCACAGTAAACTATTCAAATGTCTGTGCTGTGAAAAAAATACCGGCAAAAAAAAGCCGTCGTGTGTTAAATAGTGATGAGCGAGCACCCCAATGCTCGGATGTTCGGGTGCTCTGACCGAGCACCCCCTGAGGCTCGAGTGCTCGGCCGAGCACCCGAGCCCCATTGAAGTCAATGGGAGGACTCGAGCATTACACCAGGCACCCCCTGCTCTGATGAGGGGAGGGTGCCTGGTCCATAGGAAAAGGGCAGAAAAAGATGGAAACACTACAGAAATGGTTCAGGGACAGCATAGGGAGGATGTCTGGATGCACCTTGGACTCCAACATCGCTGCTGGGAACGATCTTTCGCCCGTAGTACGCCATTTTTACAGACTGACCATAAAACACACAAAAAGGAAAATAAAAACGACTTTAGGCGAAAAATTGTTACCAAACAATATTTGCTGTATATTTACTTGTATATCATCTGCAAATTATCCCAAAAATTTCCTTGATTTTCAGAACTGAGGCCATGATTAAGAGGGAAACGTGCGCAGAGGCAAATTCTCCCAAAAATTTCCTTGATTTTCAGAACTGAGGCCATGATTAAGATGGAAACGTGCGCTGAGCTGACCATCTAAAACATTATGGGTGAGGGTCTGCTGCAGAGCTGACCATCCTAAACATTATATGCGAAGGCCCGCTAGTGAGCTGACGCTATAAAACATTATATGAGAGGGCCCGCTAGAGAGCTGACCCAATAAAACATTATATGAGAAGGCCCGCTGGTGAGCTGACCTATATAAAAATTGGCAAACAGGGCCCGCTGGTGAGCTGGCCCTATATAAAAATTATATCACAGGGCCCGCTGGTGAGCTGGCCCTATATAAAAATTATATCCCAGGGCACGCTGGTGAGCTGGCCCTATATAAAAATTATAGCACAGGGCATATGGAAGAGGAGGAGGAGGATGAGAAGATTAAGAGTCAACCATATACCCGTTTTTTGGGTGGAAGGGGTGAATGGGAATACAGAGTATTCCCATCATTGTAAATAACATATATAAAGTGAGTTTATGTTCCCCCGGGGCTTTCCTCCAGTGGAGTGGAGAAGTCAGGGGAAATCCAGGCCTTGTTCATTTTTATAAGTGTCAACCTATCAGCATTGTCGGTGGAAAGGCGGATACGCTTATCTGTTATGATGCCACCAGCAGCACTAAATACCCGCTCAGACAGAACGCTGGCGGCAGGGCAGGCCAGCACCTCCAAGGCGTAGAGTGCCAGTTCATACCACGTGTCCAGCTTGGACACCCAGTAGTTGTAAGGCACAGAGGGATCATTGAGGACGCTGACACGGTCTGCTACGTACTCCTTCACCATCTTCCAAAACTTTTCCCTCCTTGTGACACTAGGCTGCGCATCAGGGTGAGGGTGCTGGCGGGGTGTCATGAAGGTGTCCCACGCCTTGGAGAGTGTTGCCCTGCCTTTGTCGGAACTGCTGTGTGCTCCCCTTTTCTCCCCTTCTCTGTTGGCCAAGGTAGCACGTACTCTGCCGCCAGCGTTGTCAGATGGAAAATTTTGGAGCAATTTTTCAACAAGAACCTTCTGGTATTGCACCATTTTGCTTGTCCTCTCCACCGGAGGAATGAGAGATGAGAAATTCTCTTTGTAGCGGGGGTCCAGAAGGGTGAACACCCAGTAATCCGTGTTGTCTAAAATGCGTACAACGCGTGGGTCACGGGAAAGGCAGCCTAACATAAAGTCAGCCATGTGTGCCAGAGTACCAACAGTCAAGATTTCGCTGTCCTCACCAGGAGGCTGACTCTCAATATCCTCATCCTCTTCCTCCTCTTCTGCCCACCCACGCTGAAGAGATGGAACTAAAGTTCCATGGCTACCCTCTGTAGCGGAGGCAACCGTGTCTTCCTCCTCCTCCTCCTCCTCCTCCTCCTCCTCCGCCTCCTCCAATTGTCGCTGAGAAGACGAAGTGAGGGTGCTCTGGCTATCACCTTGTGTAAGCTCTTCCTCCCCCATTTCCACCTCTTCCACATGCAAAGCGTCGGTTTTAATTGTGAGCAGCGAGCGTTTCAGTAGACACAGAAGTGGGATGGTTACACTGATAATAGCGTTATCGCCGCTCACCATCTGTGTCGATTCCTCAAAATTGCGTAAAACCTCGCAGAGGTCTGACATCCATTCCCACTCCTCACTTCTGATTACAGGAAGTTGAACGGAGAGGCGACGACCGTGTAACAGCTGGTACTCCACTACTGCCCTCTGCTGCTCACAAAGCCGGGCCAACATGTGGAAGGTGGAGTTCCAGCGCGTGCTCACGTCACACAGCAGCCGGTGAGCTGGCAATTGTAAGCGCTGCTGCAGCTTCAACAGGCCGGCCGAAGCTGTAGATGACTTACGGAAATGTGCACACACGCGGCGCACCTTGGTCAAGAGATCATGCACATTGGGGTAGGTTTTTAGAAATCGCTGCACCACTAAATTAAATACATGCGCTAGGCATGGTACGTGTGTGAGCTTGCCGAGCTCCAAAGCCGCCACCAAGTTACGCCCATTATCACACACAACCATGCCTGCTTGCAGGTTGAGTGGCGAGAGCCACTGCTCGGTCTGGTGACTAATCCCCTGCAACAGCTCTGAGGCCGTGTGCTGTTTGTCCCCAAGGCAGATCAGCTTCAGCACGGCCTGTTGACGCTTCCCCACTGCAGTGCTACACTGCTTCCAGCTACTGGCTGATGGGGGAGTGGCGGTGTGTGTAGAGAATTCGGAGGTGGAAACGGAGGAGGAGGAGCCAATAACGTAGGTGCTGGTGGAAACCCTGATGGAGGTAGGGCCCGCAATCCTCGGCGTGGGTAGCACCCGTGCCATCCCAGGGTCCGAGTCGCTCCCAGCCTCCACGACATTCACCCAGTGTGCCGTCAGGGAAATGTAGCGTCCCTGGCCACAAGCACTTGTCCATGTGTCAGTCGTTAAGTGGACCTTCCCAGTAACTGCGTTGGTCAGGGCACGGGTGATGTTACGGGACACATGGTGGTGTAATGCGGGGATGGCACACCGGGAAAAGTAGTGGCGGCTGGGGACCGCGTACCGAGGGACAGCTGCTGCCATCAGGCTGCGGAAGGACTCAGTGTCCACAAGCCTAAATGGCAGCATTTCGATGGCCAGTAATTTTGAAAGGTGTGAGGTTAGTGCTATGGCCTGTGGGTGGGTGGCTGGGTATTTTCTCTTGCGCTCAAATGCCTGGGGTAACGACATTTGGACGCTGTGCTGGGACAGGGAAGTGGATGTGGTCGCTGATGGTGCTTCAGATGCTACAGGTGCAGGGCGGGAGGTATGCGGGCCTGCGCCTTCGACAGGCGATTGGCCGGCACCGAAAACAGGGGAAGAGGAGGCAGTGGTGTGGCCTGCAGACACAGATGGGCGATCCAGGCGTTCCTCCCACTTACTACGGTGCTTGGATGCCATGTGTCGGATCATGCTGGTGGTGGTGAGGTTTCTAGTGTTCATGCCTCGGCTCATTCTGGTGTGGCACAGGTTGCAAACTACAAATCTTTTGTCGTCCGCACTTTCCTTAAAAAAACGCCATACCGCGGAACACCTACCCCTTGGCAAGGTAGATTTACGCAAGGGGGTGCTCCGTGGAACATTTGCGGGCCGGTTTGGTGCGGTCCGCCTTCTTTCTGTAGCCACACCACTGCCTCTTCCAGCCTGTTGCGGTGCTGCAGATGGCTCACCCTCAGGACTGCTGTCATCGCTCGGCTCTACACCTTCCCAGGTGGGGTCAGTCACCTCATCGTCCACCAAGTCCTCCTCCACTTCCTCACTCTGATCATCCTCCTCAAGTCTTGATCCCACCACATACTCGGTCATTGACAACTGTATAACATTCTCCTCAACAAGGTCTTGAGAAGGAAATAGTGGTTGATTTAATGGCAACTGTGTCTCATCATCATCATCATCATCCACTACTTCCTTTGACCTTAAATGCCGTTCACATCTGTCATCTTCTTGTGATTGGGTAGCCTCTAGAGGTTGTGAATCAGGGCACAAGATGTCATGTTCCTCTGCAAGCGTGCTTGGAGAGAGGGTCAAATGAAGGATTGGTGATGAGACGAGCTCATCACTATATCCCAGTGTGGGATCACTTCTTTGACCAGACCGTGTATGGTGGGAGGAAGGATGATCAGAGTGAGGATTATGTTGACCAGACTCTTGGCTACTGAGAGTGGACTTGGTGGAAGACAGGGTGGTGCTTAACCGACTGGAAGCAGTATCAGCTGTCATCCAACCGACCACCTGTTCGCACTGGTCGGACCTCGAGAGTGATGTCCTGCGACGCCCTGTGAAATCAGACATGAAGCTAGGTATGGTGGATGTCTTTCTTTCTTGTGCTCTGGCACCAGGCACAGTTTCTCCGCGTCCTGACCCGCGCCCTGAACTTTCAGGATCACGTCCACTTCCCCGTCCCTTTTTACCCGCCTTCTTCATCTTACACGATATATATGACTTTAATATATATGAGTTTGAAAACTTAACAGTATTTCTTACTATTCTGCAACTCTGCAGAGTACACAGAATAGGCTGCTAAACTGCGGTGACACACACTGAATGGAATAAGTGACTTTAATATTTGAGTTTGAAAAATTAACAGTATTTCTTACTATTCTGCAACTCTGCAGAGTACACAGAATAGGCTGCTAAACTGCGGTGACACACACTGAATGGAATAAGTGACTTTAATATTTGAGTTTGAAAAATTAACAGTATTTCTTACTATTCTGCAACTGTTCAGAGTACACAGAATAGGCTGCTAAACTGCGGTGAAACACACTGAATGGAATATGTGACTTTAATATTTGAGTTTGAAAACTTAACAGTATTTCTTACTATTCTGCAACTCTGCAGAGTACACAGAATAGGCTGTTAAACGGCGTTGAAACACACTGAATGGAATATGTGACTTTAATATTTGAGTTTGAAAACTTAACAGTATTTCTTATATTTCTGGAACTGTACAGAGTACACAGAATAGGCTGTTAAACGGCGGTGAAAGACACTGAATGGAATATGTGACTTTAATATTTGAGTTTGAAAACTTAACAGTATTTCTTACTATTCTGCAACTCTGCAGAGTACACAGAATAGGCTGTTAAACGGCGTTGAAACACACTGAATGGAATATGTGACTTTAATATTTGAGTTTGAAAACTTAACAGTATTTCTTATAATTCTGGAACTGTACAGAGTACACAGAATAGGCTGTTAAACGGCGGTGAAAGACACTGAATGGAATATGTGACTTTAATATTTGAGTTTGAAAACTTAACAGTATTTCTTATAATTCTGGAACTGTACAGAGTACACAGAATAGGCTGTTAAACGGCGGTGAAAGACACTGAATGGAATATGTGACTTTAATATTTGAGTTTGAAAAATTAACAGTATTTCTTACTATTCTGCAACTCTGCAGAGTACACAGAATAGGCTGTTAAACGGCGTTGAAACACACTGAATGGAATATGTGACTTTAATATTTGAGTTTGAAAACTTAACAGTATTTCTTATAATTCTGGAACTGTACAGAGTACACAGAATAGGCTGTTAAACGGCGGTGAAAGACACTGAATGGAATATGTGACTTTAATATTTGAGTTTGAAAACTTAACAGTATTTCTTATAATTCTGCAACTGTACAGAGTACACAGAATAGGCTGTTAAACGGCGGTGAAAGACACTGAATGGAATATGTGACTTTGATATTTGAGTTTGAAAAATTAACAGTATTTCTTACTATTCTGCAACTCTGTAGAGTACACAGAATAGGCTGTTAAACGGCGTTGAAACACACTGAATGGAATATGTGACTTTAATATTTGAGTTTGAAAACTTAACAGTATTTCTTCCTATTCTGCAACTCTGCACAGTACACAGAATGTGCTGCTAAACTGCGGCGAAGCACACTGAATGGAATATGTGACTTTGATATTTGAGTTTGAAGACTTAACAGTATTTCTTCCTATTCTGCAACTCTGCACAGTACACAGAATGTGCTGCTAAACTGCGGCGAAGCACACTGAATGGAATATGTGACTTTGATATTTGAGTTTGAAGACTTAACAGTATTTCTTCCTATTCTGCAACTCTGCACAGTACACAGAATGTGCTGCTAAACTGCGGCGAAGCACACTGAATGGAATATGTGACTTTGATATTTTAGTTTGAAGACTTAACAGTATTTCTTCCTATTCTGCAACTCTGCACAGTACTCAGAATGTGCTGCTAAACTGCGGCGACGCACACTGAATGGAATACGTGACTTTGATATTTTAGTTTGAAGACTTAACAGAATGTGCTCTAATCTGCAACTTTGCACACTAAACAGAATGTGCTCTAATCTGCAACTTTGCACACTAAACAGAATGTGCTCTAATCTGCAACTTTGCACACTAAACAGAATGTGCTCTAATCTGCAACTGTGCACACTAAACAGAATGTGCTCTAATCTGCAACTTTGCACACTAAACAGAATATATATATATTTTTTTTTTTTTTTTTTGTTTTTTTCCCCCCACACCAAATAACCTGCTGCCCCCACACACAGTAGTCCTAAAAAGGACTTTTGGTTCTTTTTTTTTCACAATTTTTGTTTTTTTCCTCCCTACACTGCCTTTCCCTTCCTATCCTCAGCTCTCCCTGGCTCAGACTGAGCCGAACTCGCTGGTCAGGTGCTATACAGCACCTGACCACGGGTTCTGGCCAGCCAATCAGTGTAATGCCAGCAGCCAACATGGCTGCTGGCATTACACCGATGTCAGAGCCTCCCTGCACGTTTATTGGCTGCGCAGCAGCCGCAAAACGTGCGGGGAGGAGACCCGAACATGGCGGGCGAGCACATGCGGTACTCGTACGAGTACCGCCATGTGCCGAGCAGAGCGATGCTCGAGCCGATCCGAGCATCGGCCGAGCATGCTCGCTCAACACTAGTGTTAAAGTTAAGAGGTGTTTTCATCCATTGAAAATGATGAAAACACCGTAAATAGCAATTCTAATGTCTGTGTTAGCCAAGAAAAGGCGATAAGGGACTCAAGTTATCACAGGAAAGTTAAGACCTATTTTATTATTTTTAACTTGAGTCCCTTATCGCCTGTTTAAACAACCGGCGCAAAAAAAAAAAACCTAAGTCCTCAGTGGATGTATTAATATGGGGCTCAATACATCTAAAGGATGAAAAATGTTTCAAAAGTTAGTAGAATTAACCCTATGAGTGCCAGTGGAGTATAATTACCCCACCGGCATTCCAAGGGTTAACCCGACTAAGTAAAAAAACATCACATTAAAAGTAACACTTACCATTAATCCTGATGTCCAGCTGAGTCCTCAGCTTCCTGGTCATCTTCTGTCCTCTTCTCTTCTATTTTCCCTTCTTCTTTCTTCTTTTCAGTCTTCTTTCTTTCTTCTCTTGTATCTTGTCTTCTTGATGTAAAAACACAAAAAAATATAAATTAAAAGCATACATATGTGGCACATGAATACATTGTTTAACCCCTTGAGTGCCAGAGGGGTACACAATGCATTCCAAAGCAATGCGTTGAGTACCTCTCTGGGGCTCAAAGGGTTAAATGATGCAGTAGTGTGCCGGTTGTTCAAATATAAAGCCCCCCATGCACATTAAATGTTCCTAAGTAATGCCAGGACAATAGTATTGCCATAAGTTAAATTGCCAAAATAATACTTCGCATTAATATCTTTTGTTGCTGTCTCCACCACTGTGTGAAGCTGCTGAGGCGGCAGGCGGAGACAGAATAATGCGCCCCCCCCTCATGTCCACTGGCCGATGCCTGCTCCGGTCTGAGGGAATTAGAATTGAGACTGCCCTTATATATGGGCACTCTTACTTCTAATTGTCTCACAGCTATTGGCTGGGATACGCACCTCCCAGCCAATCAGCTTTGAGCGGCTGTGCTTTAAACTGATAAAGTTGTCTTGGCATTACTTAGGAACATTTAATATGCATGGGGTCATTTATATTTGAACAACCGGCACACTACTGCATCATTTAACCCTTTGAGCCACAGAGAAGTACGCAATGCATTGCTTTGCAACGCGTTGCGTACCCCTCTGGCACTCAAGGGGTTAAACAATGTATTAGTATGCCGCATATGTATGCTTTTCATTTATATTTTTTTTTGTGTTTTTACAGAAAGAAGACAAGGTACAAGAGAAGAAAGAATGGAGATAGAGACAGACAGTCGATGAAAGGTAAGTGTAACACGAATTATTTAACGATCGGCAGCAATCGTTAGTTTTTTTTCCTTTGAAGTTCCCAAAACTGCTGGTATTTACCGGTATTTTGGGAACTTAACACACAAAATGGACATTTGGACGCGACTCCAGTTTTGTGGCCTAACGTCAGTTGTGCTTAATGCTGGTAGGACATTTGAATACCAACCAGGAATTTTTATTTTATCGGTCGGTAACCATTTTGCCCTACCGGCATTTATTTACTCCAACATTTGGATCGAGCCCTAAATGTCATCTGCCACTTTTCTGCCCATTCACTCAGTTTATCTAAACATTAGACCAACTTGAAAAGGTTCCATTTACAACAACTCTCTGCCATCTATCATTTAGCCAGTTCTCAGTCCATGTATAGATATCACCGCCCAAACTGAAGTCTTTTAATTTATGCAGTAATCTGTTGTAAGGCACTGTATCTAAAGCTTTTGCAAAAGCCAAGTATTCTACATCAACAGCAATTCCCTTTTCCATATTATTACTTATCCTTTTGTAAATTGCAGGTAAGATAGTATGACATGATTTATTCTTCTTAACCTACTAATAATATTTTTCTTCATATAGTTCTCAATACTGTCAGTTAGTAACCCTTCTAATATCTTACTCACTATGGAAGTCAAGCTCATAGGTCTAGAATTTCCTGGTTTCGATCTTGCCCCTTTTTTGAACAATGTAACTATACCAACTTTCCTCCAATCACAGGGCACTATGCATGATGAAAGTGAATCAATAAATATTAAGTAGAATGGTCTTGCTATTACTGAACTAAGTTTCTTAAGTATCCTTGGGTGTATACCATCAGGTCCAGGTGCTTTGTTAACCATAATCTTTTGGACGTTGTCCTCAGTATGCCATGTATATGATGGAGGAAATTCTGTGGTTTTGTCTATTTGCCCATATCCTGTCATTGTTGCTTCCTTTTTCTATACTGATGCAAAGAATATATTTAAGGTGCTAGCCATAGCCTTATATTTACTAATCAATTCACCTGTCTCAGCCATAAGAGGACCAATATCAACCTTAACCTTTTTCTTACTTGTATATTTGTAGAATTGTTTAGGATTGGTCTTGCTCTCATTTGCAATATTTCTCTTATTTTCAATTTTAGCTAGTTAAATTGCTTGTGTGCATATTTTATTACATTCTTTATTATTTTTTTTTAAATGATGCAGCTGAAACATCTGACAAACACTTTAAAAGGCTGTTTCTTATTTCTCATTTACCTGCAAACCTCATTATTAAGCCACATTGATTTCACTTTACTCATCTCGTGCTTATTCCCCAATGGTATATATTGATGTGTATATTTGTCCAAGAGCATTTTAATTAAATTCCATGATTCTTGTGCATTTCTTTATCTCTGAATATTACAACCCACTGAATATTGATTAATATTGTTTTTAGCTTTGTAAATTTAACCTTTTAAAAATTGACTGTTTTGGTTCAACCCTTAGTCTACTGGGTTTCTCATAACAAATTTCAAAGATACCATATAGTGGTCACTGCTGCCTAAATGTTCCTTTACTTATATATTGTTTATCATGTCATAATTGTTTCAGAGCACTGGGTCAAGCAAGGCCTGGTTGGCTACTCTAGTAGCTGGAACATACAATTGTCATTAATCAAATAATTTCCCTTTGTTGGGCTGCAAATCATACTGCTCCAGTCAATTTCAGGATAGTTGAAATCTCCCATTATAATTACATTTCCTGACCTAGAAGCCTTTTCCTCTTGCAGTAAAAGTTGGGCTTCCTCAAACTCCCCAATATTAGGTGGCTTGTAGCAAATCCCCATTCATTTTTTTTTATTCTGTGTGCCCCCAGTGTGAATTACAACCCACAGGGCTTCTACATTTTCATTGGACCCTTCATTTAGATCTTCCCTTATACTAGGTTTTAAAGCATGCTTTACATATAGGCATACCCCCTCCCGTTTTATTAACCATATATCTCTTAAAAGGAACTAACTCTCTAGATTGAGTGCCAAGTTATTTGTATCATCTAACCAGGTTTCAGACACACCAATTAGATCATACCACTCATACATTGCAGTCATTTCTAGTTTCCCCATCTTACTAGCCAGACTACGAGCATTTACATGCATACATTTTGTCTTTTTTTTTTGTCATTCTGAAAGATTTCTTACTTTGTAAAATGTATTTGCCTTTTATCAGAGTGTAACAATGGCACCTCCCTATTAGATGAACTAGCCCATTACTCCTTTCCACCCCATGCCTTCTCTAATCCCATTCCCTCAATTATACTACAGTCCCCATCCTGTGTTGCATCACCCTTTCCCCAATTTTCTAGTTTAAAGTCTTGTCCAACTTTATAACCATAGTAACTCCTAGCACCGTGGACCCCCTTCCTCTTAGGTGCAATCCATTTTGATGATAAAGATTGTCCCCAAGGGAAAAGGCTGCCCAGTGCTCTCGAACCCAAACCCTCCTGCATACACCATGCATTTAATGCCTTAATTTCCCCTTGCCTTTCTGATGTAGTATTTCAGAAAATACTACCTAAGAGGTCCTCTGCTTAAGCTAATCACCTAAATCCCTGAAATCCTTCTTAATGGACCTACATTTTTCACTGACTTTGTCATTAGTACCAACATGTACCATGACAGCCGGGTCATACCCAGCCCCTCCAAACAACTTATCAACCCGATCTGCCACATGTTGAACTCGAGCACCCGGAAGACAGCAAACTGTTCTTTTGTAGCAATCCTGGAAACATATTATCCTGTCTTCCTAATATTAGAATCCCCTACAATCACCATCTGTATAGGTTTGCCTGAGTCCTGGATCCCGTCGTTGCTAGAGGGACTGTTCTCCCGGCTGTTAGAGAGAACAGTCCTCTTCAGCAAAGGCATTTCCTTGCCAACATCATAACTCAATGTAACAAATCTGTCAGGGTTAGTAAATACAGGAGTGTCCTCCATTTTCATCTGCCCCTCTCTTACTATGTTTAACTGCAACACATCTGGCTACCTGCTCTTTCTTTGTGCAGTCTCCACCCCAAGAACTACCTACTACAGATTCCATCTGCTCAGTCAGCAGACCTCTCTCAAGATTGGCCTTCTCCCTCAATGTTGCAACTTGACTTTCCAAATCTCTAATTCGAGTTTCCAGAGAGACTACTTGCTCACATCCGCCACAGAGGTATACACCCTGGAACGGTTGTTCCAGGTGTGAAAACATATGGAAGCTTGTGCACTGAGTTAAATGGACAGTCATGCTACCACTCATATTATGCCAGTTACCAAAAGTTAAAAGCAGGCAGAAAAAAAATCTGCACAATAAGGTTAATAAATATGCGTTCCCCTGTGTAATCCCTGTATTTGAACCCTGTTATTTAAATTCCCACCACTTACCACATCCACATCAGTAACATCACTACTCCTCTTATCTGCCCCAGAGCCCTGGGAAATTTTAGGAGTGCTTCTGATGCTGATGTGTGTAGTACCTCTGACCTTCTGATAGTGTGTCTCCCAGTCAGACGTGTGGCTGTGCTACAGGTGGGATTTCATTGAGGCGGTACCTAGGTGTGAGCCTGCTTTACCCCTTGCTCACATGATTTTTCCACAGACAACAGAAAGTAGCATGCTTAGCGTTTTGGATCATGGATGAAGTATACAGTGGACTTCATGTATTGTGGGGTTCACAGGCACTGCTACAACTACTGTGGCTAGATGTTGATGTAATTCTACTACTACTTAGTGTCAAAGGTGCTGCATTTCAGGCAGCAGCAGAGACACTCACAGCATAGCTAAGGATGAGGATAATAATAACCTTTGTTGTTGTTGCTGCTGGTTATTCAACCCTAGTAGTGCGTGTGGTGAGTGGGGCTTGGACTTGGAAGTGGTGACAATGCTGAGGATGATTGACAGGATGACTGTGCATTTTTGCTTGTACAAGGTCAGAGTTTCCAATTGTTTCGCAAATAGTTTATCAACAGGCACAGTGCTCCTTTTTAGTGGTGGAAGTTTGAGCCTTTGCCTTCCAGTTAACTTTCTGCCCATGTCATCATCTCTCTCACTCTCAACTTCATCTGTATATAAACAAGAGGAGGATGCAGGAGGAATATATTCTAGATCTACATCAACATCAGGTCATCCTCAGCATTGCCCATCGCTTCTTGCCCACTACCTTCATAAGCTTTCAGAGGTCTCAAACAATGTCTTTTTCCTTTTACTTTCACAAAGTACTCTACTAGTTTGAGGACAGGTGTTTTTCTGTATGTTTGTCTCGCTGTTAGATGTAGCAGTTAGTTGAGCTGCTACACCTTCTTCTATTATGCTATCATCAACATGTGTTGTTTTTGGGTTTTTTTTAATAGTGCTGGTGGGAGTGGAACTTTTGGTGGCACCTTAACAAACTGCATCCTCCCTGGGAGGAGAGGGATCACCATCATTTATTGCACAAGTTGCAGCAACCATGGCTGCAGTCAGTTTTTGAACTACCACTTTACTCGCATGTCCCTGCACTGCTCTTACTACTTTCACTCTGTTGTGTGTTTTTACTCTAAAATACACAACAGAACTGATGGCGTGTGATGTCTTGCCTTAGTCCTCAACAAAACACTCAATCTCATCTGGTATCAATCAAGTCTGCCTCCATCACACAGCTCATGTCAGGGTCCCAATCAACTGTCAACTTACTTTTATTTTCTTTTTTTGTTTTTTAAAATGTTGTCTACCCTATCCAATCACTGGCCCCCCAAAAAAATCTGTTAAACAACAACTTTCCCCAGACTCCCCACCACACAGAGAGTTACTCGGACCACAGCTGCTTGTGTCCTTCAAATCAAATCAGTCAATATGTTGTGGTATTTAGGGTCAACCTCTTTTGCTTCTCACACCCCCAGACACATCTTACACAGAGATAACACCACCAGGGAATTTGGTCCACAGCTGAATGTATCTTTCATATCAAATTGGTCAGGCAGAATGTTGGGGTATTTGGGGTCAACCTCCTTTGTTCCCTTCTCAGTCACACCTACAGACACCTCCAACACAGAGATGATAACAGCATGATCTGCAAGGAACTTGGACTGCAGCTGCCTGTGCCTTTCAAATCAAACCAGCCAGAGTTTTTGGGTATTTGGGGGTCAACCACCTTCCCCCTTTCCTGTACCCCACACTCCCCTAATACAGAGAACACATATTCTGCCTACAAGACTCCCTAAACTACGCCTTAATTCCACCATCTTCTCTAGCACAAAAATGATCTGCTCTCTCTTCTGCTCACAAACACAGAATGGCATGCTGTGGGAACGTGCAACCCCTTATAGAATATGCCTGCAGGAAAAATGTGCTCGGTAGAAATTCAGTATTCCCACTGATATTTCAATGTAATGAGCTAGGTGGAAAAAAGGAGAAAAAGGCATTTTTCTCCTGTTTCGCTTTTGAGGCGAAAACATTCACCTAACCCTAGTAGAAACCAGTAAAGATTTGCAAGCAAATGCATAAAATAGTTTTGGACTAGAGATTCAAATGACAAGTAGATGGGAGAGTAAAAGACACTGTACCACTTGATGCCATGGAGACGTCAAAGAGTGGACATGAAGTAGCTTGAAGGCATTGCATTGGTTTGTCTTTGATAGCCACCTGGCCAAATGTAATAATGCATTGGACGGCATAATTGATTTCTGCATATAGCACAGATATATTTTCTGATGCATGAGGGAGTTTAAGCGTGTTGTAAGTGATGTGTTTGGGGATGTGAAGTCAATGAGAGGGGCCTAAGATGAAGCCCTTGCCTAATTATCTAAGCATTAGATGTTTAATGATGAGGCATCTTCCTTTGTTGACAAGAGGTTAGGGCATTCAAATGAAGAGGCTGGGTAGGCCACTGAGCCTTTGTGATGTCCTTTAGAAAAGCATGTAAGTAGAAATGAGACTATAGCTTTGTACAGGTAACTCCGGAAACATTGATAGGGGATAGCCAACTAATCTGCTACATGATTTTGACATACAGACTTAGGGTGATCCTTGTGTGACGGGGAACGGATGTGCAGTAGCCAAAAACCATTGTAGAAAAGATGTGGGGATTAAAGCTATTGCTCATAGGTGATTCACCTACATACTAAATTTGATTAACATTATTACGGGTGGAGTTATGAGAGGATGAATTTAGAAACAAGAGTGGGCTGGGATAGTAGAAGTAGTGGGGTAGCTGAAGGATGGTTCTGAATTGGTGGGGCAAATATGGGAATGAAGGCAGCATGATGTGAAGGAAGCTCCAGTCTGTAGTAAAGTTTAGCTGAGTTAAAGAAGCTGCAGCTTTGGCTTATCAGAACTAGTGGTAGTTGTAGAAGGCATGGCTTTCTATCACGGTGCTCATGCTGTTCAGTGACTTTCTGTCAGTTTCCACTCCTGCCTAATGCCTATTGGGTGCACTGTGATTGTCCCGCCCAGTCTTGTCCTTAAATACTGGGTTCTGGCACATCTCCGGTGCCCTTTCATGGTGTTCCAGTACCAGCGCTTGTTCCTGATTCTTGTGAGCTCTCAGTGTATCAACCCGGCCTGCCTGACTACTCTGCATCTTGTTTCCTGCCTGTGTACCGACCCGGACTGCCTGACCATTCTGCTTCTCATCTCCTGTTCCGTGTACCGACTTGGCTTGGCTGACTTTCCTGCTCCATGTCCCAACTTGGATTGGCTGAGGTTCCTGCTCCATGTACCGACTTGGACTGTTCTACGTTTCTGTGCTGTGTGGATCCCGCCCGGTCGGGCTGCTGCCTCCTCTGCACACTCTGACTGGTCTCCGGTTAAGGGTAGTGCTTGTCGCTCGCTGTCTCTGGACAGCTCTGCAGATTGGTCTTGGTTGCCTCTGTGTCGCCCCGGTGACATTACTATTGGTCTGTATTACGAGCCGTTCCAGGGTTGGTGCCTCTCAGGGCGAGTTGCTCAGTTTTCCATTTCTGCTACGGCAGTGCCCACGCTGACCAGATTCTGTTACTGCTATGGCAGTGCACAAGCTGCTCATGTCTCCGTTACTGCTATGGCAGTAACCAGTTGCCTAGTCTCCATTACTGCTACGGCAGTGCTCAAGTGGCTCAGTCTCCGCTACTGCTACGGCAGTGCTCAAGTTGCTTGGTCTCCGTTACTGCTACGGCAGTGTTTAAGTCACTCAGTCTCCGTTACTGCTATGGCAGTGTTCAAGTTGCTTAGTCTCCGTTACTGCTACGGCAGTGCTCAAGTTTGTGACGGAACTGTCGCGACTATGGGAGATATTTTTGTGTTAGAGACTATTTCTACCCAAAAGACAAACAACCATAGACTGAGCTTAGCCATAGTTGCTTCCAATAAATTTCTGGAGTGCAGAGAGGGTGGGGGTTGGGCTTTGCTTCCACTCTACTCCAGGCCTGTGCTAAGGAATGTTAATTGATTCCTGCTGTGCTTCCTTGACCAATCAGAGGAGGTTATTGATGAGCCAGTTAAGAATGTAGGATTTCAAGTCTTAATCTGCATTCTTATCCTGATAAGGATGCTGGTGACTGATTGGTCAAGCATAGAAACACTGTCCCAAGTCCTCGTTTGCATGCTGATCTAGATAAGAGTCTCTGTAGTGTATATAAGCTGTGTGTTTGAGTCAATAAAAGAGAGTTCTTCCCTTCATCAAGTCTCAGCTGATGTTTGGGAACAGGAGGGTCAGTTTACTATTGGAGTGTTATTCTGAGGGAGAAGGGAACTATAAAAGAGGTATCCAGCTTATGATACAAGGCGTCACGTTACAAAGTTGCTCAGTCTCTGCTACGGCAGTCCATAACTGTCTGGTATCCATTATCTTGGGCGTTACTCGAATTAAAGCTCTCACCTCTGTTTGAGCTTCTTAAAAGGCTTTGCTACACTAGGGCCTGTCAACATTCGCTGCCTACTATTAACCCATGCAGTACTGATAAACTGGGACTCACACAAGATCTGCCTGACCTGTGTCAGTATATTGTTCTATGGACTCTCTACTTATACTGGACCTGTGTGGGCTTACCTCTGTATAACCTGTCTAGTGGTTGTACTATATTATGCATATATTAGAGGACCTGTGAGGGTTATTGTGATCTTTATTGTTTAATAAAATTGTGTTTTATCCAAACCTACTGAGTCTGTGTGTCGAACAAATCGTTACACTTTCATACTTGTAACCAATATCAACCAACAGAACTAGGTAGTGGTCAAGTTCTTGTGTGTGGTGTGGGCAGCTTAGCAAAGAATATCTCAGAACACTAAATTCTAGAATGGAAAGCTTTTCTGTAATGATGATGGTCTTTAGCTTTAAGCATGAAGTAGACATCAACATATGGTTTAAAGGTCCTAGGAGGGAGATAAGGTTGAAACCTTTTCTTCAGGGATGTTTCTGTGAAGACAGCTATGGAAAAAGATTAACATATTAATAACTTGAGGTGACAAAGGGAGAGGATCAGGGATGACTACAAAGGGTGGTGGTGGACAGTGTTTCACTCTTCTCAGTTGAAACAGAATAATGTAAAACTCTTAAATGAGGTTGATGAGTTTGTGAATTTTAACCAGTGGTTGTTGATCTGGGGGGCTGGCACAGGAGATGCAATAGTTCTACTTTCTTACTTGAGGTTGTAAAGGCTAGTCCTTTCCTAGAGAATGCTTTCAAAAGCTTAGGGACTATCCAAGCCCTGAGATTTAGAGGACTGTCGGAGGTAGGTGAGAGCTTTTGGAATGGAAGGTGGAGCTATAGAAAAGGTGTTAGAATCAGATATGTTGTGGACTCAAAGCTCAGCCATTTCTTATTGTAAGTAAACTGAAGAAGAAGCAGAGAGATGATAACGTTGGAAGGCAATAAAATGGAGGGGGAGCTGGCTTCCACCAAGAGGAAAAGAGATTGAACTGGTCCTTCACCTCCACAAGCAGGAAAAGACAGTGTGATAACTCCTCAAAAATGCTGAAGGGCTAAGTAACTTGTGCTAGTCCTTTGGTCTCCTCAAGGAGGTAAGTAATTCATGCTAGCTCTTTTACCTCTATGAAGTGGAAAATAGGATTTTAGTCTTACCTGTTAAATCCTTTTCACTTAGTCCATACAGGTCACTGGTACCATGGGATGTGTAGTCCCCTTTAATAGGCAGGAACAATTATGCAAATAATTTGCAAGGGGCGGAGCCTCCCCTCTTACTTAAGCCACCTTCTGGCCAGAGCCACCCATATTGATTTGAGACCCTAAACTGACCCCAGGTAAGCAAAAAGAAAGACTCCTGTGAGCATGCCCGAACGGTCTCCCACTGAATGCCACAGGAGAGCCAAGACTGGTCCCTTGACAGGGTGGGAGACCAGTGACCTGTATGGACTAAGTGAAAAGGATTTAACAGGTAAGACTAAAATCCTATTTTCACTGTCGTCCAATACAGGTCACTGGTACCATGGGATGTACAAACATTGAGCTGATCCAGAGGCGGGAAGTAAGGCAAGGACCAGGCGCAAGGCCCAAGTCACTAGAACTGTTAACCAGTTGATAACATAGCCCAAACTGTAAGTGTCAACGGACACCAATCAAGGGAACAATCCCTGAACTTAACACAGCACACGGAACACGAGCCAACCGGGCTCAACAGTAAGGAAGCACTAAGGATCACAGAGCGGAAGACCTACACAGGCAAGACTGCCTCCAGGACCTTCCTTCCAAAGCTGGCATCAGCCGATGCCAGTACATCAACTCGGTAGTGCTTAGAAAAAGTGTGCACAGAGGACCAAGTGGCCGCTCTGCACAGTTGATCAGCAGAAGCTTGATTCTTGTAGGCCCAGGAGGCCCCAATAGATCTGGTGGAATGGGCAGTCACCCTGAAGGGAACATGCTTATTCCTCAACTTATAGGCTTCACGGATGGTAGCCTTAATCCAAGAGGCAATGGTAACTTTGGAAGCCGGTCTTCCTGCCCTAGGCCCCTCAGGAATGACGAATAGAGCGTCAGACTTCCTGATAGATTCGGTGCGGTGAACATAAAACTTGAGGCAACGCACCACATCCAACAAATGGAGATCTCTTTCCTTGTCAGATGAAGGATTAGGGCAGAAAGAGGGAACCACAATCTCCTGATTGATGTGAAACTCAGACACAACCTTGGGTAAGAATTCCTTGGTAGTGCGAAGCACAGCCTTATCCTTGTGGAACACCAGGTAAGGAGGTTTACAAGACAATGCCTGTAACTCTGCCACCCGGCGTACTGACACAATAGCCAAAAGGAAGGCCATCTTCCAAGTCACAAGACGTAATGGAATGGAAGCCAAGGATTCAAACGGTGGTCGCTGAAGAACTCCCAGCACCAAATTGAGATCCCACTGGGGAGCAGGACTCTTGAAGGCAGGTCGAACATGAGTCACACCTTGGAAGAAGACTTTCACATCAGGAAGGATGGCAATCCGTTCCTGGAAAAACACAGACAAGGCAGAGGTCTGAACTTTGAGGGAACTCAGACTGAGCCCCTTGTCCACACCGTCCTGCAAGAAGGCCAGGACAGTGGGAAGATGGAAGTCAAGAGACAACTGCTTGACAGAGCACCATGTCACGAAAGTTGACCAAATGCGATGATAGATCTTGGAAGACACAGGCTTACGAGCACTGAGCATCGTCGACACCACAGAAGGAGAAAAGCCTTTCTTAGCTAGAATCGAGGATTCAACCGCCATGCCATCAAACGGAGAGAGTGAACATCCTCTTTCCACAGATACCCCTGAAGAAGCAGGTCCGGACGGGCTGGAAGTGGGATCGGATCCTTCACTGACATGGCCATCAATTCCGGAAACCAGGACTGGCGAGGCCAGTTTGGAGCAATCAGGATGACAGGACAACGTTCTCTCTTCAACTTCTGAATAACTCTGATCAATAGAGGAAGAGGGGGGAAGATGTAAGCCAGGGAGAAGTCCCAAGGGATCGACAAGGCATCCACCGCTAGAGCAAGGGAGTCCCTCAGACGGGAGCAAAACACCGGAACCTTCCTGTTGTGTCTGGTAGCCATCAGATCCACCACTGGCATCCCCCACCGTTGAGTGAGCATGTGAAACACCTCTGGGTGAAGAGCCCATTCTCCGCTGTCGACGGTGTGACGACTGAGGAAGTCTGCCATGACGTTGTCCACGCCTGGAATGTGAACTGCAGAGATGACAGGCACGTGATCTTCTGCCCAAGACAAAATATCCTTGACTTCCCACCAGGCGGAACCGCTTCTTGTGCCGCCTTGTCTGTTGATGTAAGCCACCGCCGTGGCGTTGTCGGACTCTACTCTGACTGGAAGACCGGTCAATTGAGACTCCCAGTGCCTCAGGGCCAGCCGGACAGCTCGAAGTTCCAGAACATTGATGGAGAGCATGGATTCCTCCAGACCCCATTTCCCCTGAGCACTGAAGCGACCCCAGACTGCACCCCAGCCCCGAAGGCTGGCATCCGTTGTGACTGTGGTCCAATGAGGAACTAGAAAGGATTTCCCTTTCAAGAGATGAGAGAGATCTAACCACCAGTGCAGACTCGACTCGACATGAGGAGGAAGAGAAACAGACAGATGTTGATGATCTGGATGATTCCTGCACGTCTGGATCACAAATCTCTGAAGATCCCTGGAGTGGGCCATGGCAAATGGTACTGCTTCGATCGTGGAAATGAACTTCCCCACTAAGGACGACAACTTCGGAACTGGAATTTCGTCCATGTCCAGAATCCCAGCCACTCTGACGGCTATCTGGTGAGCCACGTCCTCTGGAAGAAACACCATGCATTGGCGAGTGTCGAACAGGAGACCCAGGAACAGAAGCCTCTGAGAAGGAATCAAGTCCGACTTGTCCAGATTCAGGATCCATCCGTGACGGTTCAGGGTGTGCATGCACCTCTGCAACTGCTGGTGGAGAAGCTCCGCTGAGGAGGCCTTCAGTAGGAGATCGTCCATGTAGGGTGTCACTCTGATCCCATCCTGATGGAGCACCGCTATCAAGGAGCCCAGCACCCGCTGGAAGACTTGAGGAGCTGTAGTCAGTCCAAAGGGGAGCGCTGTAAATTGAAAGTGTCCCCTGTGGCAGGCAATCCTGAGATACTTCCTGCTCTCTGGATGAATAGGGATGTGAAGATAAGCATCCTGAAGGTCCAGGGAGGCAAGAAACTCCCCTGGAGACATTGCTGCAATCACAGAGCGCAGGGACTCCTGGCGGAAGTGGGAAGTCACCACATAGGCATTGAGATCTTTGAGATCCAAGATGGGACGGGCTCCTCCGTCCTTTTTGGCTACCACAAACAGGTTGGAATAAAATCCTGAACCTGTGTCCCCCTGCGGAACCGCCTCCAGGACCTCTTTGTCCTAGAGATCCTGAATAGCGTCGTCGAACAGACGCCTTTTTGAGGGTTCCTGAGAAGGACGAGTAAAATGGAACCGAAAAGGAGGAAGGGAAGAGAAAGGGATCCTGTATCCCTCTGACACCACCTGAAGAACCCATGGGTCCGCCACTGACTCCTCCCAAGACCGGCGAAAGATGCGGAGACGACCGCCTACAGCCGGATGCGGACCCGGGTTCGGCGAGTCATGCCGAAGCAGTCTTGGAGGTCTTGGCCTTGGAGGCAACTTTGGGCCTCCAGGACTGTTTGGGCTTGGAGGAGGAGCGCGTAGTGGGAGGACCCGTTTGGGCCGAGGAGCGTGTCTCAGTCTGAAAGGAACGAAAGGACCGATTGCGTTTGGCTGGAAACTTTTTCTTAAAGACTGAGGGTAGAAGAGTACTTTTACCGCCAGTAGCCTCACTGATCATTTCTTTGAGCTCAGAGCCAAAGAGCAAATTCCCCTGAAAGGGCAAGGAAAGCAAGGCTTTCTTAGAGGCTGTATCAGCAGACCAAATTTTCAGCCAAAGAGCGCGTCTAGCCACCACAGAAGAAGTGGAGGCCCTCGCCATCATGCGCACAGCATCAAAAGCAGCATCAGCAACATAGTTCTGAGCTTCAGTGATATTAGCAAGAAGCTGCAACTGTTCAGATACAGGCGCATCCTGGCGAACCGCTTCAGTCAGTCGTTCAGTCCAGGCTGCAATAGCCCTATTAACCCATGCCACAGCAAAGGTGGGGCGCATGGCAGTGCCAATAGAGGCAAAAATAGATTTAAGAGAGAGCTCTAATTTCTTATCCGTCCAGTCCTGCAAGGCAGAGGCATCTGAGACAGCCAAAGCAGTAGATTTGGATAGTCTAGACACAGGAGCATCCACCTTGGGAGGATGAACCCATTTTGCCAGCTCCGCTTCGGGAAAAGGGTAAAGTTTGGCAAACTTTTTGGAGACAGAGGAAGATCTATCAGGATTCTTCCATGCCTCAGAAACCAGACGGGCAAGAGTAGGGTTAGTTGGAAAACAAACAACAGGTTTAGATGGCTTTTTCTGAAAAACATCAGTAGGATCATAAGTGGATTCCTGAGTCAGAGGAAGGTTGAGCGTATTCAGAACCGCTCTGATCAGACCCTCAGCCGAAACTTCAGGGTCACACTCATAGGGGTCCCCAATGGACCTGTTAGATTCAATAACAGTACGTTCCTCAGCATCAGAATCCTGTAAAAGTTCTTCTTCAGAAGAATCAGTGATATCAGGAGCTCCCTGTGGCTTAGGCAGGGAGGTCCTGATAGTAGAGGGGGTCTGCCAGACCTGGAGAGCCCCCTGTACCTGAGAGGGAAAGAGTTGAAGCGTGGATCTGAGATCCCTAGTGGCAGCTTTAAACTCCCTCACCCAAGATGGCTCAATAGCGTGGCTGGGAAGCCCAGGGTTGCTATCTTTATCAGTACAATTAGGGCATAGATCCCCCACATTATCGCAATCCAGCCCAATGTGGCAAGAGGAGCAAAACGCCATGGGGGTAGAAGACCCCCCAGCCTCCTTAGTCTTGGGTCTAGCCCCTAGCTCCAGTGAAGTAGACATGCTCACAGCGTCAATATACCCCACAAAAAACACTATCACCCAGAAAAGTGTTAAAGATTAAAGTTTCACCCCAGAAAAGGTCTAAAAACGGACTTATCTGGCCAGCGAAGGGTTAATCTGGTGAGGAGAGAGAAGGCTCGGTCCCTGCGTAGTGTACTCGCCTTGGAAAAGTACCACAAAATGGCGGCCGTCATGACAGCCAATCAGAAACGAGCGCGAGCTAAGCGCTCATGGGAAATGTAGTTTTCCCTATGCAAGTACCCCAAACAGTGCCCGAAGCCCCCCTGAACCCCCTACATTAATAAAACACCAACCGGATGATAGAGCAGGAGCCTAGCATTAAAATGAGCTCACTCTGAAGTTGCTGTGACAAGCGGTTTCAGAGATATGTCCCAAACTGTGAATTCCCATAGAGAGTAAAGGAGCTCTGCTGCTGAGCGGGAAAAAGCCGCGCTTAAAGGCGCGGAACACCATTTTTAATAAAGTTTAGTAAAACATTAAAAAGTGCCCAAACAAGCATGAAATACATGAGAAACATAAATAAATGAATACCCAATGCTCCAAAACTCAGAGAATAACACAGAAATTGCATAAATAGTGATAATGCAATAAAAACACCCTATGAGTGCTGGAGTTTATTAAAACTCCCAAATACAAGCCCATCAAAGGGACACTGTGGGGACAAGTGGACCTTCAGCACTCAATGGGTGACTCACCTTTCTCGCAGACTTCTGTCTTCAGGTGACCATGATAGGGAGGGAAAGAACCAGAGGTAATTTCCCCAACAGGGGAGCTGCTTAACACAAGCTGTCCCCTCTTCAGGTATAGGTCCACAGAAATCCCTGGAAGCTGCACCAGCCACTTTGAAGAGGGCAATTCACAGCCATGGTCACCCTCCTAATGGTGGTATTCCATATTTGAATAAAAAAATAATAAAACTCTAAGAAGCATAGCTGTTCTCTGCCTGGTGTGCAAGCACACCAGGAACAAATCAATATGGGTGGCTCTGGCCAGAAGGTGGCTTAAGTAAGAGGGGAGGCTCCGCCCCT
This sequence comes from Rhinophrynus dorsalis, assembly GCA_037306005.1. NCBI lineage: Eukaryota > Metazoa > Chordata > Amphibia > Anura > Rhinophrynidae > Rhinophrynus > Rhinophrynus dorsalis. Next base: position 96,847,233 of record CM074727.1, on the reverse strand, counting down.
TGCAAATTATTTGCATAATTGTTCCTGCCTATTAAAGGGGACTACACATCCCATGGTACCAGTGACCTGTATTGGACGACAGTGAAAGTATTGTTTGCTTGTCTTCCTGCCTCACTAAAGAGGTAGAGAGCATATGCTAGTTCTTCAGCCGCTACAAAGCTTCAAGGAGTTTGTGCTAGCCCTCTACAAAGACAACAGGAGACACAAACTAGTCCTTCAGCATCTATGGGTAATTAACTAATTACCTTGAGTGAGGAGACCAAAATGACAAATACTAGAGGAAGGGGAATAAATAGTGTAAAGGGCCAAAGCCTGTTACTGGGAGGCCTTTTCAGGCCTAAGAATAATTGGAACAAAAGACTGCCATTTACAGGTTAAACTGGCACCCAACACCTGGACTACAAGGAAACTGCCACCTTTCCTTTGAAACATAAACGAGCGTAGGATTGGCCACCATCCCTTTGGGACATGTACTGTATATATTTATGGTAGAATGTTATGTGTATTGGGCAGGCAGGTGCTCTGCTCATTGGTGGCTGCATGTTGAGCATTGGCATTCTGAAGTGTGATGTTGCTTCAACAAGTAGGTGACACAGTAATTGGTTGCCTGGGCACCCAGTCTGTCTCTCCGGTTCCCATTGGTTGGGAGCCTGGCGTGACATAATTGGATTATTTGTCGGACCCAGGTAATTCACTCTTCCATGCAGTACAAAGGCCCGGGTCCTGATTGATCGCGTGTGTTGCTTGTCAATCCGTTTCCTATTGGTTGAGAATCAGAGTGGCAAGATTGAATTATGTAAAGTTACCCTCATCGTCTATGGTCCCTTTATCCCATGTTTATCCCACTATTGTGCCCATTGTAGTAGGTCTCATTCCACCACTGTCCCATTGGAATACGGTGTATACTCCCATTATTGCATTGTATGTAGTTTATGTATAAAATGCTCCCTGTCCACCTCAATCAAATGTTACTGTTTTGGAACTAAAGAAGTGTCCTGTGACATTCATGAAGGGTCTAAAGGGTCCACTCTGACCCCCATTCTTAGATGCGACGATCCAGCTTCACTGACCCAGCTACCTGCTTGTAGCCACCTTAAGGAGGGAGAACCCCAGAATGATGGCACAGGACAACCCAGCACCTTGGGCTTCCATTACAAGTAGTATTGTAGAAGTAATAAACTAGAAAAGAGGAGTGAAATAAGCTACCTTGCAAAATGAAGTGCAAAAGACAAAAACAATACAAATACATAATGAAAAGGGCAAGGTCCAGTAGTTAAAAGGGAAGTAGGAAATAATGTGAAAACTTAAAAATAAAAAAGGGGGGGGGGGGGTGATAAATGCAGATGAACATAATACATGATGAGAGGGGCAAATAGATCAACAAAACCAAGGTGGGGGAAAAAAGGAAGGGGCTGGTGAGAAACAGGGGCTTGATGTGGTGACTAGCAGGATGGATGGTGGTAGGGGAATGAGTGAGGAAGTACAGGGGAGAACAAGAGGAAGACATCTCCATGTTACAAACTGTGTTGTGACTGATAGAGCAGTGTACATAATGGGACAACAGAGAGATTAAATATGGCTTACAACCCCTCCCATAATTTGAGGCAAAGCCTTAGAGCGATTTTTTGGGTGAAATTAGAGAGTGTGTGTGTGTGTGTGTGTGTGTGTGTGTGTGTGTTGGGGTATAGGTACGTTATCTCCTCTTCACCCCTCTCCAGGGCAGCTTGTTACGCACCCATCACTGCTTTACTTACACTTATCCACCTTAACTCTTCAGAAGCAAGAGGTCTTCACATTGCACAGCATTATGTGTTGGAGACACCTCGATCATCGAACGATAGGTTCTGATAAATCAGATTCTATTTGAAATTTTTAACCATAATTTGAGTCCCTTTGGTGGACTAGAGGGCCACATATGTTTTCATGTCAAGGCCCGAGCATCAAAGTGTTAAATGGAGAGCTGTCAGTTAAGGGGATAAAACAAAGAAAAGAAGCAGAGTTTAATCAACTATAAAATGGGCAGCCTCTCACCCGACCACAGATGTGTACAGCCGCATTTTTTTTATTAGTTTATTTTATATATTAAAAAAAAAATAAATAAAAAGGAAAAACAGCAATTCATTGTAAACTCAATCTACAAAAGGTGTATGTTTGTCCGATGCAGTAGTCATGCTCAGTAGAGACTGCCCGAACGCAGACAGTCATGTGTAGTAGACACTGCCGGAATTTACAGAATGCTGAGAGATGTAGTGCTGCATTCGGGCAGTCTGTACTGCGCTGGCCTTATATATTATAGGCTAGTAAACTTATATTTGATTAACCCCTTAACGACCAGCCGATCGGTATGGTCAATTAAGGACCACGGAGCATTTTTTTTTTTTTTTGCTCCTCCTGTTTTCGGACTCCCTGAACGGCGTGCAGCCATGGGGGGAGCCCGGAATTCCATGACGGTCATAGTACGGCATGGGTCATTCATTCAGATTTACCCATGACATACTATGACCGTCAAGGGTCGTTAAGGGGTTAAAGTGATAGTAATGTTTGTAATAAAGTAGATTGCCTAGTCTTCTTTATAGTAAACGTACAACTACTGTGTAGTTCAAAAGGTATCACGTTTAGAAAGATCCTCTGCCCACCCCTTCTGGCCACCTCCCACTGAATCTGAAATCTGGTCCCAGGACCGGATGGATGCAGCAAGGGACAAACTTCAGTAACTATATGGAAAACCCTCCCCCCTCTTGATGCAGGAGGGTAGGATTTTTCTTTGCTTACGGAAGTTTATCCCTCACTGCAGCCATCTGGACCAGACTACAGACTCAGCATGAGGTGGCCAGAAGGGGTGGGAGGGGGATATTCCTATACTTAATAGCTTTTGAACTTCACAAAAGTAAGTAGCTAAACATAGAGCAATGTGTTACTATAAAGAAGACTCGGCGATCTACAATATAGCTAACATTACTATCCCTTTAAGCAAAACCTTTTTCCACAGAATAACAATAATTCAGTGCACAGACAAGATTTTATTAGGACTCAATCCCTTTTTGTGCATACGTTCCCTTTAAAGGAGCAGCTGGACAAAACAACCCCCCTCCCGCTTTGAGTGCATACCCCTCTGGCATTCAAATAGCTAATACATACAGCATTGGGGAATTTAGATTTCACATTTGACACTTCTTAGTGGCCTCATAACCCACAAATACATATTTCACAATTATCAGAATTTCTCCAGGGCCTCTCATTTCAGCTGGTCTTGTCTTCCTTCAGCCTCGTTTTGCTTAATGCCTCTCTGATACACAGGAGCTGATCCATATAAAAGTGCCAGTTCCACTGATAGAAATTTAAGGAGCAACATGAAGCTTGTATCTTTTCTATTTTCTTTTATTCATACAAATATGTGTGGGCAACAGCCAAAGCATATATCCGATTTATTCTCCCCTAAATATGTACACACGAACAAGGGTTGATAACTGTTTGCCAACGTGGCCTAGATTTAACTAAGTGCAAGAGAGAAGCACATCTTTCAAGAATTCAATCAAATATGAACTATACCCTAAGAAGAAGTCGTCATTAGCTTGCATAACAGAAGAATGAGCCAGGTAGGTGTCCTTCGTACAGATATCAGTATGTCTTTATATACTTTTTCACCATGAACGGAGTTGTACTTTACTACAGGTCAGTAGCATTTTGTTATCTGTAAAATAATTTTCTGGTTCTAAACAACCAGGAGTGGAGCTTATCTTTATAGCTTATCTCATTCTTTCTTACTCATAATGTCTGTTGTATGTTGCTAGGAATTGTTTACTAAAGGCAGACCAATGTGGAGCTCAGAAAATACAATGCAAAAATATAGCTTTACTGGACTTCTGTATGAAAGACACTTACTCAAAGTCCATCCATCAAATAAATTAAATGCTACTTATTCGTAGTGCATAATTCCCTTTTAATGAATTGGCGAAGCCTGACTACTGTATGTAAGTGGGTATCTTTATTTTTATAGTGCCATACATGTACACAGCTCTTTACAGACGATACTTTAAAATTTAATCTCCATAGAATACATGAGAATTTAATATAATAGGATTCTAGTGTTTTTACCTGTTAAAGGGATAGTAATACCTGAAAATAAGTTTATTTTATATTGTAGCCCTTAAAAAACCATGAAAAATGATAGGTCTTATCTCCCAAACCTTTATGGTTTGGGAGATATTCAGAAGTAAAGTTTCCCCTGGAGTGATGTCATTGCTCCACCCTCCAGATTTGGAATCCGGTCGCCCGACCAGGAGTGCCTCTCCAGAAGTGCTGAGATCATGATCTTTAAAACGAATTTCTTAATTGGAATGGTCTACAAAGTGTGCTTTCAAGCCAGGCACACTTTGTATACAGTTCCAATGAAGTAGTTATTTTCAAAGATCGTGATCTCGGCACTGCTAAAGAGCTGCCGGTTGCTATGTGGACCGAATTCCAAATCTGTCCAGTAGATGGCAGACTTGGCTGAAACAGCAAGGAAAAGTGAACTATACTATATTTTACATATTAATATCTCCCAAACCATAAAGGTTTGGGAGATAAGACTTATATCATCTTTCATGGTTTTTTAAGGGCTACAATATAAAATAAACTTATTTTCAGGTATTACTATCCCTTTAAATCCTTTTCTCTATAGCCCATATGGAACACAGGTACCATGGGGTTGACTCTCTCCTCTAGACTCGTCCAGCTTAACCAGCCCCACCTTGCATCCCCAGTATGATGTGACCAAAGCAACACTAACAAGGCAAGCAAGAGAAGAAGGAAATCTCCTGTGAGAAAAAAGATTTAAGGAAAGGACTCTGCAGCCCAGAGAGACAAGACTAAACTAAGGTCCCTTTCGCTGGGTGGGAGACCTGTGTTCCATAATGACTATAGAAAAAATGATTTATTAAGTAAGAATACTAAAATTCTATTTTTTTTTCTTACATCCAATATGGAACACAGGTACCACGGGGATATACCAACACTAAACGCCCAGAGGTAGGAAAAAAAAAAAAAAAAGGAGAAAGGACCTCACGCCTGTTCCCATGATACCAGAGTTCCCTAGGACTATCCAGAACCTGAACAACCCAAGCAGAATAAAGTGTCAATGAACTACATAACACACAAGAACAAGAGAAACCAGGGCTCAAAACAACTGACCAACTGAGCAGGTCCCTAGATAGGCAAAGCTGTCTGCAGGACCTTCCAGCCAAAGCTAGCTTCAGCCGAAGCCAAAACATCGACACGGTAGTGCTTAGCAAAGGTATGTATAGAGGACCAAGTCATTGCTTTGTATGATGCACATAAAAGTTAAGGCAACACACTACTTCCAACATATGAAGATCCTTCTACTTGTCAGACTGAGGGTCAGGGCAAAAAGGCGGCGCAACAATCTCCTGATTGAAGTGGAACTCAGAAACCATCTTAGGAAGAAATTTCAGCGAGGTACGAAGAACTGCCTTGTCCTTATGGAAAACCAGGAAAGGTGGCTTGCAAGACCAAGCAAATGATCACTACTGTCAACAGGAAAGCCACCTTAAGGGTCAACTGATGCATAGAAATGGTGGCCAGGGGTTCAAAGGGAGGCCATGGTAAAACTTCCAAATACCAGATTGAGGATTGGGAGCCTTAAAAGCAGGGAAGACATGAGCCACCCACTGGAGGAACACCTTGACATCTGGAATGGTGGAAAGATATCTCTGGAAGAACAAAGAAAGAGCTGAAATCTGAACCTTCAAGGAACTCAAGACGAGTCCTTTGTTCACTCCATCCTGGAGGAAGGATAACACCAAAAGGTAGAATGGAAAGACTTACCAGATCTGCAAACCACACACTCCTGGTCCAATAAGAAGAACTAGAAAGGCTGTCGCACTGGCCATTCTGATCTTCCTGAGAATCCTGGGTATGAGGAGTTGGAGGAAAGACGTAAGCGAGGTGAAAGTTCCACGGGATCAACATGGTGTCCATGGCAAAGGTCAGAGGATCCCTGTGTCGGAAGCAGAAAACTGGAACCTTCCTGTTTCCCCTGGTGGTCATTAGGTACATAGTCAGCACACCCCACCGCTTCACAATTACATAAAATATGTCCAGATTGAGTTCCCACTCTCCCGGATCCACGTTTTGGTGACTTATGAAGTCCACCAGCACGTTTACTACTCCTGGAGTGTGAACAGTGGAGATGGCCCAGAACGTGGGCTTCTGACAAACTGAGAATGCACCGCACCTCGTACCATGCAGCAGCACTTCATGTGCCCCCTTGATGGTTGATGCCACAGCCATTGCATTGTCCGACTGGACCCTTACTGGCTGCCTTGCAGCTGAGAGGTCCTTTATACATGGGCCAGCAAAATCCCTCTGAGTTCCAGAACACTGATGGAAAGAAAGGACTCCTCTGCAGTCCACCTGCCCTGGATCCCCAGGTGAACCAGAACTGCACTGCAGACGCATCCATTGTGATTAAAGTCCATTCTGGAATCACAAAGGGTTCCCCTGTTTTAGGTGCAACCACAGATGGTCCCTGTTGGACTCAGGATAGAGGGAGATTTGACAATCCAGGGGAGCCGGATTCCTGTATCAACTCTGGATGACAAGTCTCTGGAGATCCCTCGTGTACACCTGAGAGTATTCCACAGTTTCCAGTGTAGGCACCAGTCTACCCAACACAGACTGAGGACTCCCAGGTGTCATGAAAAAGGCTAAGACACACCCCTACGGGGACCAGTGGAGCAGGATTTCGCGAGTCATGCAGAAGCAGGCTTGACAGACTTAGCCCTTAGCCCTAGCTCGATTGGGCTGCCACAGCTGTCTGGGCTTGGCGGGGGGGGGGCGAGTGGGTTGCCTATGAACCTTGAGGCCTTTATGACTCTTTATGGCAGGGAGAATGAAAAAGATGCAGTTTCCTCGCCATAGTCGGAAGTTTGGTGGGCATCTGAGGCAACAATGTGCTCTTGCCCCAGTAGCATCACTAATGATGTGCTTTAATTCCATCCAAACAGGAACTGGCCCTGAAATGGTAAGGAAACGTCTGACTTCTTAGAAGACTGATCCAGAGACCAGATCTTAAGCCAAATGGGGAGTTGTGCAGTAAAAGAAAAGCCTGAGGCTTTTGCGGACTGCCTCAATGAGAGCCTCAGAAACAGAAGTGTCAGCCTCCTTCATGTTGACCAGGAAAACAGGTCCTCCTTGGAATGATCAGCAAGGCAAAAATAGGCACACAGCCCCAGTGGAAGAGAAATTTTCCCCCGAGAATAAAATCCAGATTTTTATTTGAGGTTTCCTTCAGTCCAGCCACATCTGCCAAAGGCAGGGCCGTAGATTTGGCTAGCCTTGAGACTGGGTTATCCACAGTAGGAGGAGAGACCCACTGCACCAACAGAGAACCTTTTGGTGATGGACAGCCTCTTGTAAGGGGAAAAAAATGGAGATTTCTTAGACCTCTGGAAGCCATCTGTAGAGGAAGACCACTCATCAGGGGTGACAGGGACCTGAAGGGTCGCTAAGCTGAAATGAGACCCCCAGCTGAGGGAAGGGGGTCAGTCTCATACAAGTCCCCATAGGGTTAGTCCATATCCTCATATTCCCCTTCCTCATCCTCCCCTCATGACAATTCCTCCTCATAGGAGGCTCCAAGAATCTGTAGAATGCTCAGAGATAGGGGGCACATATTTAAAGGCAGTGGGGGCTTCCAAGATTGAAATACCCCCTGAAGGGAGAATGGGATTTGGGCCACTGAAGACAGTGGTGTTTTAACCCAAGCTGGCTCTTTTTCAGTACTGGAGGGGCCGGGTGGAGTAGTAGGGACCACAGTTCAAGAAGGGCAGAGATATCCAGAATACTCTCTAGGGAGCCCCGTTTGACATGAGGAACAATAAGCAGGGGGGGGATGGCAATTGACACCCGAGTCCTTAGTCTTAGGTCTAGCCTCATCTCCTTTAGAATCAGACATCCTTACAGGAGAAGTTTCTAAACTAGTAAAAATAACCAGTAACCATTCCACAGACTACTAATTCACCCTAGAGAGTGCAGAAAGGTACTTATCTGGCAGGCGAAGGGTTAATTTGAAGAAAGCTGGCAAGGAGAATCTGCCACTGTGTAGGATTAGCAAGGGAGAAGTAAAATGATAACTATAAACTGGCAGCCAGTCGGAAGAAAGCCTGCAAAATGTGAATTCTGGGAAACGTAGTCTTCACAGATGCTGTTGCCTACCAAAGCCTACAACTCTGTCCCTGGAATCACCATGGGCCCCCAAGGCACTCAGGACATGAACTGGGTGAAAGGGCATGAGGAGACAAGAAGAAAGAGGCCACTCTGACCTCTGTATGTCAAACAGTTGCAGAGATATGTCCAGATGAAGTTCGCCCATAGAAGTAAATGAAGCAAAGATGGCGGTGGCGCAGGAACCTGATCTTAAGGAGGCCGTGGCATGAAAAAGGACAACTGTAAGAAGGTACCCAAAAATCCAAAGGAACCCAGGGAACATGTGGTGGACACTAAATAGATAGCTCACTTACAGGGAGAAACCCCGGAAAAGAACCCAACCCAGACAGAACAGTAGGGAAGGGGTTAACTATCCCAAATGCAGCCACCCTTGCTCCATAACTCAGGAAATGAACAGTTACATAGATAATAAAATACACATGACTGCAGGACACCATAGACTCTGTATGGAGAGGTACAAGGTAGGGACAATGTGGACTAAGGTGCTCAAAGGGTTACACACCAGTCTTCTTTCTTCAGGTTACCATTGTGTAGAAAGAAAAGCCCCAAGGGACTCTGCATGGAGGGAAAACATGGGTTACAAGATTCTCTCCACAGGGCTGCAAGGGTCCACAGAGCACCTGTTCACTGGTCAATCCACTCCAGGGGAAGGGAAATAATGGTAACCCGCCTAATGGGGGAATTTTGACAGCCCATATCTATCAGAAAACAGTAAAAAAAAAAGTGTCTCTAATCCATGACACATCATACTGGGGATGCATGGCAGGGCTGGTTAAGATGGGGGGGGGGGGGGGAGTCGTTGGGAGTCTCCACCTACAAGACTCTTGAGATGCATCCTGCCCTCAAGAAAAGGGAGTCAGCACCATGATACAAAGACTTAATCTCTTTAGATTCTCTGGGAAGTTTGGTGTTAGCTGGTGGACTACTGAATTAAAGATTTACACATCTTTAGGCCATTAATATAAATGTATTTACATTTCAATTCCCACAGTGATGAGCAAAACAATCAAAATATATTCATAAGGAATAACTGCCCTCCCTGCAAAGAAGAACTAAAGCTGCAGATAAACTTATACCAAAGGGAGAACACTTGCCTAATTTCCTCCCACACTTAAACACATAAACAATAATTTTATTGAGGTTCCATGCCCTTGCCCTGTCTGGCTTGAACTCTCTTTCCTGAATGTGGGTGATACTTTAAATAAATCTTTTTGACAATCTCTAGAGTGTCTCCAGTGGGACTGGAACTGTATGTCTTGCCATTGTAAATGAACGCCTTTTCTATAGTGAAGACATCCTGGTTGAATTTGTCCTGGTGGAAGGGCACACCCTTGTTGAGACAATCCACAAGATACCGCACAAAAAGACTCCAACGCTTTCTATAATAGTCCCGTATTAGCCCCCCCAGTTGCTTGTTAGCATAGTCCAGGATATTACCAGTAGGACCCCATAATGTGATCTGGTTGCGAGCATTCATGTCATACAGTGCAGCTTCCTCTTCAGTGGTTGCCATTGATCTGGCCGATTCTAGCCATCGGCCCAGAAGATACTGGGGTTGGCTAGAAAGGAGATTATCAAGCTCAGGCAGGAGGTCATAAACTAGTACTCCTCCTGCAGTCATCAGATCTTGTAGAGTTTGCGTATGATAAGCCAGCCAAATATCTATATAAAATTCTGTTACTAACTGCTGCACAGCTTCTCTGGTGACATCCACTAGGTCATATAGGAATGTGCTACTGTTTGCCAAAGAGGATGATGCACCATATAAGAGACTCCATGCCTCATAGATGTCACTTTTATTGTAACAAGTATCTATGTTCATCTTTAGAGATGGACGATGGACCAGAGGACTGTGATTGTGGTTATGAAAGCATAGTGAACAGTTATAGACACCCCTGAGAAGCAGCTGCCATGCTGATCTTGCATCAGGGTTTTTCTGGCCATAACGCCTATCTGCATAGTTGGAGACCCACTGTGTCAGGTCGATGGGTTTGGAACTCCAACCAATTTCATTCATCAGCTCATATATCATGTCATTCTGCTCAATGCCTTCAGGGGTCAATCCTGTACCAACCATGGAAGAGTCTGGAAAATATAAGGCATCAAAGGGCCCTCTATTAATGCTCTCTACTTTGCCAAACAACCCATGGTTGCCTCCAAAATTATGAAGCATACACCAGATGAATGGCTGCCCATAAAAAGACCCTGTTCTACTGTAAACTGACTCTGTCTCTGCAAATAGGTCCAAGACAAGCATCCTTCCAATGGGAACACCATGAAGCAAGGCTTTAATCTGGGCTGGCTTCCAGAACGATGGACTGTGGACAAACAGCCAGCCCTGCATCAGCCATATGGCTAAGGGATCAACTGCAGAGAGAGAGAATAAACATTATATAATGTATACACTTACATATACTTTTATATATGTACTAGCAGCAGAGATGCAAAAAGCCATATTTATACATTTTGACAAAATGTTTAAATATTACTGAATATTTCCATGTTAAAATGTAAGTAATTAAAGGGGAACATTCACTTAAGAAAAAAAATTGTGTAATGGTTTCAACCACTACAACAAGATTAGCGGTGCTTTTTTAATTTTAATGACCTACATTGGAAGATTTTAAGGGTTACAATGTGAGACTTTCAGGTTCCACGGCATGCTGTAAGTGCGGCATACTTACAAGCTCTGTTTACCATGCTACTGAGGTTCCACCCTTAGAAGCATGGTAAACGGTGCTTGTTGCAACGATAGCCCACATAAATGCCCCCGCGAAGGGAAGAGTGAACACGCTCCCTGGTGCAGCTGGGAGAGAGGTGGGAAGTGTTATGGCTGTGTGCCGCACTTACAGCGTGCAGCAGAGCCCGGAATTGCCACATTGTAACACTTAAAATCCTCCAATGTAGGTCATTTAAAAAAAAAACAACAAAAAAAAAAACAAAAAAAAAAACACTGCTAATCTTGTTGTAGTAGTTCAAACCACTACACAAATTTTTTTCTTAAGTGAATGTTCCCCTTTAAAGGGATAGTAATGTTTCATAATAAAAACAGCTCTAATTAATCATCATAGTATTTGGACTTTGGAGAGTGTTATTTCAGTTCTGTCAGAGTTGTAGTTCCAGAGTAATTCAAAGACAAAGTGTCCCCCTCCCTCCCCTTTTACTGATGTCACACTGTTCAGCTTGAGCAGAAGGGAGGTGCCCAGGTAGACTGCAGAGAGGGACAATCTTCAATTAAGATAAGGGAAAAACCTGAAAAGCTTGTCAAGGGGGGCAGGGATTTCATTGTTTTCATAGGAATAAGAGTGTCCCCTTCTGTTATCTGTCCAGTCTATGGACTGCATTCCATATCTGAGAAGAGATTGTTTACAGTAGCTAAAAGGGGCGGGAGGGGGAAACTTTGCTTGTGAATATCTCATAAACCATAAAAGTTTGAGAGATAAGACTTATATCATTCTTCATGTTTTTTTAATGCCTACAAAATAAAATAAATTTAAAATGAAGTATTACTATCCCTTTAACCCTTTGAGTGCCAGAGTGGTACGCAGTGCATTACTGTGCATTGCTTTGCAATGCGTTGCGTACCACTCTGGCACTCATAGGGTTAAAGGATAACACCTCTTAATAATAATAAGAATGCTCACTTCTCTTACTATTGCCAAAAAAGTTAACAGCCTCTTTGATTTATGCATTTGTTCAAGTCAGAGCTTTCCAAACTGTGTGTCGTGACACATTATTGTGTCAGCTGCAGTGTGTAGGTGTGTCACGAGAACGTAACGACAAACCTCTGAGTCTATGTGAACTTGCATGCATTTTTATGCAGCAAAGGTGCAGATAACTATGGTGCCCTAGCACTTTCCCCTTCTGTTCTATCTGTGTATGCACACCACGGTCAAGGGATCATATAGGTACTGCACATGCACAGTACGCGTAACCGGATCAAAACAGCGGAAGTGATGCGGCTGCACCTGAAGTGACGCTTTCGAGAAATTCCATGGGTCCAGTTTTTTGATAGAAAAAGGTCTCAACCTCTGCTCGATCAACGCTCAACAAAATTTGTTCAATGTGCAGCCGTTCAATGAAAAGACGTCTAGTCTGCACTATCTGTAGTTGTGTGCAGGATTGTTCTCTCACTTTATCACTGTAGGAGTAGAGTGCTGGTGCTGTTATTTTCTTTAGCTAATATTCCACCAAGTATTCCAAAGCTGTGTTCATCCCATCAACTTCATACATCTCATTAAAATGGTAAAAAGTTATTGGTGTTATTCAATTTTTTTAAATTCTTGCACATATTGACATATTTTTACTCAAATGACAACAATGTTGGATATGTATGTTATTATCTAACAAACCATATATTTTTAAAAATATAAATGAAAGGTTTTCATGAGATATGTTGTGTCCTCATAAGTTTCGTTACTACAACTTAAGTATATGTCCGTATCTCTTGTAAGGGGTTAGTTTAACCTCTGATTTGCTAGTAAAGATTAATTACTGTGTCGCAAAATGATGCATGTCTAAAAAGTGTGTCACCAACATGAAAAGCCTGGAAAGCTCTGGTTCAAGTCTTCAACCATTACTGGCTGTCATGTTCAGGGGGGAAGACCTGACAAATGCTAGCAGGATCTTAGGACCTTTGAACTCTGCACATGGAATCTTAACCCTTTAAGGGCCCGAAGGATGTGTAATGAATTGGTTCACGGTGAACTGCATATCCCAATGACCTTAAAAGGTTAAGTAGGCTCAAGAGCTCTGCCTGCTTTAGTTAGAAAAGATGTCCACCTCCATGAATATAAAATCGAGGACTGACTGATCAAGTTATCTCTTGTACAAAGGTACAAGATTTCCTGCACTTAATAAGCCATGTATGGTGGGTGTTATTATTATGTGGTGGTAGTTCTCTTAACCCTTTGAGTGCAAGAGGGGTTCACAATGTGTTGTGTACCCCTCTTGCACTCAAAGGGTTAAAACGGAACTTTCACCTTATATTCTGTGTCTCATATGATTAAGCTAGTAAAATGGTATGTGGATTGGCTTTTTTTTTCCTAGGTACATATTTTAGTAGATATTCGCTCTAAAATGTAGACTTCATGAGGGCACTTCCGCATACTGCGGTAAAGGGTAATGTCGGCACAGTGGCACAGGATTTCCCAGGAGAATTTGAGGACTGGGAAGTCCTGCACCGCTATGCCAATGTTACCCTGTACCACAGCATGCGGAAGTGCCCACATGATGTCTACATTTTAGAGTGAATATCTGCTATAGTATGCACCTAGGGGAAAAAAAGCCAATCCACACACCATTTTACTAGCTGAATCACATGAGACAAAGTGTATTAGAGAGTTCCCCTTTAAGATTTAAAAAAAAAAAAAAGGAAGAGACAGGGGAAGATGAAGTGTGTGCATGCGTGGGGTGGATACATCAGGATACATTATCTTCAACTACCACAAACACTTATCTCCTCAGTACATACACATACATACCCATATGGGATGGAAAACAACTGCACCTTATGTACAAAAAACAAAGTGGACGAACCAACTGCATCATAGGTGACAAATAATACTTACAACTGATTTAAATAAATCTTTTAACCTTTTGAATGCTAGAGTCATCTCCAATATATTTCATTTGGTGAAACAAACCAAACAGATCCTGCTGACCCATAATTCAACAGCTTAAAACAGAGCATGAAAACCTGCAGAAGTCAAGCTGTTGTTGGACTACAACTCCCATTATCCTCTTCTGGCTGTTGGCAGGTTGAGGAAGATGAACATATTAGTACAATGACAACTGGTTGCACATCCTTCGACTAGAGAGAATATTGGCTCTAAGTTTTTTATAAGTTTGTTGGGTGTAAGTCCTGATAGCCTAACCCATTTTCAATGGCTATGGATACAAGTGACATTCGTAAATGTTGCAGGCAAACATTTTTGCACATTTTAAAGCTGGGCAGTCATTGTGGCTCATCTCTTTATAGTGGAGGCCCAAGCAACAAACCAGGTTTTATCCATAGATCATACTCTTGGAGAGGATGCACTAAGGAGACAGAGATTTCAGAACCTTTAATACACAGACTCCATAGTGTAAAACAGGAATTAGGAGCTACCTGTATCTCAGCAGTATATTAAAGTCAAACCAAAACAGCAGTCTTGGACTGCCTGTGTATTACACTCAAAAAATCTCTCACCCTCTCCATATCTTGCAAGTTTGATCCCAATGACAGACCCTTTGCTGTGCTGGCAAAGCTATACAGGAACGATACTATCACAAGTACACACCACACTGCAGGGTTAGCCAACCATGGTCCATAAGAGTGATCAACTGTGCATGTTTTCAGGATAATTCTGAATGAGCACAGGTAGATCAAATAAAGTGACTGAGATACTAATTAGTACATATGTGCTCCAGCTGGGATATCCTGAAAACATGCACTGTTGGCAGCTCTTGAGGACAAGGGTTGACTACCCCTCTCACACAGCAAAACTTTGTGCAAAAGATACATTTTATATTGAAAAATTGGAAAAATGCAGGAGATGACTTAAAGGTATAGTAATGTCAGAAAACCAAGTATTAACTATATAGTAGATACCATTAAAAGAGAGTACTTGCACTTATTCGTATCTCTCAAACCATTATGGTTTGAGAGACATAGGAAAATAAAGTTCTCTGCTCCCTCCCCTTTCTGCTTGATGAGCTGTATAACTGTCAGAAGGAGATTCTGGTCACTTGACCAGATGCAGCTCTACACCTAAAGATAAATACTTCATTTCAACGGTCTACAAAGTGTGCTTGCAAACCAGGCACATGTTGTAGACCGTCACGATGAAGTGTTTATTTTTAGGTATCACTATGTCAGCGCTGCTGAAGAGCCGCTGTCTGATTCAGGAACCAGAATCTGCTTCTGACAGCTTTACAGCTCGTCAAGCACAAAGGGGAGGGAGCTGAGAACTTTATTTTCCTATATCTCTCAAACCATAACGGTTCGAGAGACGAATAAGTGCAAGTACTCTCTTTTAATTGCATCTACCATATAGTTAATACTTTTGTTTCTGACATTACTATCCCTTTAACAGTAAATGTTTCAAATACATACCAAAGTATATACCAAAATACAAATAAAATATAACAAAACAGGCAGCAGACCCACTGGAACACAACCCCTTAAGGACCGGGAAAATCAGAGTTGGATTTGACTTAAGGACCGGAGCAATTCTGACCTTTTTGACTGTGTCTTTGTTCAACAGTGTTTTCCCTCTTAGGCTTTTATTCCACCCCCATAAATGATATACTGTTTTTTTTACAAACAAATAGGGCTTTCATTTGATACCCTATTTATATGGATAACCCACCATTTACTTTATTAAAATTAAAGAAAAAGGTAAAAAAAAGTAAAAAACCCACCATTTTTGTTTTTTCTCTTGGGATCAATTGGGCGCAAAGGGTTAAATTTTTATGGAGACTGCATGAAAGGTATGACCAGTCAGTCATACCTACAAAATGCACAGTTTAAAGTGGCCACTGTCCCCCCTGGGTGAAAATCCCCATGTCCCTTTTTCCCACCCTATTTTTTTTGATCATTACATTTCGCGGTGTGTGTAAGTGTATTACATAGCACCACAACAATCATACTTCCAATTTTGTTTCTTGAGGTGTTTTTTTTTTTTTTTTAAATAAAAACAAGTGTATTTAGCAGGTCAGAAATTGACCTGCATCTAGCCATCCTCCTGCACCAGCAGTGAAGGGGTTAACACCCCCAGCTGCTGTATTTTTTATTTCCACTAGGAGCCTCCTCTCTGCTTCTGTGTCCCTTACTTTGATGTAAGGGACACATTGGCAGAGAGGAGAAACTAGAGGCAGTGAGTAGCACTGCCTCATTCACAGATTTAGAATGCCGGTACATGTGATCGCTGACGCAGCGATCACATGACCTGGCACTACCGACAGAGACTGAACGGTCCGGTACTGGACCGCTCAGTCTCAGCCTGGAATGAATGGTAGCAGCGTGCACGGCGGCGAGCTGCTACCATTTAACACTTGACGTACCAGGACCGTCACTGGTCCTTAAAGCAAATTTACCCTTGACGGTCCTGGTACGTCAAGGGTCGTTAAGGGGTTAAGGACCAGTGACATGCCACGACTAACAACTGTCAGTAAGTTAAGGACCAGTGACGGTCCTGGCATGTCATTAATTATTTGATCAAATGGCTCCTGCAGGAGCACTGTGATCATGTGGGGAGTCTAAAACGGACTGCTTCAAGACTGGAGCAGTCAGTTTCCGCCTCTCTTTCAGCGAGCCAGAACACGTGATCGATTACATGCACCAAGCTCCCCAAATGTACTCTATGTGGTCCTTTAGGGTAAAAGTACCCCAGTCCGCCTGGTCTTTAAAGTGATAGTAATGTCAAAAAAATAATATTTTGTATTGTAGATGAAAAAAAAAAAAAAAAAAAAAAAAAGAATAATTTGCAGCAAATCCCATTGAAAGTTCCCCCTCCCTCCCCTTCTCCCGACGTCAGCGATCTAGCTGACAGCAGGAGATTCTGGTCCTGGGACCAGCCGGCGGCTCTGCAACAGAGCCGAAATAGTGATATTTAAAAAGAATTACTTCACTGGAATGGTCTACAAAGTGTGCCTGGATTGCAAGCACACTTTGTAGACTGTTCCAATTAAGTAATTCTTTTAAATAATGTGATTTCAGCTCTGCTGAAGAGCCTCTTTGAGTCGGCCGACTCGAATCTCCTGCTATCAGCTTTACAGCTTACATCAGAAGAAGGGGAGGGAGGAAAACACATTCAATGCAAATATCTCTCAAACCGTAGCGGTCTGAGAGATGGGATTTGCTGCAAATATTTTTTTTTCCATCTACATTACAAAATATTATTCTTTGACATTACTATAATTTTAAGGGGTTAAAATTAATATACCATCATGGTTTTTGGATAACACATCTTTTCATTTTGAGCTCCAATGTGCACACCTACCTTTTTCATCTGATATATGTATCTTTGGTTATGTATTATATTATTATTATATTGTTTGCCAATTCTGGAGCATATATTGGTTTATCTGCCCTATTTTTACACTATAAAAAGTGTAATTTGCATACTCTTGTTGTATGGTAGTCATATGTGGTACATTCTTTTTTGGATAGTTATTGTAGAGGATTCCATGGAGACAACCTCAACATACAAATATCACCATGTTTTTCCTCTTTTGGAGTGCCTTCAGCAGACTCCTTTTTCTGCAGTGGCTAATAACCAGACAGATCAGTGCTAGTGAATAGCATGGCAAGGAGAAGATACTGGGACAATAAATCCTCAAGCAGTTTGTAAAGGAAGCCCACTCCACCTGAAGCTAATGGGGAAAATGTCAGGAGGATCAGATCTTCTGCAGCTCTTAAGATGATTGATTCCTTTTCAAGTCAGTACATATATGAAACCTAAGAGAACAAAACGGATATATACCATAACTGCATCTCTAAGGAGCACAACCCCCCACAATCTACCACAGGAAGCACTTTACACTGTACTTTATTGTCCAGTGCAGCAGAAAACCCCCTCTCGTGATGCCGCTAAGATCCCCCAATCCTATATAATAATTCGCTAAGGATGTTTGTCAGAAGCAGTCATGCTCAGTAGAGACTGCCCGCGCCACAGCTGATACGTAGCGGGGTGCTCCTTATTCAGACTGCAGTCCTATCTGCGCACCTTTGAAGGTGTACAGAGAGGACTACGGTCTGAATTCGGAGCACCCCGCTCCGTACTGGCCGCAGTGTGGGCAGTCTCTACTGTGCATGACTGCAATGCGGCCGTTGCTGGGTGGCACTATGGCCCGTGTACACGGGCACTTCAGCTAATGTATCAATAGTGGGGAAAGGGCTAAATGAAAGTGCAGTTATCCAGAACTGTAGGTTTGTGGACTCTACCTACAGGGACCCTGGTTTGAGAACTTATCTGTAGTGCCCAACAGCTACATGTCAAGAAACTTACCACCCCTAACATATGTTACAAATTACTATCTCATATAAGAACAAGTTGTATGTTAGGATGGGTGGGCTATTTAAAGTTGACCTGTCCCCCAATAAGCTTACAGAAATTACAGATTGTATATGTATTCTATGGAGAATATTATTTTGTTGGAAGTGATATTTATTAATTGTGACCTATTCACTTAATTCTAAATATATTTTTATTTTCTCTGAGGTACACAGTCTTCACAGCCTGGTGGTGGAGCTATAAATTTGCTTTTGCAATGGATTGTTATTGTGCCTTGCTCATATTAATTGGCCGGAATATTCCACTGTGGTGTGTGGAAGGTGGCTATTACTACCTGAGCACGAGGAACATCCCTTCCAGGTGTTGCACCCCCTGGCCTGGGTGACAGTGAAAAAGCTGTGCATCCAATTGTTCAAT
Organism: Rhinophrynus dorsalis; assembly: GCA_037306005.1. Taxonomy (NCBI): domain Eukaryota; kingdom Metazoa; phylum Chordata; class Amphibia; order Anura; family Rhinophrynidae; genus Rhinophrynus; species Rhinophrynus dorsalis. The sequence goes on along the minus strand of CM074727.1, from coordinate 96,828,589 downwards.
TACTTTTGGTCTGGTAAAACTGAGTGCCTATGTATAAAAGATCTGTAATTTCTATACAGGTGGTTAGATATTCATTCCAAGGCCTGATTAAATGACCATGAGACTAGAGGAAAGGAGGTTTAGACTTTAGCAAAGGAAAGGGTTTTTTACAGTAAGGTCTGTTAAATTATGGAATTCCTTGCCCAAGGATGTGGTTACGGCAAATACAATGGATACATTTAAGAGAAGATTAGATACATTTCTTTCAAAAGGGAACATACTGGGTTATACTGTGTATTAGTAGGAAAATCAGATCTGATAAATGACTAACTTATTTGGTAACAGGAAAGCTATACAATTGTCATGTCACTGGTGTATAATGCAAAGACTGAACTTGATGGACTTGTATCGTTATTCAACCTAATATGCAATGTTACTAAATTCAAGGTTTATGGCTGTAAATGCCCTCAAAATAAAACAGATAATCTGCACTTTATCCTCTTAGTAAATGTTTCATTTCAAAATCCAGTATACTTAGAACTACATTGCACCCTTTAAATAGGGAACACTTTTGAAAATGTCATTTCTCAGGACTGAACTGTGTAATCTGTGCAACCCTGAAGTATGTTTTTCATAAGTGTCCTGTACTTAAATGTATAGTAGTTGCATAAAACATTCATCCTTTTGGTTCTATTTTTTTGGGTGGGGAGGCAGCACCGAGAGAGAGAGAGAGAGCAGGGGGTGAGAGAGAAAATGCATGTGCACATTTTGGGGTGAAAATATGGTGTGTTTTATGCAACCGTAATGACACTCTTTAGTGGACTAGAAAAACACATATGTAGCCCTTGGGGTAAAAGTGGTTGCCTGTCACTGTTCTAGTAGCCAAGTGTTAATTGGAGAGCTGACAGCCAACCCTTTGAGTGCTAGAGGGGTATGCAAGGCATTGCAAAGCAATTCATTGATTACCCCTCTGGCACTCAAAGGGTTAAGAGGAATATAAACCCCAACATTAAGCTGTGCTTAATCATCTATACAATTCACAGTCTCTCATCCCAGCATCCCATTCATTTTTTAAGAAATAAAGTAAGCAAAACAGCAGTTTCTTTGTGAGCTCAATTTGAGTTTACTTTTAGATTCAACAGGCACCATACTGAAAAAACACAGCTTTAGCACTATAAAAATAAAGATATCTTTGATTAAGCAAAAACCTTTTCCCACAGAATACAAATAATATTCAAATCGGAGACATTTTATTAGATTAACCCTTTTGTGGATCAGAGGGGTGGGCAACACATAGCAAAGAAATGTTCTGGTGGTGCACTTGCTATAGAAGTCTATGGGCAGCTATTGTCAGTGACACTGACTCTCCATAGTGTGCTGTAGCAATAGCTCAACTGTAAATATTCAGGAACCAAAAAATTCAAGTTTGAGCTGCAATATCTTTTAAATAAGACATCTCTCGGCAGAGAGAGTAGCCTTGTTTCAGTCAGCAATATAACCCTACAATATATTTCTGCATATTATCCCTTTAAATACTTTGGATTCTCTGAGGAGATTGGTGGAAGATGATAGAACAGTAAACACAAACTTCCATATTATGTCACTAAAATGAAGGTAAGTGGGTTAAAAGCTGTATGTTAATTACATTTATTTTCCAATAGCAAAAATGAAACAAACAAAAATATACCCATAATGTATAAAAACCCCTGAGAAGAATTAACTTTGATAATTAAAGGTGCAGATACATTATTCCAAACTGAGCAAACTTGCCATAATTTCCTTCCATATTTAAATGCATAAAAATCATGTGGTCATAAAACCTAATCTCATTTTATTCAGGTTAAATGCCCTTGCCCCTTCTGGCATGAACTCTCTTTCTTGAATGTGGGTGATACTTTAGATAAATCTTTTTAACAATCTCTACAGTGTCTCCAGTGGGACTGGAACTGTATATCTTGCCATTGTAAATGAACTTCTTTTCTATAGAGAAGACAGCCTGGTTGAATATGTCCTGACGGAAGAGCACACCCTTGTTGAGACAATCCATAAGATACCACACAAAAAGCCTCCAACGCTTTCTATAATAGTCCCGTATTAGCCCCCCCAGTTGCTTGTTAGCATAGTCCAGGATATTACCAGTAGGACCCCATAATGTGATCTGGTTGCGAGCATTCATGTCATACAGTGCAGCTTCCTCTTCAGTGGTTGCCATTGATCTGGCTGATTCTAGCCACTGGCCAAGAAGAAACTGGGGTTGGCTAGAAAGGAGATTATCAAGCTCAGGCAGGAGATCATAAACCAGTACTCCTCCTGCAGTCATCAGATCTTGTAAATCTTGAGTCTGATACGCTAAACGAATATCTATATAAAATTCTGTTACTAACTGCTGCACAGCCTCTCTGGTGACATCCACTAGGTCATATAAGTATGTGCTACTCTTTGCCAAAGAGGAAGATGCACCATATAGTAGACTCCATGCTTCATATATGTCACTTTTATTGTAACAAATGTCTGTGTGCATGTTAAGACATGGACGTTGGACCAGAGGACTGAAATTGTGGTCATAAAAACATAGTGTACAGTTATAGACACTCCGAAGAAGCAGTTGCCATGCTGATCGTGCATCTGAGTTTTTCTGGCCATAACGCCTGTCTGCATAGTTGGAGACCCACTGTGCCAGATTGATGGGTTTGGAACTCCAACCAATTTCATTCATCAGCTCGTATATCATGTAATTCTGCTCAATGCCTTCAGGGGTCAATCCTGTACCAACCATGGTGGAGTTTGGAAAATATAAGGCGTCAAAGGGCCCTCTATTGATACTCTCTACTTTGCCAAAGAACCCATGGTTGCCTCCAAAATTATGAAGCATGCACCAGATGAATGGCTGCCCATAAAAAGACCCTGTTCTACTGTAAACTGGTTCTGTCTCTGCAAATAGGTCCAGGACAATCATCCTCCCAATGGGAACACCATGAAGCAAGGCTTTAGTCTGAGCTGGCTTCCAAAACGATGGACTGCAGGCAAACAGCCAGCCCTGCATCAGCCATATGGCTAAGGGATCAACTGCAGAGAGAAAGAATGAGCATCATGAAGTGTATATACATTTATTTTTATACATGTACTAGTACAAAAGCTACAGAGACAGACATGTTAACACTCTTAACAGAATATTCTTGAGAGAGGAAAAGACAGGTGAATATGAAGTTCATTCACTCTCAACACACACACACCTCCTCAGTACTTGAGTACACGCATGTATGCATGTACACTTCTCCGTACATGCATGCTCATCTACATTCTGAATATGCAAAACACACACACCTCTCCTTAGTGCACTCTGTATTGCAATGCCTATGGCCTATTGATTATTTCACTTCAATACACAACGAAAGGCACACACAAACACACTTACCTCCTCAGTATATGCACACACGCAAGCATCAACTCAGAACACATGTACATACTACAGGTTAACAACTGCACCTTATGGGCCTTATGTATATCAATTCTGGGTCAAACCTTCTGCACCACAGGGTACGAAATAAAACTTCCCATTGATTTAAATGTGACTTTTAAAGGGACAGTTTAAGATCAATAAAAGTCCTTATTAAACCCCTGACTGTGCCCTCAGAGATATGGAAAAACAGTTCCTACAGCACATAACTAATAGGTTCTCTTCTCATTTGCTGCACATATCATGGACATATGCACAGCTGAGTGAAAATAGGATTTTAATGTTCTTACCTGTTAAATACTTTTCTCTTTAGTCCATATGGAACACTGGTACCATGAGTCCCTCCTCCTGGAGGACAGTGCACATCACAAAAGACAGAGTGCTCCTCCTCCAGCACACATCCACAAGGCTGGATGAGCCTTCAATTAAGGAGTTCAGCGAGCTGAATTGGCCTGAGCCCCAGAAAATTGATGGACTGAAGAGACTCCTCCACAGTCCTCTGCCCTGGATACCCAGGTGACCCTGTGGCTGAAATGGCCAGAACATAGGCCTCCGCCCAACAGAGGAGACCCTTCACTTCTGTCCAAGCTGCCTTGCTGTGAGTTCCTACCTGGCGACTGATCATTGGCCTTGTCCAACTGCAACCCCCGGGTCAAATGAACGAGGTGTAGCCGAATCTCCAAGAGTTCCAAGACATTGATAGGCAGCAGACTAATTCTGAGTCCACTTGCCCTGGAAACCTGGTGACCAGAACAGCTCCCTAGCCCCTCTGGTTGGCATCCGTGGTGACATGGGTCCACTCTGGGGGTCACAAAGGGCCTCCCCCATTCTAGGTTTGGACAATGCAAACAGTTCCTGAGAATTTCCTTCTGTAGTTCCCTCGTGTTGACCTGAGTCTAAGGGACCGCATCCAGGGTCAACACCTGTGGCGGCGAAGGAAACCTTGAGAACAGAATCCACCTCTTATCCTCTGGTTCCTTGAGTACTGCTGCATCTGCCAGTGGGAGGGCAGTGGTCTTTGCCAGCAGTGAAATAGTGAGATCCATGGTGGTGGTGGTGGAAGCTTACTGCACCAAAGCCTCAGCCTAAGAAGGCATTATTTGTTGGAAAAATGGGAGACTACATCTTACGTCTCTGGAAAACATCCAGAGAGGGAGCACTCACATCAGAGATCTGAAGGGTCTCCAAGACTGCCCTGATGAGCCCCTCAACAAAGAGGAGTGGATCAGCCTCATAGGAACAGGAAGAATCCATGTTCTCATACTCCTGATCATCATCTCCTTCTGAGCATTACCTTCTCATAGGAAACCACAATAACTTGTGTATGACCCCTAGAAATGGAGACAATCTGCTTAAAGGTAAGAATAGGCATCCAGGAAAATAATACCCCTTGAAAACATAAGGAGGAGGGAGTTTCTACCCCTTCTGTGATGTGTCCTCCCCTCCAGGAAGAGGGACTCAACCCCATGGCACCTGTGTTCCATATTGGATGTAAGAGAAAACAATCCTTACGCAGTGCTCATGGCAACTTCTCCCCTTCGCTATTGAAGTTGGATTCACAGACACAGGGATTCTATGAGAAGGAGAGAAATTCCCATGAACTCTGAATAAGTAGCAGACTTCAGCCACGTGTACAGATCCCCAAATCTGTACAGCACACTGGGAGAGAACAGGTAAGTTAAGAGCTATGGCAATTCTGTTCGCATAGCACAGGCAGGGGTTGAAAAAAAAGATTTTAGTCTTACTTTGTTAAATCCTTTTCTCATAGTCCGTATAGAATACAGGTACCACGGGAGGTGATCTTCATTCCTTGGAAAGCAAGACATTTAAAAAAGACAAGGTCCTGACGGCAGATCCTTCCCTCACCTTCTACAGGCTGACCCAGACCCAGTCTTCCAGTGTTGATATAAGACAAGCTCACAAGATAGGACAGCGAGAGAAGAAGTAATAAGCTTGAACAAAAGCCAATGGGCTCAAACAGTTGAGCAACAGTAAGGCACAGAACAAACAGGCCCTTCAACAGGCAGAACTGCCTGGAGGACCTTCCTGCCAAAGATGGCTTCAGCCAAAGCCAGAACATCCACACAATAGTGCATAGCAAAGGTGTGCAAGGAGAACCAAGAGCAAGAGCAGCCTTGCACAACTGCTCAACGGAGGCCTGATTCTTGTAGGCCCAAGAGGCCCCAACAGACCTAGTGGAATGTGCTGTAATGCGTAAGGGAACAGGTTTTTCCGGAGTTTGCATGCCCTATGAATGGTAGACTTGATCCAGGAGGCAATGGTGACCTTGGAAGCAGCTTCTCCACATCCTCTTTCCAGAGGTAACTCTGAAGGAGGCTGTCCGGTTTGGGTGGCAGTGGAAATGGATCCTGAATCGAAAAACACCAGCTCCGCAAACTACACCCTCTTGGGCCAATCAGGAGCAACCAGAATTAACTTTGGACCATTCTTCTGTATCTTCCCGAGCACTCTGGGAATTAGAGGGGAGATGTAAGCGAGGTGAAAGCGACACAGAATTGCAATAGTGTCTGTGGCAAAGGCTAAAGGGTCCCCCCAATGAGAGCAAAACACTGGAAACTTTCTGTTCCTTGTGGCCATCAGGTCTATCTGAGTTAGACCCCACTTCTACACAATCAGGGCAAACACTTCTGGATGGATTTCTCACTCTCCCAGATCCAGTTCCTGATGACTTAGGAAGTCCATCAGGACATTTTCTACCCAGGAATGTGAAAGGTGGAGATGGCTGGAATGTGAGCTTCTGCACAACCCAGGATATACTTGTCCTCGGACCAGGCGGGGGAGATCAGAGTGCTCCTTGCTTGTTGATGTAAGCCACGGCTGTGGCGGGTCTGATTGGACTCTTACTGGATGTCACGGTATTTGAAGACTCTCAGACTTAAGGTTTGGTAAAAACGTAACTTTATTGAAAAAGTTAAGGCAATCCCATAGGGAATCATACATATATAACAATACAACACGTAATGACAATATGAATGGGTTCTACCGGCCTTGCCAATACTACCGGGCAAGGCAACCAAGTGACAGTTGCAAATATAGCAGTACAAAACAAGCAATAGAACCCCGTATGGGAAAAAGAAAAGAGAGAATCCCCCCGTAGTAACTATAAACAGTAGCTCTTTCAAAGAGGCACTCAGTAGTAGACACATATAATCAGGTACAAAAAAAATAAATAGTCTTTTATTTGGATACAGAAAAAAAACAATTACATAAAATCATTTAAAACAAAATGGTTGGGTAGAACCCCAAAACAGAAAAATCCCTAATAGTGTATATAGAGAATAAGCCCTCAAGTTATTAAATACTGCATGCTATCCAGTACATAAGATATATATAAATCAATATTAAATCCAATGATGCAGTGTCTACTACACATCAAAACAGACAGCATCGTAGGTTTCCACTGAATCCCCAGACTCTGATAATGGCAAATGCAACATCAAAATATAATTGACATGTCATGAAACAGTGTACTTATCTTCTTCTTTGTTTCTATTTAGTGTGTTGGGGTAACAGTGAATACAGACTTTAGGAGCCATTTGATCTCCGGATGTGCTGTGACCTATCTCAGGAAGACAAGATTTTGGATTGATTCCAGGAATATGAAACTTGATAGTATATCTGAAGAGGGGACTGTATTATTATTTCTCAGTAGGGGGATTGAACTCTTACAGAAGTGGGATATTTGGACCTTTCTCGTCTAGAAGAATATATCTACAGTGGTTTATAGGAGTTGAATTGGGACTCTTTTTCCTCCTTCTGAAGAATTGTTATATTGTAGGATAAGTTAAAAAGATGTGATTTTGGTTATTTATTTTGTGAACAAATGTTGCTAGTAGTTCATCTATAACATAGAGCCAAGTCTGATTTTCTATGCTACACTTTAATATTGGAATTTCCTAATAAAAATTCAGAAATTTACTAATTTTTTGTACACCCGGGGCACCAAGTTTTTTTTTTTTTTTTAAGTGAAGTTCTGTTTACTTGTGGATGGTAGTCTAGCCATTCCCAATATGTGATTTAATGCGGGGGCTATTCTACCACACTAGTGTTTTAGAATTTGTTTTGTTTTGACTTCACTATTTTGAGATATATTGATTTATTGGTGAGAATGATATATGTCATACATTAACATCTGTCTGATAAAGTAATGGGGTGACTTTGGACAAACTGCACCGAGATAGGTAGGTGTGATATGGTCCGTAGGAATTAGAGACCGAATAGGTTTGTCCGGGCTTTAATTTATAGATATGTTCTATGTTCAATATATCTATATTTAGCATTTGATGTCACTCCATGATTTGGATCATCATGACTTAGGTGTGTTAGTAGACTATAGGCTTGGGACATTGCTCGCCACATCTTTACTGTTTGAATGAGATCCGATCACGTGGGGTGGTCATGTGATGTAGGCAGGGACATGAGATACGACTCGGCATTTTGATCAGTGTTTCACATGATTTAATATTGTTAATCAGGTAATTATTTTCCTGCCTATATAGGATGTTTGTAAATTCGCTGTGATCATGAGGATGGGAGAACCTGGGAAGTCTATTTATGACGTAGCCTATGAAGATCAAGGGAATATATATAAAAATAATGTGAGATTTATACATATGTATTTCATTATCATTCCTATTCTGAGTTCATTTATTTTTTCTTTTTATAATTTGCTTTGTTTTTTGTTCTTTTTTTGGCACGATCATTATAGCCTATTTTTTGGAGCACACGATGATTGAATAGTGGACCGATATTTAACTCATTGGTATATTTTAATTAGTTACCATTACTTCATCTATTTAGAGTAGGTCATGTGATATTTCATCGTGTCCTCATTGGTGCTCCGGGTGTTCAAACAGAAGTACAGATGAATCTGACCGTTGAACCCCTGACGAAGCCAAAATGGCGATACGTGTGGGGAAGGTTAGAGGTTTGGATAGAACCCAGTTTATCCGAGTCCCGGTGTAGATGCCCTGAGCGATGTTTTGCTTTATCTATCTGCAAGATAAGTACACTGTTTCATGACATGTCAATTATATTTTGATGTTGCATTTGCCATTATCAGAGTCTGGGGATTCAGTGGAAACCTATGATGCTGTGTCTGTTTTGATGTGTAGTAGACACTGCATCATTGGATTTAATATTGATTTGTATATATCTTATGTACTGGATAGCATGCAGTATTTAATAACTTGAGGGCTTATTCTCTATATACACTATTAGGGATTTTGTATTTTGGGGTTCTACCCAACCATTTTGTTTTAAATGATTTTATGTAATTGGTTTTTTTCTGTATCCAAATAAAAGACTATTTATTTTTTTGTACCTGATTATATGTGTCTACTACGGAGTCCCTTTTTGAAAGAGTTACTGTTTATAGTTACTCCGGGGGGATTCTCTCTTTCTTTTTCCCCATACGGGGTTCTATTGCTTGTTTTGTAGTGTTTTTTTAACTCTTGAGTGCACCCCATCATTAAGGTGGAAATTTATTTTATGTAGTAGTTGGATATTTCCTAGTGCCTATCCATTTTTTGTATGTTATAAGCAAATATAGCAGTAGGCTCTACCGACCTTGCCAATACCGGGTAAGGCAACCGTGAGGTGTAACATACCGGTTCTACCGGCCTTACCAATACTGGGCAGGGCAGCCTGAGGGAACACCGATAGTAGGCTCTACCGACCCTGCCTATACCGGGTAAGGCAACCTTAGAGATGTAACGTAAGTAGGTTCTACTGGCCTTACCAAAACCGGGCAGGGCAGCCCACAAGAGGAGACCAAGCTGTCAGATGACATTAACAATAGAGTGGAATAGGAATCAATGGTCTCGCTCAAGCAGAAGTCTCCAGACAACTGCAATAATAAGTTGGACAGCAACTGGCCCTCAGTGTCAGAATAGTCAAGGAGCAAACCAGCGTCCTCCCGCTGGGACCAACTATAACATAACCCACCAGGTTTAGTGGAGTAACCCAGCGTCCGCACGCAGGGACCAACAGTATATAAAGCCACCAGGTTTAATGGAGTAAACTAGCGTCCGCACGCTGGGACCAACAGTAATCAGAGTCACCAGCAGGGATTGAGACACCAGGTTAAATGGAGTAAACCAGCGTCGGCACGCTGGACCAACAGTAATTGAGCCACCAAGTAATGGAGTAAACCAGCGTCCGCACGCTGGACCAACAGTAATTGAGCCACCAGGTTAAATGGAGTAAACCAGCGTCCGCACGCTGGGACCAACAGTGATTGAGCCACCAGGTTAAATGGAGTAAACCAGCGTCCGCACGCTGGGACCAACAGTAATTGAGCCACCAGGTTAAATGGAGTAAACCAGCATCCGCACGCTGGACCAACAGTAATATATCGCCGGAGCGAACAAGCACAATGTCACCTCGGTGACAGGGGAAGGAGCGAGAGCCCTGAGACCAAGCGGAGGCTAACCGGAACGAGCACCGCTACACTGATAGATGACCGGAACTGAAAGAGCCACGGAAAGCAACCGGAACCGGCTAGAGAGACAAGCAGGCAGGAGACTCAGGAACGAGCAAGGCTGGAACACTGGAACACAGGAACACCGGAACGCAGGATCCTCAGGCCCAAGCGCCTGACAAGCAGGTCAGAACAAGTAATGTCAGAGACACCACGAAAGGGCAACCTGGGAGTGCCCATACTGGGTTTAAAAAGGCTGTGTGAGGTGGGCTAACAGCAGACAGCCAATGAGGAACTTCCAGCAAGTGATAGACACGGGATAGCACGAATCACGGGCACCGTGATACTGGATGAGCCTTCAATTCAGGAGTCCAGCAAGCCGAATCGTCCTGAGCCCCAGAAAACTGATGGACTTAAGAGACTCCTCCACAGTCCCCTGCCCTGGATTCCCAGGTGACCCAGAACCGCACCCCAGCCACTCAAGCTGGCATCTGTTGTGACAGTGGTCCATTCCAGAATCGCAAACAGCTTCCCCTGGTCCATGTTGCATAGTTGCAACCACCACTGCAGATCCCATCAGGCTTCTGGAGAGAGGGAGAACCGATCCAGAAGAACCAGATTCCCTTGCCATGCCTGCATTGAGAGTCTCTGGAGTTCCTTGGTGTGCCCTTGAGAGTAGGGTACTGCTACTAGGGTAAACACTAGGTGGCTCAGAACTCTCATGTACTCTCGGATCAGAGCTGAGGGCCACTACAGAAGATACAGAAATAGGGTAGCGCTACACCGAACAATCTAAATTCCATGGGATATGGGTGGAGAGATATTCCGTTACTAAGACCCAAGATAAATATAGCAAGTAGAATAAAATAAAAGTAATAATAATATGCAATGGGTCTAACAAAGAAACTTATGGAGAAGTGAATTCAGTGATCAGACAATGAAAATGAAAATATGAGTAAACCTAAAGCAATCATATAATAAATTCCAGTGCTATTAAAATATGACCCTATAAGTCCATAAAGTCACTGATCAATAAATATTTATATATAGAGAGACGGTCAAACCTTGATTTAGTAATATTACACAATTCCTTTACGTCAAATGATAATGTAGATGAAATGGATGAAGTGAGGATGAAGTAGATGAAATGGATGAGATGAATCAATTATGACAGAATGTCACTGAATATTATCAAGTGCACACTCCTCTGTTATCTGTGCTGCTGCTCCCAAAGTGGTTCAGCCAACCACCAACAACAAAACAAGCAAAAGAGAAAGAGTGTGCACAAGCCAGACAAGAAGGGGTGCAGATCTAAGTGTAGTATTTATTTAACACAATCATATAAAAAGCATATACAGTAATGCACTCACATGTTCCCCATCTTGGGGTGAAGCATATAGGGGTCCCAGCCTCTTAGCCACGAAAACTGCATCCTTGTAAGGCCTCAAAATCTGTAGATGAGCAGTAGCCAGATGTTCCCCTCTTCTTCTGGGGATGATATAGACCCAGTCACCGTGTAACACTGCAGATAGTTCTTACAGTCTCCAGGCCAATATGGACCTGTCAGTGTTCAAGCTCGACACGCAGTTCAGGCAGTGAAGCGGAGAGATGCTCAATCAAGGAAACCGCAGGGGGTGTGGAGCAGGGCTCTGGAGTGCAACAAATACCAAACGCATCTTCATGAGCCTCACTGCTCGCTTCATCAGGGGTACAGCTAAGGAGTCAAAGGGCAAAGAGGTGAACTGGTAGCGCTCCAAGCTGAAGGAAAAATACAGATAGCGTTGACTGTCCAGGTGGATTTGGATGTGTAAATACGCATCCTGAAAGTCTCGAGATGTGACGTTATCCCTGGTCACATAGCGGCAATGACAGAGCAAAGACTCCATCTTGAAGTGAGCAGTCTCTACCTACAAGTTTAGTTCCTTGAGGTCCAGAATGGGACAGTAGCTTCCGTACTTTTTCGAAACCGCAAACAGGTTTGAATAGAAACCTGAACTTGTCTCTTGAGTAGGTATTGGAAAAGTGGCTAAGACATCTGCCAACAGGGGCCTGCAGACCAGGATTCCGAGCCATATGGAAGCTGGCTTGCCAGACTTAGGCTTTGCAGTATCTCCCTTGAACTGCCACAACTGCTTAGACTTGGTGAGGCAGTGCTGGTTAAAGTCCTGCAAGGCTTGTGGCCTTTGCATCTCCGTTTTACAGGGACAAAAAAAAATGCAGTTTCCTCGCTATAGTAGGGCATTTGGACATCTGAGGTAATAGGGTGCTCTTGCCCCCAGTAGCATCACTGATAATCTGCTTTAACTCAGGACCAAAAAGAGTTTTGGCCTTAAAGGGCAAGGAAACCAGTGACTTCTTGGAAGATTGGTCAGCAGACCAAATCTTAAACTACATGGTGCATAGCGCAATAACAGAGAAGGCCGAGACATGTTGGCTATGGCCAAAAGTTCTGACTTTGTGGCACTACCAAGGACAGCGTCTATAAGTTGTTGTATGCTGCAATAGCTCTGTTAAACTGGGCAGACAGGCCTCAATACATCCCCAATGGTTGGACCAGAGGATAGAGTCAAGCTTCTTATCTGCCACATTTGTAAGACCCGCAGCATCATCCAACGGCAGAGCAGTGGACTTAGATAGCCTGGAAATGGGAGGATCTACAGAAGAAGGAGAAACCCACTGCACCAATGCTGCCTCTGAAAAGGGGTACAGATTAGAGAATCTCCTACCGATAGTTAACCTCCTATCAGGGGTCATCCAGTCATGCATCTGAGAGGCATCTGTAGAAGAATGACCCTTTTCAGGGGTGTCAGACCTGAAGGGTCTGTAAAATAGCCCTGATGGGCCCCTCAGCAGAAGGAGTAGGGTCAGCCTCATAGGAGTCCTCATAAGAGTAGGAAGAATCCACATTTTCATATTCCCCTTCCTCTTTGTTACCCTCAGAAGAGTCCTCCTCAGAGGAGCCTATTAAGGCAGGCAAACTTGAGGCCTTTGGGGACACAAGCCTGAAGGTGGTAGGGGGCTTTCAAGACTGAAGAACCCTGTATAGAAAGAGGAACTTGTGCCATAGTGGATTTCAAGCTTTTCACCCAAACTGGCTCTTGCTCAAGGCTGGAAAGCCCCCGGTGGGGTAGTAGGAGCCACCATACATAAGGGGCAGAGAGTTCCAGAATACTCTCTAGGGAGCCTCGCTTGGATGAGGAACAGTAAGCAAAGGGGGGTCAACGTCATCCCTGATTCCTTAGCCTTAGTCTAGTCCCATGTCCCTTTGGATCCGACATCCTGACGGGAGTAGTGTGTAAACAGCATAAAATACCAGTAACTGTTCACCAAAATAATTCACCCTAGAAAAGCCCACAAAGGTACTTTTCTGGCAGGCAATGGGTTAATCTGGAGAGCAAGGAAAGGCAGCCTATGCATAGGATAAGCAAGAGTAGTACAATGGTGGCTGCAATCCAGGCAACCAATCGGGAGAAAGCCTGCGGAAAGGGCATTCTGGATACTGTATTCTTCTCAGATGCTGTTGCCTAGCAATGACTACAACTCCGATCGCAGGACCCTAGGGGCCCCCAAGACACTCAGGATGTGAACCGGACAAAAGGGCATGAGGAGACAAGAAGAATGAGCCCACTCTGAACACTGTATGACAATGGTTGCAGAGATATGTCCCAGAGAACTTTTCCCATAGAGGTCCGTGGAGCATAGATGATTGCGGCATGTGAAGAGTGCCTTAAAGACTCCATGTACAAAAATGGAAAAACTTAAGTGATCCAAAACACAGAAAGACCCTAGGGAACATGAGGGGTGGGGCTAATAAAAATATGCAATCCTGAAAGGAAAAGCCTAGGAAAAGCCCCTAACCCAAAGAAATCAGCAGGGAAACCAGTACTAAAGCAGACACCCATACTCCATAACTCAGGGTAAAAACAGAAATAGTATACCCAACATGAGTGCAAGAGCCTAAAGGCTCAGATGCAATCCCTGGATGGAGGGGGACAAGTGGACCAAGTCACTCAAATGGTTACCCACTAATCTTCACATCTTCTGTCTTCAGGTTACCATTGTGAAGAACAGAGCCTTAGAGAGACCCTGCCAGGAGTGAAAACTTGGGTTGCAAGAGTCTCTCCACAGGGCTGCAAGGGTCCACAAAAACACCTGTACACTGGGCAATCCTCCAGAGGAAGCCAGTAATGGTAACCCACCTAAGGCGGAGGTGGAATTGTGACAGCCCCATATCCAAGTAGAAAATAAAAAAAGAAGTTAGAAACTAAGCAGAAATGTTCCAAGACTGTCCATTCAGTCATGAACATATCAAAACTGGAAGGCAAGGGTTGGGTCAGCCTGTAGAAGGGGTGGTAAGGCTCCACCCACAGGACCTTGTATTTTTGAAATGTTCCAACTTCCAATGAAGGAAGATCACCTCCCGTGGTGTCTGTATTCGATATTGGATGAAAGATAAGTAGTTTATTGAGCCTATACCGTTTCTTTAACTCCGTGAATGATATATAATCGTTCACAGTGCACTGTAGTCCTCTTTAGCATTCAAGGATTTCAGTGGAGAAATATTTCAAAATCTGACAAACATGCATGTGGAGAAATTAATCCATCTCCACTCTGACTCACCAGATGGAATGCAGCGTCTGTTATAATGTAAAAGGTCCTCTGAAGGGATTTACTGACACACTATATTATAAATATATAATTATTACAGCAATAAAATAAAGAGTCACAGATGCCAATTCAATTTAGCCCCTGAATAATCCCTTATATATTTTATCTTTAATAAAGCTGCTTGGTACTGACGCAAAACAAATTAGACTGAACTGGGATCTGTGACACTTTTTATTGTTGTAATAATACTGTATATTATATATTTTTATATTGTATGTCAATATATATCTTCCGGGGACCTTTTACATACCAGTCTTTCGTCATCAGGATATCCGGGGAGTCAGAGTGGAGACCGATTAATTTCTCCACAAGAATGTTTGTCAGGTTTTGAAATATTTCTGCACCTAACTGCCAACATTGGGAGTACATATGTTTATTACTATACATATTTATTAACATCAATGATATTACACTATTGGGCGCACTCTTTGTTTGTTCTTTTGTATGTTATACCATTTTTGGAAGAGTGTGAAAGGAGGAGCAGCCTACTATTCCAAGGAGTACTACTTTGAAGCAACAACTGATTTGGGGCAGCAGATATATCCCCAAAGGCCTTACTAGCTGTGACCTGTATACAATCTTAGCATATTTGCTTCTGAGTACCCACACTTGGGATTACTTTTTTTGGGGTGGACGATTTTAATACTTTTGAATCTACACAAGGGGCACCCCTTTGTTCGTCCTGTTTTTCCTTTCTTGCAGCTCAAAGGAAGAGGTCTCTGGAACCCTCTGCCTCCCTAGTTATGTGTAAAGATGGCATGGCATATATGGGAGGGAGAAGGCTTGCGGACACTTAACCCCTTAATGACCCTTGACCCTGGGTAAATCTGAGTTAACGACCAATGACATACTATGACTGTCAGGGAATTCCGGGCTTCCTCCGTGACTGCACGCCGTTCGGGGAGTCCAGAATCCGAATTAAAAAAAAAAAAAAAAAAAAAAAGCTCGGTGGTCCTTTAGTGACCGCAACGCGGTTGTTAAGGGGTTAAAAACATGAAAACCATTAAAATATTATTGAAAAACGGTAATGTCCATACTGTATAAACATTGATCTGTACTGATAGTGTTCAAGACCTTTGCACATGCAGGATTCCTGATAGACTACCTAGATCTGCTTTAATTTGTTCTGTGTAAAATGTATAACTTTACATTACTTTATGCCACATATCAGAAGAGAGATAGATTGGGTTCATGAGTTCCCTTGAGTTATTATAATAGGATTTTGGTGTTATTACCTGTTAAATCCTTTTCTCTATAGTCTATAAAGGACACAGGTACCATGGGGTTGAGCCCCTCTTTGGAAGGCAGGACACAATTGAAAAAGACTTGTGAGTGAACACTCCCAGTCACTCTGCCAACTCAACCATTCCCTCCTGCATCTCCAGTTATGATTTGCCTGAAATCACGCCAACATGGACAGCAAGAGAGGAAGGAAGCTCCGGTGAGAATAAAGACTTTAAACAAGGACTCCCATGTCCAGACAGGCTAGACCAACAGAGGTCCCTTTCTCTGAGTAGGAGACCTGTGGTCCATATGGGCTATAGAGAAAATGATTTAACAGGTAAGAACACTAAAATCCTATTTTCTCTTGCATCCAGTATGGAACACAGGTACCATGGGGATATACCAACACTAAGCTCCCAGAGGTGGAAGGAAGGAGAAAGGAACTCAAGCCCGTCCCCATGATACCCAAGTTCCCTAGGATTATCCAGAACCAGAGCAGCCCAAACAGAATCAAGTGTCAATGGACACTAAACTTCCACAACACACAAAAACAAAAGCCAAAAGGGCTCAAACAGCTGAGCAACAGTAAGGCACAAGAAAAAGCAGGTCCATAGACAGCCAGAACCACCTAAAATGACCTTACTGGCAAAGCTGGCTTCAGCTGAAGCCAGGACATCAACACAATAGTGTTTAGCAAAGGTATGCAAGTTGGACCAAGTCGCTGCCTTGTACAATTGCTCAGCCAAGGCCTGATACTTGTAGGCCTAGGAGGTCCCAACAGTTTTAGTGGACTGTACTTTCAATTTGAAGGGAATAGGTTTCTTTGAGCTCATACTCCTGACGTATAGTAGACCTGATCCATGAGGCCACAGTGACCTTGGAAACAGCAAGACCTGCCCTGAGATCCTAAGGAATGACAAGCAGGGAATGATTCTTATGAAAAGACTGCGCAGTGCACATAAAACTTAAGGTACTGCATCACATCCAAAAAGTGGAGATCCCTGTCCTTGTCAGACTTTGGGTCAAGACAAAATGAAGGCACAATGATCTCCTCATTGATGTCGAACTCAGAGACCACCTTAGGAATTCCTGGGAGGTTTGAAGTACCACCTTGTGCTTGTGAAAAAACAGGAAAAGGTGGCTTGCAAGACAAAGCCTGCATCTCAGCAACAATGCGGACTGAGACTACTGCCAGAAGAAATGCCATCTCACACATCAACCGACACATAGGGATGGTAGCAAGGGGCTCAAAGGGAGGCCTCTTCAGAATGCCCAAAACCAAATTAAGGTTCCATGGAGTAGTGGGAGCCTTGAAGGCAGGGAAAGCAAAGTCAAAATCATGTGAGGACCGAGACCTCGCTACACACCCGGAATGAAAAATAGACAACACCTTGTGGTAGGCCTTAGAGGAGACAGGCTTTCAAGCTTGAATCATACTGGAAATGACCTCAGTGGAGAATCCCTCTCTCTTCAAGATGTGGGCTTCAACAGCCATGCTGTCAAAGCCAGCTTTTCCACATCCTCTTTCCAAAGGTAGCTGTGGAGAAGAAGCTCCGGGCTGGGAGGAAGTGGGAGAGGATCCTGAATGGAAAGACTCACCAGGTCCGTGAACCACCCCCTCCTGGTCCAATAAGGAAGCTACTAGTATCACAGTCGCTCAGTACATCCTGATCTTCCTGAGCACTCTGGGAATTAAAGGAATTGGAGGAAATATATAAAAGTGAGGTGGAGGTTCCATGGAATTGACTTTGCGTCTGTTGCAAAGGACAGAGGATCCTGCTTGTGGGAGCAGAAGACTGGAACCTTCCTGTTTTCCCTTGTGGCCATTAGATCTGTTTCAGGCAACCCCCACTGTTGCACAATCAGGTAGAACACTTCTGGATTGAGTTCCCACTCTCCCAGATTCACGTCTTAGCAACTTAGAATATCCGCCAGCATATTTTCTACCTCTAGGATGTGAAATGTGGAGATGGCTGGAACGTGGGCTTCTGCCCAATCCAGAATGTACCTCACCTCGTACCATTTGGCAGCACTGAGTGCCCCCTGAAAGTTGATGTAAGCCAACTGAGAGGTCCAGTACACAAGGGCGAGATGGATTTCTCTGAGTTCCAAAACATTGATGGACTGAAGAGATTGCTTCACAGTCTACCTGCCCTGGACACCCAGAACTGCACCCCATCTGCTCAGACCAGAGTCCAGTTAGTAATCACAAAGGATTCCTCTGTACCAGGTTGCGCCTGTGCAGCCACCATAGCAGGTCCCTTCTGTAGAGATCTGCCAATCCAGAAGAGCCAGATTCCCAGACCAATTCTGAATGTCTCTGAAGTTCCCTGGTGTGCACCGGAGAGTAAGTTACCGCCTCTAGAGTTGACACTAGTTTGCTCAGAACTATCAAATACTCCCTGACTATGGTAGATGGCCACTCCAGGACCTGGGACACCTCCTGCATGATTTTGTCCTCCAGTAGGAAGACTTTGACCTAGAGATAACCTCAACAATTTCAAGATCCACCCACAGTGGACCAGGAGACAAGCACAGTCTTGGTCATGCCAAGCCAAGAGCTCCTTGGAAGGAGCCTTGATCAAGAGGTAGTCCAGATATGTCATATAAATGCTCTGGGTGTGAATGTAGGGTGCTAAGGCCCCTCACGACTCTGGTGAATATCCAGGGAGCATAAGTCAGGCCAAAATGTATAGCGTTGAACTGATGGTGCTGAGAGCTGTAGGCAAAATGCAGATAGTGCTGGCTGCCAGGGTGGACAGGGATGTGTATGTACTTATCTTGAAGGTCCACAGATGGCAAATACTCCCCTGGGCACATCGCTGCAATGACAGAATGCAAGGATTCCATCTTGAAGCATGCATTCTCCACATACTTGTTGAGACATTGGACATCCAAAATGGGAAGACATTCACTATCCTTCTTTGGAACCACAAACAGGTTGGAATAAAAACCTGAACCTTGCTCCTGGGAAGGTACTGGAACCAGAACCTTATTTCCAGCAGTCAGTTCATTGCCTCTCGAAACGGACGCACCTTGTCCTGCTTCTGTGGCAACCTGGACCAGAAGAAACGAAACAGAGGAAGGGATCTGAAGTCTATTCTGTTCCCTTCTGAAATTACATGCAAAAACCTACTGGTGCGCGACGAGGACTACCAGGAGTCTCGAAAAAAATTTGAAGATGCCCCTTATAAGGATCAGTAGACCAGGATTCAGTGAGTCATGCGGAATGCAGCCTTTTCAGTGAGTCATGCGGTTTGCAGCCTTTGCACCTCTGTTTGGCGGGGGAATGAAGAAGAGTTTCCTCGGAATCGACACAGACCCCCAAGACACTCGGGGCATAAACTGGATGAAAAGGCACAAGGAAACAAGAGCCCACTCAGAGTTCTGTATGTCAAACAGTTACAGAGATATGCCCCAAACAAGTATGCCCATAGAAGTCAATGGCGCAAAGACAGAGGCGGTGAGGGAAAAGTTCTTAAAGAGACTGCACACCCGAAAAACCGACAAATTACAAAGGTATCCAGGAAAACACAAATTCCCCCAGGGCACATGTGGGGGGAACCCAACAGATACCCCACTAAAGGGAAAAGCTGTCACGGTTTTTGAAGACTCTCAGACTTAAGGTTTGGTAAAATAACTTAACTGTATTAAAAGTTAAAGGCAGTCCCCGTAGGGTAAACATACATAACAATACAACAGTAATATAACATGTAATAGGTTCTACCGGCCTTGCCTAAATACCGGGCAAGGCAACCCAAGTGACAGTTTTAATGACAGGCTCTACCGGCCTTGCCTATACCGGGTAAGGCAACCGTGAGATGACATATACCAGTTCTACCGGCCTTACCAATACCGGGCAAGGCAGCCCCCACGGAATGCTGAATGTAGGCTCTACCGGCCCTGCCAATACCGGGTAAGGCAACCTTAAAGATGGTGAATTACAAGGTTCTACCGGCCTTACCAATACCGGGCAGGGCAGCCCAAAGGAGTACTGGAGTAGGCTCTACCGGCCCTGCCAATACCGGGTGAGGCAACCTAAAGGATGGTATCGTTAAGGTTCTACCGGCCTCACCAATACCAGAAAGGGCAGCCTGAGCAAGTAGACCAGCTGTCAGGTGACTAAGACAGCATAGAGCATAAGTATAGAGGTCTTACTCAGCAGGAGTCTATTGCCAGGGATACTCAGACAACTGCAAGGAAGTGGACAGCGACAGACCACAGTACTGGATGTTCAGGAGCAAACCAACATCCGCACGTTGGGACTAATGGTAATAGCGCCACCAGGTTTAGTGGAGTAAACGAGTGTCCGCACGCTGGGACCAACAATGTATATCGCAACCAGGAACCAACAAAGTATGATCAGAAGCGAGAAGAACAATGTCGCCAGAGCGACGGCTGGAGCAGGAGATTCAGGAACTCAGTAAGATTAACCCGCGAGGTGCTGGAACACAGGAACACTGGAACTCAGTAAGATTAACCCGCGGGGTGCTGGAACACAGGAACACTAGCATACAGGAACACTGGAACACAGGATCAGCAAGTACAGCAGGAACAGGCCCAGAAGCCTGACAAGCAGGTCAGGCAGAGTGAAGTCAGAAACACCACGAAAGGGCAACCTGGAAGTGCTCAGCCTGGGTTTGAAAAGGCTGTGTGAGGAGGGCTAATCACAGACAGCCAATCATGATACTCAGCAAGTGACTGACACTGAACAGCCCCAATCACGGGCACCGTGATAAAAGCCTAGGAAAAGCACCCACCTGTAGTCGACAACCTACAGAACTCAAGCTGTGGTTGGATTAAACTCCCATCATCCTCTGTAGCTGTTAGCAGCCTCAGAATGATGGACACTGTAATCAAGGAATAGCTGTAAACTTTAGGTTACATCAAGTTGAGGAGGAACATTCCTGCACACTTTAAAGGGATAGTAATGTTCCACAATAAAAGCAGCTCCAAATAATCTTCATAGTATTTGGGCCATGGAGAGTTTTTTTTTTTATCCAAGTTTATTAATTAAGATGTGCAATCATTACATCGTTTTAAAACAGAGAGAGATGACATTTTCATAACAGAAGATATCACTTGGTGCAATCTATAGTTGAACAATTTGTGGTAAAACCGTAATAAACATCCCAGACAAATCAAATGGAAATAAGATAATAATACATCAATCAGTACCATAGGTCCATAATTGAACAGTGATAAAACAAATTCAAAGAGATAATGATGTTGAGAAATCACATTTCAACAGAAGGGCATCCCTGGAAAGGTAGAAATGACCATGAGAATAGAACGAGTGCATAGCAAAGAAAAGAAGAGAAGCAGAGTGAAGGTGTGAAAAGTTAGAGAGGATAGTAATAGAGAGGAATAGGGGAAAGAGAAAGGAAATGTGGAGGAGAGGGGGAAGGAGACGTAGTGAACGACTGATGAATGGATAGGCCATTGCGTAGAGTGAATAGTTCCCGAGACCACGAGATGGCCAATAAACAGTGATATCGATGGGGATCTAACCATCCCTCCCTCCATAGTACCTCTGACAGGGAGACCACGTTTCCCTGAAGGATCGAAAACTATGAACACTGTAGGCATGAAGTTTCTCCATAGCATAGAATTTATCAATGCGGGCACAACAAGACGCTAAGGGGGGGGGGGGGGGCCTGCATCCGACTTCCAATGAGAAGCAACAGTCAGTCTAGCTGCAGTCAAGAGGAAGTGCAAAAGGTGGAACTGCTTAGGTGGGAATGGAGTATGATGAGAAAATAGAAGAAGAAGAGCAGGGTCAATCAGGATAGGGAAACCCAGAATAAGCCCTATTTCAGTGGCAAACCGCGACCAGAATTCAGTAATTTTGGGGCATGATCACCATATATGTAACAAGGTGCCACCCCACTCAGCACATCTCCAACACACATCGGGAACAGAATGATCAAATTTCGATATCCGACTCGGAGTTAGATACCAATGTGAGAATAGTTTATAGTAGTTTTCTTGAGACGGGGTATCTCTAGGAAGAAACCTAGAGTTTCTAAAAATAGACAACCAAGTCTCATTATCGGAGAGTGTAGGAGACCCCAGATCTAAAGACCAAGACATCGTAAATGGAAGTGGACCTAAGGAACGACTGTTATTTAGAGCATGTCTGGCCTTAGATAACGGTTTGAGCAAGGCCCCTGGACTCATTAAAAAGGTTTCCATGGCAGAAAGCAGACGGGATGGAGACCCCGAGCGGAGAACTCTGGATAAATAATGGCTTACTTAAAGATGACTCCACCATTCATTTGGAGGCAGGTCGAACTCCGCAACCATATCCCCAAATCGTATCATTCATCCATCCCTATGAAGTCTTAGTAGTTGTAATAAGTTTGAGTCAGACCACTTATGAAACGAATTCCGAATCATCCTGGGAGGAAAGGCTGGATTACCTCTAAAGGAAAGTAGCGCAGACGGAAAAATGGACCAGTTTTCGACGTCTCGTTTATCGTACCACCAACCCAGTGCAGCATGTAAAAGCAGATCATATTTTAAGCTCCGTGGTAAGTCACTCTTCCGTATAAAGATAAGCTGTCTGGGGGAGATGCAGGGCTCATCCGCAGTGGAGATCTGAATCCACGTGGCCGCATCCAGACTGTGAGCCAAATCTATCAACAGAGTCATCAAGGCAGCTTCATAGAAGGATTCAAAACTAGGAAGACCCAGACCACCACTAAGTGTGGGGACCATTAGGTGTTTCACAGAGCATCTCGGGGTCTTATTCCTCCATACAAACTTAGTGACCGAGGACTGGAGAGATCACAAGAAAGAACGAGGAATCTTAACCGGGAGCGTCTGAAGCAAGTAGAGAAATTTTGGTAAAACAACCATTTTGACAATGTTAACACGACCAAACCAGGAAATCAGTGGGAGATCCCAAGACTGGAGATCAGTCTTAATGGCCGACAGCAGCGGGGGGTAGTTAGTGTGGAATAAATCTTTAGTAGTCGGTGTGAATTTCACACCTAAGTAAGAGATGGAACAAAAAGGCCACCTGAAGTCATAAAGATCTCTAAGCCGTTGATGTCTATGTTCTGGTAGATTGACATTCAGGATCTCAGACTCAGAAACATTAATCCGGGAACCAGATAGAGAAGTGTAAGTCGAGAGCTGACCTAGAGCAGCAGGGAGAGAGGATTCTGGTTTCAAAAGGGTCAGAAGGATGTCATCAGCGAACGCATAGACTCTGTGGTCCTCAACTGCGCCAGGAATACCCGAGATGTCTTCATGGAGTCGGATCGCATTTAGTAAGGGCTCAAGAGCAAGAACATATAGGAGCGGGGACAGGGGGCACCCCTGGCGAATCCCATTCGAGATATTAAAGGCGTCTGATAGTGCTCCATTCACAATGACTTGAGCCGTAGGACCTAAATACATGGCTTTAATATGATTAAACAGAGTCTGGCCCAGACCAAGAGAGTGTAGTACTCCAAAAAGGAAGCCCAATGAACTCGATTGAACGCCTTCTCGGTATCAAGTGATACCAGTATAGTGGAAAGTGGAATTCGAGAAGCTCTATGTAGGAGGGAGATTAGTTTAGTAGTATTGCCCCTAGCTTGACGACCCTTAAAGCCCACCTGATCTCTGTATCAGAGATGGAGGAGGGGACCCAGACACAGGGCCAAGACCTTGGCATAGAGCTTTAAATCTACATTTAAAAGCAAAATGGGTCTATAACTGCCACACTGATTTGGGTCTTTTCCAGTCTTATGGATGACTGATATGAGCCTCCAGCGTTTGAGGAGGGAATGAAACAGTCTCAGATATTGCGTTAAAAGATCCTGCTATCCAAGGAAGTAAAGAGGATTTGAACGTGGAGAAGTAGGAGACGGGGAAACCATCCGGGCCAGGGCATTTATGCTTGGGCATAGAGTGAAGGGCCATCTCAATCTCATCAGTAGTGAAGTCAGCCCCTAAAGCTGACAGGACAGAAGCCGGTAAAGACGGCATCTTATATTTAGACAGGAAGCAAGTAAGGTGTTCTTCATATCTAGTGAACAGCCATGAGTGTTATAAAGGTCCTTATAAAAGGAGCGAAAGGCGTTCGCGATATCAGGATATAAGAACCGAGGGCGAGAGTCCCCATCCACTACACTCCGCATGTCTGGTCAGTCGTCACTTATGAATTAGACGAGACAGCAATTTGCTAGACTTATTGCCTTGCAGATAAGATTTATATTGAAACCACTGAAAAGACTTCAAAGAAGTCTCTTTCAAATGGGAGGCAATGTCCCCTCGTAGTGCCAAAATCTCCCTCCCAATATCGGCATCTAAATGACTTTTGTGTCTAATCTGCACAACATCTCCTTTAGTTGTTTTGAGCGTTCCTTTTTCCTATGAGCCCCCAGCTGTATAAACAGCCCCCGAATCACTGCTTTGTGAGCCTCCCAAACTGGTGGCGCAGGGACACCACACAAGGAATTGAGAGAAAAGTAATCATGGATAGCTGAAGAGATGGAGGACACTACGGCCTCGTCTTCTAGCAATAGGTCATTCAGTTTCCAAGGGGCCTGACCAGAACAAGCCTCAGGGAAATGTAATTCTACAAAGATAGGGCTATGATCTGACCATTTAATCAAACCCATGGATGCCTGACGCATAAATTGAAGAGAGCATTGGTCGCAAAGGAACACATCATGGAGAGTGTTATTTCAATACTGTCAGAGTTGTAGTTCAAGAGTAACTGAATGATAAAGTATCCCCCTCCCGCCACTTTAACTGACTTAACACTGCTCCCCTGAGCGCAGCAAGACTGCCTGGATGGATCTCAGAAAGGGGCAATCTTCAATTAGCATAAAGGAAAAACCTGTCAAGGGGGGCAGGGTTTTCCTTATGTTCACAGTAAGAAGACTGCCCCTTGCTGTGAGCTGTCTGGTCTCAAGACCAGATTCCACATCTGAGGGGAAGTGGCTTACACTAGGTAAAAGGAGCAGGAGGGGATACTTTATCATTCAATTACTCTTGCACTACAACTCTTATTTCAATACTCTTTCTATGGCTCAAATACTATGAAGATTAATTGGAGATGCTGTTTTTGTGAAACATTACTATCCCTTTAAAGCTGGGAGTCATTGTGGCATCTTCATAGAGGAGGCCCTAGCAACATAATTTTATTTTTTTTTTTTTTTTTTTACAAAGACCAAGCCTTTTTGAGAAGATGCACTAAGATGAAAGAAGAGATTTCAGGCACTTTAATGCATAGGCTCCATAGTGTAATACAGGAATTGGGAGATTTTAACACAATTGCATACAGTGAGTGGAGAAAATTATTTGATCCCCTGCTGATTTTGTACGTTTGCCCACTGACAAAAATGATCAGTCTATAATTTTAATGGTAGATTTGTTTGAACAGTGAGAGAGAGAACAACAACAAAAAATCCAGAAAAACGCATTTCAAAAAAGTTATAAATTGATTTGCATTTTACTGAGTGAATAAGTAAGTATTTGACCCCCTATCAATCAGCAATATTTCTGGCTCCCAGGTGTCTTTTATACAGGTAACAAGTTTAGATTAGGAGCACGCCCTTAAAGGGAGTGCTTCTAAGCTCAGCTTGTTACTTGTATAAAAAAAATCTGTCCACAGAAGCAATCAATCATATTCCAAACTCTCCACCATGGCCAAGACCAAAGAGCTGTCCAAGGATGTCAGGGACAAAATTGTAGACCTACACAAAGCTGGAATGTGCTACATGACCATCGCCAAGCAGCTTGGTGAGAAGGTGACAACAGTTGGTGCGATTATTTGCAAATGGAAGAAACGCAAAATAACTGTCAATCTCCCTCAGTCTGAGGCTCCATGCAAGATCTCACCTCGTGGAGTTTCAATGATAATGAGAATGGTGAGGAATCAGCCCAGAACTACACAGGAGGAACTTGTCAATGATCTCAAGGCAGCTGGGACCATATTCACCAAGAAAACAATTGGTAACACACTACGCCGTGAAGGACTTAAATACTGCAGCGCCCACAAAGTCCCCCTGCTCAAGAAAGCACATGTACAGGCCCGTCTGAAGTTTGCCAATGAACATCTGAATGATTCAGAGGAGAACTGGGTGAAAGTGTTGTGATCAGATGAGACCAAAATCGAGCTCTCTGGCATCAACTCAACTTGCCGTGTTTGGAGGAGGAGGAATGCTGCTTATGACCCCAAGAACACCATCCCCACCATCAAACATGGCGGTGGAAACATTATGCTTTGGGGTGTTTCTCTGCTAAAGGGACAGGACAACTTCACAGCATCAAAGGGACAATGGACGGGGCTATATTATCACGGTGCCCGTGCTTGCCTGTCACTCGCTGTGCTGGTGCTCGTTCATTGGAGGAAGCTGATTGGCCCGCCCAGGGTGTCCCTTTATATTGGGCTTTATGGCACCTGTCAGGTGCCCTTTCATGGTGTTCCTGTGACTATGCTATTATTGCTGTGATCCTGTATTCCTGTGTAACGACTCGGCTCGTCTGACTACTCTGCGTTTCTGCTCCATGATTGACCCGGTTCTGGCTGACTTCCTGCTCCGTGATTGACCCGGTTCTGGCTGACTTCCTGCTCCGTGATTGACCCGGTTCCGGCTGACGTTCCTGCTCCGTGATTGACCCGGTTCCGGCTGACGTTCCAGCTCCATGATCCTTCCAGTTCTGCGTCTTGTTTCAGCCTGGCGACATTCTGAGCCTGCTCGCAGCTAGCACCAACTGATCACATTCGTTACTCTGTGGCCTCCATCTTTGAGCCTGTTGGTTACCTCCGTTTACTGAGCCTGTGAGAGATTACTACTGAGCTGTGCCTGTTGTCTGTGCCTGTCTAAGAACACTTGCTGTGCCGGTTGCCTCCGTTTACCGAGCCTGTTGCCTACACCTGCCAAGCTTGTTGCCTCTGATACTGAGCCACTTTTACACCTGTTGAGCTATTGTCTACATACCGAGCCTAGCTTTACATTGCAAAGTTGTATACCTGTTTGGTGCCGTTTTCCAGTAGTGTTGCACCGCGTGGTGCAAAGGGCATTCCGATACTCTGGCAGTGTGAGCTCCGTATCGGCACCGGAAGGGTGCTTTGGCTCAGGTCCTCTCTCGCTCACTGTGTGGTTCCATACATCTGCACTTGGTGTGCGTTGGCTCTAGTATTCAGCTTGGGCAGTGCTTCTTCCGTTACAGCACCTAAGGGGTGCTAGGCTCAGGTCCCATTGGCACTCGCAGTGTTCCCCTTCTACCGCACCAGGGGTGCTTCCTATTTCTGGCTCCATTGGCTCAGGGAGTTTCTCTCCTTCGTTGCTACACCCCTGTAGGGGCATTGGCTCTGGCTACAGTTGGTTACTCTATACTCCTGGGCATTTCCAGACCGAGATCTGGTTGTGATTCACTTCGGTCACTCTGCTTGAGCTAGCTGCTGCACTACTACTACTGGGACTGTTGTTGTACCGGACGTTGGCTAATCACCATCACAGAGACTGACTACCAGCTTGAGTGCTAACCCTTTATTGTATTTATGCTATAATTTACTTGCTTCAGCTACATTGAGCCTGTATATTACTCAGTACTATATTACCGATTTTGGCCCTCAGGGGCGCTATTCCTTATTTTCATTTTAATAAAACTGTGTTTTATTTCTAACCCTGGTCTGAGTGTCTGAAAACTGTAACACATATACAGTCAAATCTTAGGGGAGAACCTCCTTCCCTCAGCCAGGGCATTGAAAATGGGTCGTGGATGGGTATTCCAGCATGACAATGACCCAAAACACACGGCCAAGGCAACAAAGGAGTGCCTCAAGAAGAAGCACATTAAGGTCCTGGGGTGGCCTAGCCAGTCTCCAGACCTTGACCCCATAGAAAATCTGTGGAGGGAGCTGAACGTTTGAGTTGCCAAACATCAGTTTTGAAACCTTAAAGACTTGGAGAGGATCTGCAAAGAGGAGTAGGACATAATCCCTCCTGAGATGTGTGCAAACCTGGTGGCCAACTACAAGAAATGTCTGACCTCTGATTGCCAACAAGGGTTTTGCCATGAAGTATTAAGTTGTGTTTTGCAAAGGGGTCAAATACTTATTTCTCTCAGTAAAATGCAAATCAATTTATAACTTTTTTGAAATGCGTTTTTCTGGATTTTTTTATTTTTATCTCTTACTGTTCAAATAAACCTACCATTAAAATTATAGACTGATCATTTCTTTGTCAGTGGGCAAACCTACAAAATCAGCAGGGGATCAAATAATTTTTTCCCTAACTGTATATCTCCATCAAGTCGAAATACCAGCCCTGGACTGTCTGAGTATCATGAAAAACTCAAGATATGTTTCCAGTATATCTTTCAAGTTTTTTCCTAAGTGTTGGATCCCATGAGTTGGTGGTAAAGCTATACAAGAAGATAGTACAACAAATGCACACCACAGAGCAAAACAGATTGTGTATATGATAATTTTCTTTTTAATGGATCGAAATAAATAGCTTTACAATGGACAATGTGAAATTAGCAATAAATAAGGTAACATTAGCAAGAAGATAAGTCAAGTTTCATGATTATCCGAATTCTTTATGAAACATAAGCCCCCAACCCTGTGGAAATGGAGGCAAGGAGAAGAGAATTAGATGAGAGAGGCTAGAACAGGATTAAGCAAGAAATATAATAGCGTGAGAGGGAATGAAGGTAAGATGGACAAAGGAAGAGGGAAAGTGAAAACAACATAAGTAGGTCTGCGGGCCTAGCCCTCCCCCAGTATATCTTAATGGCAAAACTGGGTGAGGAAACAAAAGTTGTCTATAGCACTTCGGTCATCTCCTCGGATAATAGAGGACGCCTGAGTAAAGTAATCTGGTCCCGCACCCTACCTAACCAATTCAAATAGGAGGGAGGGTTTGGAGCCTTCCAGTAGTCCAAAATAAGCTCCCTTGCCATGCCTAGCATAGTAAGTAAACTCTTTGATTGTTTAACTGGTAATGGTGGTAGTTTGTAAAATAGAATCTTCCAAGGGTCTCAAGATAATGTTATACGTTAGCTGAATTCATTACATTCCTGGCATTTCTTCCTTTATCCTTCAATTCCACCATATATAAGAGGGGATACCTCTGGGCTTGTTTGCATCACCAACATTTAGCACTTATTGCAGGAATCATGTTATGTAGTCTGGGGGGATATAGTGCTAAAGGAATAAGAATTTATAGTGCATTTCCAGTGCTTGTGCAGAAATGGAACTGGACATAAAGGATTGCAGATTTTAGTCCACTTCCCATTCGACAGCAACAAACCCAAATCTGATTCCCAAGCCCTGGCATAGATAGGTACATTAAGCTGATGGGTCCCCAGAAGTATATTATACAGCTTGCAAAGAAACACCCTAGAGCGGTTTGGATAAAAAATAGTATGGATTCAACGTTTGTGAGTTGTAGCGCCCAGCACAGTTCGGTGACAGGCTTCTCTAGGAAAAGCTAAATGTGAAAAAAATGTCCACATTTCTCCCAAAGAGAGCTCAAGTTTGTCCCTGAGTTTCAAAGGGGATTATCCTATTCTAAAAAAGTATGGTTTCTAATACAGAGTGCTGATCTGTTGTTCATTGCGGAAATGCACTAGAGAGGAGAGTATGCAGAGTTTCTGTAGCACAATTAAAAAAAAAAAAAAAAAAAAAAAAAAAAAATCATACGCTGGGGAGGGTAAGGTGGTCAGACCCCTAATTTTGTTATGAAAATTTCATATAGAGAGGACTGCCTCAAAAACTGGATGGGATTTAATCACAGAATGTCTAGCTGAGGGAGGTAAAAGAAGTCTAATTATCGGGAGAAGTACCTCTCAATAGATACTCAAATCAAATTTTATTATGTTCATGTTTGAACAAGTCAGATTGAGGACAGCATTGTGGCACGATAATAAAGTCTAAAATCTGTATATTTTTTTATTGTAATGGTACAATGGTTAACACGGGGTAATTTAGAACACCAGATACATTTAGATATGCAACTGTCTAGTACTGTGAAGAAAGAATTCTAAGGGGAAAAGTTTAGAAAATGTATAGAATCCTAAGAAGGATATTCATCTTTACGGAGTTGATCCTGCCTATCCATGAAATATAGAGGGGCTCACATTTACGAAGGTTATGTTGAATAGACCTTAAGACATGAGGGAAGTAAAAGTCTTAAATGGTATGAATGGGAGAACCTACTTTAACCCCCCCTAGATACCGACTATATGATCCCGTTCATTTAAATGGGTAGAGATGTTGTAATTGCATAGATAAAACTGGCTTAGTTACCAATAATAAGTCATAACCAAATATGAAGTGCTTATGTTCAATACCATTGACTTACACCCCAAGATCATGGTCTTAAAATATATGTTGAGCAAATTGTTCCATAATTAGGATGAACAGGATAGGGGAAAGGGGGAATGCCTGGTGAGTACCATACATTTTCAAGGGATCTGACATCCGTTCACCTACATTCTCGTGCTTGGATTAGCATATAATGAGAGAATCTTCTCTGTAAATTTTGTGTCAATACCACTCTGGATCAAATTATTTTGAATGAGTGGAAGAAGCTGTCTATCTCAGAGATTCTCTAAGCTGTAACCCCTTCTCAGAGGCAGCTTTGGAGCAGTGGGCTTCTTCTCCTGCTGTTGATGTCACTATCTCCAGGCTCTCTAAGCCCACTGCTCTGACCTTAGCAGATGCTACGGTTCTTAAGGATATGACGTATAGAAAGATAGAAGCTATCCTCCAGTCCAACTTTGCTGCCATTGTTGAGGCCAAATTTTGCTTCTGCCTGGGTCACCAGAGCTATTGCTGTCTGGGAAGAACAACTTACTGATGCCATCAGAGATGGTGCTCCCCTAAGGAGGACCTTTTAGCCATCCTAGTCAACATGTCAAAGCTCAGACACATGTCAGTGACACTCTTTTTGAAGCTGTCAAGTTGTCAGCAAAGACTTCTGCATTTTTCATTACTGGGCAATGCACCTTATGGCTCAAGATCTGGTCTGTGGACCTCTTTTCTAATAAGTCACTGGTTTCCCTCCCCTTTCAGGGCAAGTCTCTTTTGGTCCTGAGCTAAAGCAGATCATCAGTGAATCTACTTGGGGCAAGAGCTCCCTGTTGCCTCAGGTCTCCAAATGCCCTAACATGACGAGGAAACTGCATCTTTTCCGTCCCCGCCAAACATATGCACAAAGGCTGCAAGCCTCTCAGGCCTTCACCTAGAGCCCCATCTCCAAGTCCAAGCATCAGTGGCACTCTAAGTGCACCGATGCCAAGCCCAAATCTGGTGATGGTTTCGGAATGGTACAGAATGGGGTTCAAGTCCCTTCCTTTCTTCAGGTTTTTCTAGTCCTGGGTTCCTCAGGATCAACAAAAGCTACGTCTCTTCAAATAGGTTCAACCTCTTCTGGACAAGGGAATTCTTGTTCCAGTTCCACTTCAAGAGAGAGGTTCAGGTTTTTATTCAAACCTGTCTTTGGTGTCCAAGAGGGATGACGGCAGCCGCTCTATTCTGGATCTCAAGGACATCAATTCTTATGTGGAGAATGCTCGCTTCAAGATGAAGTCAGTGCTCTGCTTGGACTCCTCTCCTCGGTTGTTTGCCAGAGATCGAGGTGCCTTGATGGCCTTCATTCACACCCAGGGGATTCAAGCGACTCCTTACATGGACGTCCTTCTGCTGAATGCTCCAACGTTACAGCTCCTGGTTCAGCATGTCCAGGACTGTGCTCAGATTCTGCTCCACTATGGGTGGATTCTGAACATGCCGAAGTCTTCCCTAGTCTCTTCTTAGGAATTCATTTTCCTAGGGCTCCGTTTCAACCCCCGTCTGGAGACGATTTTGTCTGACTGAGGACTCCATTCACCAGGCTATGTGACTGGCATCCCAAGCTCTGGAACGGTCTTCGGTCCCAGCCAGGAAGTTCATGAAACTTGCTGCTGCATGGTGTCCACAATGGAGGCTTTACCTTATCCTATGGCCCAAACCAAGGAAAGCCAGAGACTCATCATCCAATCTTGAATGGAAATCCAAATCTCCTGGATCAGCAGATCTCCCTTACTCAGGAAGTCAGACAGGATCTGCAGTGGTGGTTGCACAGGAGCAACCTGGAGTAAGGAAAGCTGTTAGTTATCCCACAATGGATCTTTGTCATGAAGGAAGCCAGCCTGCGGTGCTGGGGCATGGTTCTGGGTCACCTGGTGATCCAGAGGAGATGGACTTTGGAGGACTCACTCCAATCCATCAATGGCTCGAACTTGTGTATTGGTCCCTTCAGCTGAGGGGTCATCCAGTACGCGTCCAATCAGATAACACCACAATGTGGCATATATCAACAAGCAAGGGGGCAGTCAAAGAGCTCCCGCTTAGTGAGAGGTCAAGTATATCTTGGATTGGGCAGAAGCTCACATTCTGGCCAGGGGTAGACAACATCCTTGCCAACTTCCTAAGTCTCCAAATGGTGGATCCAAGAGAGTGGGAGCCCCATCCAGACATCTCTGACCTGCTTGTGCAAAGGTGGGGTCTTCCTCAGATATACCTGATAGCCACAAGGAACAACAGGCTCTTGTTCTTGTGTGCTGTGCTTATGGTTTTTCAGTGTCTGCTGACACTTCGATAAGTTTGGACTGTTCCTAATTCTGGATAGTCCTAGGGAATCCTGATATCCCGGGGACCAGTGCTAGGTCCTTTTTATACTTCCCACTGTTGGGAACCTGCTCTTGGTATATCTCATGGTATCTGTATTCCATAACTGGATGAAAGAGAAAATAGGATTTTAGTCTTACCATCTTAAACTCTTTTCTCTTAGTCCATAAGGAATACAGGTCTCCCACCCAGAGAAAAAGACCTCACTTGGCTGGACGTGGCACTCCTTCTTGGGTCTCCTTTTCATCTGTCGCTGTCTCTATCTAGTGAGTTTGTCTCATATCAAAACTGGAAAGGTGGGGCGGGGCTAGCCTGATAAAGGAAAGGTATGGTTCCACCTTCAAGACCTTGTCTTTTGAAATTTTGCAGCCTTATAAGGAAGGAAGATTTCCTTCCCATAGTACCTGTATTCTATATGGGCTAAGAGAATAGGTTTTAATAAGGTAAGACTACAGAAAATCCCTGAATGCAACAACCATATGCTCCAGAATACATGAGAAGATGATATAGTATATATCCAAAACACATATCAGATGAAAAAAGGCAGATAAATCAAAATGAAAAGTCCCTCAATGTTTTGGCATAATAATCCTTCCATCAAGAGGTCTTTTCATTTTGCATTCCAAAGTGTCTGCCTGATTTTTTTTTTTATCTGATACTTGCATTTTGGGCATAACATTTTTATATGTTTCCCTATTCTGAGGCATATTTTGTTTTTTTGCATTATACTTGGCACTTGTGGTACTACTGAGTTTCTGTTTAGTTATTGTAGAGGTATTTCTTTGAGGACAACCTCACCATACTAATCAATAGCACCCAATTTCTGCTGTGGTTTTTCTCCTCAATTTTTCATAATTTTTATCTTCTTTTTGGAATGTTTTTCAAACTTTTTTTCTGTGGTGTCTAAGCACCTGACAGATCAGTATTAGTAAATAGCATGGAAAGGAGACTATACTGGAATCAATACTTCCTCAGTTTGTATAAGTATTGTACTCCACCTCAAACAAATCTGTAAAATGCTATGACAATGATATTTATGAAGCTCTTAAGCTGGTTGAGGCACAGGACAAATTACAATACCTTTTCAATTCAGTATTACGAGAACTGGAGAAAAAAAATATTGCATCTGAGAAGCGCAAAACCCACACTCTTCCACATGAAGGACTTTACACTTTACCTAAGAGATTCATTCCTCAGTCTAACAGGAAACTCTCTCACAATACCACTGAGGTCCCCCACTGAATTAACAGTGGTGAAAAGGGACATAAACTGTTCAACAAGGGGAGAAGCATGTGTTTGGCCAAATAAATGTGTAATTATCCCAAACACTGAAGGCAGATTTGTGGACTCTGAATCTGAATGGACTCTAGTTTGAGAGCTCCCTACAGGTTTAGACATTGGTAATATGGTTAACATGGGATGTAGTCCTTTTCGTGTAAAGCCTTACCATGCTGTAAATTTAAAACCTACATTTTGTCTGTACAAAAGATTCTCAAAGGGTTGGAAAAGTCTCTAGCATCCAAGGGGATAAAGTGGGTGTTTTGGCCTTGTCTAATAAGAATATTTTAACTCATGTGGCCAATCCTGGTGTACAAACTCATTACTATTTTCAAACCACGGTGAAGGTAAACCTTTAATATTTCCAAGTCCTCACAAATCTTCCAGAAGCAAATGGCTAATAATTTGCAAGAAGTAATTCTTGTCACATAGTAAAATCACTAACTTTTATACTTAAAACACAGACATATGCATAGCGTGGTACATATTCTGCTGTTTTGACTATTTTTATCTACCACAGTATGTAGCAAAAGGAGACGACGTAAAATCCATTTCTTCCCTTTTCAGTGAACTGCATCACTAAAGAATGTCTATTGTTATTAAATGATTATCCATCCTACCTGTTTGCATGGATTTGAAAATGGCACCACTGATTGCAGACAAGTAGGCTGGGTCAGAAGAAGTTGGATTCATCTCATTGAAGGTATCTGCATTGTATATATGGTCAGTGCCGAACAACTGGATCATTTCCTTCATGAAGAGCCCACCAATCGTCTGGAATAAGGGATCCTCGGGGTCCAGAAGATAACTACATGAATAGGTGCAGTTGAAGTTGCCCCATACTCCAAGCTTGGTCACATTGACTTTGGGAAAGACTCTATGGCAGAGGATAATAAAGAACAGACATTGAATATTTCTTAATGTGTCCAAGTTCAGAATCAATGCAATAAGTTTAGGAAATAAGTGCACGTCTATAGGCTTATACATATATATGACCTATATCTAAGACGTAAAGTAACAGATTAGCAAAATGTTGTGGTTGTCTCAGAGCACAATATTTTGCCATTCTGACCAGTGAACAAATAATATTGTACTGATCTGCTCTATTAGGGAATATTTATTAAAGGGTGCAAAGGAGGTAGGGACACATGGGGATAGATAGAGAGGTAGGGACAGATAGGGAGAGGTAGGGACAGATAGGGAGAGATACGGATAGATACGGAGAGGTAGGGTCAGATAAGGAGAGATAGGGATAGATAGGGAGGGAAAAAAAAAAAAAAAGGTGCAAACATTTTCACATTTCTCCATGGGAGACAGACTGTGGAGGTCATCACACACACACACTCTCCCAATCAGTGCAGCCCCTCTGTGGGTTTTTGTCTGGGATACATTGGATCAGGAGGCAGGAACAGATGGCTGCCTGTCACCAGTAGACTGGCAAGGCAACTGAATTAAGCTCTTACAGTGGCTGGGATGAGGACCACCAGCCGACTTCCCTAAGGATTCCTCTACAGCGATACAGATGAAACTTGTATTGTATTGTTGAGGGTAAAACAGAACTCTTTATTAAGGCTTGGGACAGTGTCCAATTAGTGGGAGCCCCAAGAGACTAATCAGAGACAATATTTTAGCCTCCAATCAGTGCCCCCTTTCCAATCCAGGAGAAAGTCCTTGAAACCCAACTCTTCTCACAGCGGGGTCAATTAGTGTTCCTTTGTTGTCACTGTACATGGGGCTTCCTGTTTCAAAACCTAGACTTCAGGGTTCTATGTACATAGAATGCACAGCAATATACAAAAATCAGGGGGTGCTCCTAGTGCAATATAGCAAATGGAAAAACATAAAAATCATCAGCACAACACCCTTGTGAAGAATAACACAATGACATTTTCTGGGCTACAACATTTATTTGTGTCCCAGAACACATGCTTATGGTATCTTAACTGCCCAAACATGCATTGTGGAATTCTTTGACAAACTGGCTTGGCTGTTCCTCTTCAAAATTTCCAGAAGGGAATACAAACATACTGCTTCTCCCCAAACAGTAATAGCTCCAATAAAATATTTAAACTTAAAACAAATATAAAAGTAATTATGTATAAACAATGGCTTGTTTTGAACTGCTGGCGTGAATCAACGCATTTTGCAGCGTTAACAACTCTTTTTCAATATTCTACCAGTATACACAAAAGTGTATTTTAATATTGGATTAACAATTATTGTGGGATACTACACTATTTGGCTCTCTTTCTGAAAGTTCACCAAATTATAACCCAGGGAACACTTAAAAGAGTGGACAACAACTTTTAGCTGAAGAGGATACAAGGGGTTCACCTCCTGTATCTCCAAACAGACATTTTTTATTACTACAAAAGCTACTGAAAACCTTTCAATGCTTATTGATGGGGAAAAAAACCCTTATTATCATATATTTTTCCCTCATTATTTTTCTTATTTTTGCAGGGCTTCTCCTGTTTCATAAAACAGTAGTGTACCAAATGTTACTACATCTCAAAACAGGAAAGCGCCCCCTCTCCCCACAAAGCTTTGGATCATTTCTGTCGGCAACAGTAATGGCAGATAGCAAACAATGTCAAAAGTACCACAAACAACCTGCCAGTTAATGTGATCTTAACACTTCAAATACAAATCAGGGTATATACAAATACAAGTTAAAATAGATACATCGAATTTCCCTATTTAACATCAGTGCAAGAAGCTAGTAAAATTGTATCCTGGAGAATACACACATTGCCACCATTTTTGCAATCCATCTGTCTACGTATCATCCCTGTAGTTAACTTTCTAGTTATATATGGAAACCTATATGTGACGAACAGGTCCTCCTCCTAGCTGGGATCATGTGGACACTAATACTGAATGGTATAGAGAGAATAGGTAGGAATTGTCATGGAAGCCTGCTCCAACCTTCCCCCACCCAGACTCAGAGGCTCTGAGAGGCAGATGACTATCAGCTGAGATTGATGGTTTTACAGTGGGAACAGCTATTCACTGGGAATGTATACAGAGTTTCTGCTAGTTTGAATCCCTTGGTTGTGCTAATCCCTTCTACAGGAGGTGATTAGAGTCTTGTGTTCACTTACCCCCCTTTTAGTAAGCTTTGTCTGATGTTAAACCCAGCATGTCACGTTTTGACCATGTGGTGACTGACCCTTTCTCTGAACTGTATTAAAATGCTGTGTTGGTTGAAAATAAAGTAGTTCATGATTTACCAAGAAGGAGCTTGTTTGTCTGTCCCTGTAGTACCCAGGAATATTGCTGTTTGTCATCCACTATAGAGCAGTTACTCATAGAGAAGTGCCAGGGGAATAAATAGAATATCCTATATAAATCAGACCCATCAGTTAGGTATATCCTGCATTGCCGGTGGATATGCTACTTCTTAGTGCTTAGAATAGTGGTTAGCTGTGCAGGTTAGCGAAAGAAACCCACAGATTAACTGCTATATCTTTCATGGCAGAGACGCCAGGGCTGTATCGTCACACTATATTTTTTTTTTTCAGAACAAATTCAGATTTTCATAGTGCATTTCTTGATGTAAAAATCTGCACTGTGTAACAAGCTATGTCATATATACAAAAAATATGAGGAAAATGATTTTGCCAGTATCATACACTATATATCTCACATAGTTACACTGGTTGTGAAATGAGCAATTATGATTAAAAGCCCTGCATCCCCACAAACATAAAGACCCCAACATTAACTTAAAAAGCCATTTCACTGGTTAAAAGGTAAAACTATCCCCAAAACAGCTCGATATAAAAGCATATTATATTTTTCATAACTTTTTAATGAATTATCATAGAAGGAAATCAAAACAAAACAAACAAAAAAAAAAAAAAAGTATTTTAGTCTTACCTGTTAAATCCTTTTCACTTAGTCCATACAGGTTACTGGTACACTGGGAGGCGATCTGCCCCTTTAAGTAGGCAGGAACATTCTCTAAATGTATGCAGGGGGTGGAGCCTCCCCTCCCTCCTAGGCTGCTCCTCAGTCAGCACAAGCCAGAATGATTTGAGACACTAACACTGACCAGAGATAGAAGAGAAGAAGAAGACCCCTGTGAGCATGCCCCAAAGGACTCCCACAGAATGCCACAGGAGAGCCAAGCATGGTCTCTTGACAGGGTGGGAGACCAGTAACCTGTATGGACTAAGTGAAAAGAATTTAACAGGTAAAACTAAAATCCTATTTTCACTGTCGTCCAATACAGGTTACTGGTACACTGGGATGTCCAAACATTGAGTTTCCCAGAGGCGGGAAGAAGGCAAGGACCAGGCGAAAGGCCCCCAGAGTCACCAGAACCTCCATGAACCAACCAGTCAGAGATCCCAACAATCAGAAGTGTCAACGGACACCAACTAGGGGTAAGAACAGACCCCAAACAAAACACAGCACACTGAACCAGATCCAACAGGGCTCAACAGTAAGGAAGCACTGAGAACCTCAGAAGAAGAAGATCCTAGACAGGCAAAACTGCCTCCAGGACCTTCCTCCCAAAGCTGGCATCAGCCGAGGCCAGCACATCCACATGGTAGGGCTTCGAAAATGTGTGCACAGAGAACCAAGTGGCCGCCCGGCACAGCTGATCAGCAGACGCTTGATTTTTATAGGCCCAAGAGGCCCCAATTGATCTGGTAGAATGAGCAGTGACCCGAAAGGGCACATGTTTATTCCACAATTTGTAAGCCTTACGAATAGTAGATTTTATCCAAGATGCAATGGTCACCTTGGATGCCGGTCTCCCTGCCCTGGGCCCCTCAGGAACGACAAACAGAGCGTCAGACTTCCTGATAGACTCAGTGCGATGAACATAAAATTTGAGACAACGCACGACATCCAACAAATGAAGATCCCTCTCCTTGTTAGGGGAAGGGTTAGGGCAGAAAGAGGGCACCACAGTCTCTTGATTGATGTGAAATTTGGAGACAACCTTAGGCAAAAACTCCTTGGAAGTGCGAAGCACAGCCTTATCCTTATGGAACACCAGATAAGGAGGTTTACAAGACAAAGCTTGTAATTCTGCCACCCAGCGAACCGATACAATAGCCAAAAGGAAAGCCATCTTCCAAGATAAAAGGCGCAAAGGAATAGTAGCCAAGGACTCAAAGGGGGGTCTTTGGAGAACCCCCAAAACCAGATTGAGATCCCACTGAGGAGCCGGACTCCTGAAAGCGGGACAAACATGAGCCACACCATGGAAGAAAACTTTGACGTCAGGAATAACAGCAATGCGCTCCTGGAAAAAGAAAGAGCGCTGAAGTCTGAACCTTAAGAGAACTCAGACTGAGCCCCTTATCAACACCGTCCTGTAAAAAGGCCAGGACAGTAGGAAGATGAAAATCATGCGATAGATCCCTATCAGCACACCATGCTACAAATGTCGACCAGACTCGGTGATAAATCTTAGAAGACACAGGTTTACAAGCACGTAGCATCGTAGACACCACAGCAGAGGAAAAACCCCTTTTCTTCAAAATTGAGTATACAACCTCCAAGCCATCAAAAGAAGACGATGAACATCCTCCTTCCACAGATAGCCTTGTAGCAGAAGATCTGGACGAGAGGGAAGCGGAAAGGGCTCCGCCACAGACATTGCCATCAGATCCAGATACCAGGACTGACGAGGCCAATTTGGAGCGATTAGAATAACTGGACAACGCTCCATCTTCAGCTTCTGGATGACTCTGATCAACATTGGAAGAGGAGGAAAGATGTAAGCTAGGGAGAATTCCCAAGGGATTGACAAGGCATCCACTGCCAGGGCCAGTGGATCCCTCCACCGAGAGCAGAACACTGAAACCTTCCTGTTGTGTGTGGTTGCCATCAGATCCACCACAGGAACCCCCCACATCTGAGTGAGAAGGTGGAACACCTCTGGATGAAGAGCCCACTCTCTGCTGTCGACTGTGTGACGACTGATAAAGTCTGCCATGATGTTGTCTACGTCTGGAATGTGAACCGCTGAAAAGACGGGAACATGAGCTTCCGCCCAAGACAAAATGGCCTTGACCTCTAACCAGGCGGCGAGACTTCTTGTTCCGCCTTGCCTGTTGATGTAAGCCACTGCGGTGGCGTTGTCGGACTCCACTCTGACTGGACAACCCTCCAGTTGAGATTCCCAATGTCGTAGGGCAAGGAAGATCGCACTGAGTTCCAGAATGTTGATGGAGAGGAGAGATTCCTCCAGTCCCCACTTCCCCTGGGCACTGAAGCGACCCAACACCGCCCTCCCATCCCAGGAGGCTGGCATCCGTCGTGACCGTGGTCCAATAAGGAATCTGGAAGGATCTCCCTTTCAGGAGATGAGAAAGATCCAACCACCATTCCAAGCTCAACTCGACATGAGGAGGTAGAGAGACAGATAGCTTCAGATGGTCTGGACGATTCCTGCACGTCTGGATCACGAACCTTTGAAGTTCCCTGGTGTGTGCCATAGCAAACGGCACCGCCTCTATCGTGGAAATGAATTTCCCCACCAGAGAAGTCCATTTCGGTACTGGAATCCGCTCGAGAGCCAGAATCTTTGATACCCGGAGAGCAATCTGATGAGCCACCTCCTCCGGCAGAAACACCATGCACCGCTGGGTGTCGAACAAGAGACCCAGGAAGATTATCTGGTGAGATGGAACAAAGTCTGACTTGTCCAGATTCACAATCCATCCATGGCGAGTGAGTATCTGAATGCAAGCCTGAACCTTCTGGTGAAGGATCTCCTCTGATGTAGCTTTCAAGAGTAAGTCGTCCATGTATGGAGTCACTCCGATGCCATCCCGATGGATTACCGCTATCAATGCTTCCAAGACTCGCTGAAAAACCTGTGGCGCTGTCGTCAGCCCAAAGGGAAGAGCCGAAAACTGAAAATGACCCTTGTGGCAGGCAAACCTGAGATACCGCCTGCTCTCTAGATGGATAGGGATGTGCAGATATGCATCCTGAAGATCCAGGGAAGCAAGGAATTCCCCCGGGGACATAGCAGCTATCACAGTGCGCAGAGACTCCTGTCGATAGTGGGTACTCACAACAAAGGAGTTGAGATCTTTGAGTTCCAAGATAGGACGAGCTCCACCGTCCTTTTTGGGCACAACGAACAGGTTGGAATAAAATCCTGAACCTATGTCCACTTGAGAAACTGGTTCCAGGACGTCCTTGTCCAAAAGATCCTGAATAGCGTCGTCGAACAGACGCCTTTTTATGGAATCCTGAGAAGGACGAGTAAAATGGAAGCGAAAGGGAGGAAGGGAAAAGAAAGGGATCCTGTATCCCTCTGACACCACCTGAAGAACCCAAGGGTCCGCCACTGAATCCTCCCAAACCCGGCGAAAGAGGTGAAGCCTCCCACCTACAGCCGGATCCGGACCCGGGTTCGGCGAGTCATGCCAAAGCAATCTTGGAAGTCTTGGCCTTGGGGGCAACTTTGGGCTTCCAGGACTGTTTGGGCTTGGAGGAGGCGCGCGGAGCAGGCGGAACCGCTTGGGACGTGGGGCGTGTCTCTGTTTGGAAGGAACGAAAGGACCGATAGTGCTTAGCTGGGAATTTCTTCTTAAAGACTGAGGGTAGAAGAGTACTTTTACCACCAGTAGCCTCGCTGATCAATTCCTTTAGCTCAGATCCAAACAGGGAAGTCCCTTGAAAGGGCAAAGAAAGCAAAACTTTCTTGGAAGCGGTGTCAGCAGACCAAATTTTTAGCCAAAGAGCGCGTCTAGCCACCACAGAAGAAGTGGAGGCCCTCGCCATCATGCGAACTGCGTCAAAAGCAGCGTCAGAAACATAATTCTGAGCTTCAGAAATATTAGCAAGTAGTTGCAGCTGCTCTGACACTGGCGCATCTTGGCGGACCGCCACAGTAAGCTGTTCAGTCCAGACCGCAATGGCCCGGTTAACCCACGCCACAGCGAAAGTCGGACACATGGCAGTACCAATAGAGGCAAAAATAGACTTAAGACAGGTCTCTAACTTTTTGTCAGTCCAATCCTGTAAAGCAGAAGCATCAGATACAGCCAGAGCAGTGGATTTAGACAACCTAGAAACCGGAGCATCCACCTTAGGAGGATGAACCAATTTAGCCAATTCAGTCTCAGGAAAAGGATAAAGTTTGGCAAACTTTTTTGAGACTGAAGAGGACGTATCAGGATTTTTCCACGCATCAGAAACTAAACGTTCAAGAGTAGGATTAGTAGGAAAACAGGTAACAGCCTTTGAAGGTTTCTGAAACACATCCGTTGGGTCAAGAGGAGACTCCTGACACAAGGGAAGATTGAGGGTGGTCAGCACAGCCCTAATCAAATCCTCAGCAGAGAGTTCAGGATCACATTCAAAAGGGTCCCCAGCCGATCTGCTAGACTCAATAACTGTACCATCCTCAACATCAGAATCCTGCAACAATTCTTCCTCAGAAGAATCAGACGTCAGGAGCTCCCTGTGGCTTGGGCAGGGAGGTCCTGACAGTGGAGGGGGTCTGCCATACTTGAAGAGCCCCCTGAACCTGAGAGGGATAGAGCTGAAGAGTGGATCTGAGATCCCTAGTTGCAGCCTTGAACTCTTTCACCCATGTTGGCTCAATAATGTGACTGGAAGGCCCTGGGTTGCTGCCATGACCTTCCGCACAAGTTGGGTATAAATGACCAGAAAATTCTCTAGGTAGCCCTGAGTGACAGGAGGAGCAAAACGCAATGAGGGAAACAGATACCCCAGCCTCCTTTGTCTTAGGTCTAGTCCCAGGCTCCAGTGGAGTAGACATACTCACAGCGTCAGATATACCCACAGAAAGAAATCACCCAATTAAAGTGTGAAAGATTAAGTATTCACTCCAGAAACATTTAAAACTAAACTTATCTGGCAAATGAAGGGTTAATCAGCAGAGGAGAGGGAGAAGGTCCGGTCCCTGCATAGTATACTCGATGAGAAGAACTCACAAAATGGCTGCCGCGACGGGAGCCAATCAGAAAAAGGGCGCGAACCGAGCGCTCATGGGGAGCGTAGTTTTTCTCACCAAGTACCCCAAAACAGTGCCCGAAGCCCCCCTGAGTCCCCCAACACACTCAAATGTAAAA
This sequence comes from Rhinophrynus dorsalis, assembly GCA_037306005.1. Classification (NCBI taxonomy): domain Eukaryota; kingdom Metazoa; phylum Chordata; class Amphibia; order Anura; family Rhinophrynidae; genus Rhinophrynus; species Rhinophrynus dorsalis. Next base: position 96,785,840 of record CM074727.1, on the reverse strand, counting down.
CCGGATGATAGAGCAAGGGAAGACAAATAAAATGAGCCCTCTCTGAAGTCGCTATGTGAAGCAGTTCCAGAGATACGTCCCACACAATGTAAGCCCATAGAGAGTAAAAGGAGCAATGGCGTCTATGTGGGAAAAGCGCGCTTAAAGGAGCGGAACATAATTTCTAATAAAATTATCTCTTAAATTAAAAGTGCCATAACACATAGCAAACACATGTTCTATGTAAGCAAACATTACCCAGCCAAGGAAAAAGTTGAAAATGCCCATAAAATTGGAAAACCCAGCAGAGAAAGGGTTAAATCCCACATAAACTGCTCCAAAACTCAGGACATACACACATACATTGCATTAGCAAGATATAGAAAAAACACCCAATGAGTGCTGGAGTGCACAATGAGAACTCCCAAGTACAAGCCCAATGAAGGGACACTGAGGGACAAGTGGACCTTCGGCACTCAAAGGGTGGCTCACCTTTCTGCAGGACTTCTGTCTTCAGGTTACCAAGATAAGTAAAGAATTACCACAGAGGAAAATCCCCAGGGAAGTACTTGAAATCAAGTTGTTCCCTCATCAGGGCAAAAGGTCCACCAGAAGTACCCTGGAAGCTGTGCTTTCCACTTTAAAGAGGGCATTTGACAGCCTTGGTAACCCGCCTAATGGTGGTCTTCCATATTTGTAAAAATAACAAAGAAACTAAAATTTGAAGAGAGCTGTTCTCCGCCTGGTGTGAACACACCGAGGAACAAATCATTCTGGCTTGTGCTGACTGAGGAGCAGCCTAGGAGGGAGGGGAGGCTCCACCCCCTGCATACATTTAGAGAATGTTCCTGCCTACTTAAAGGGGCGGATCGCCTCCCAGTGTACCAGTAACCTGTATTGGACGACAGTGAAATAGGATTTTATTCTTACCTTGTTAAATCCTTTTCTCTTAGTCCACATGGAATACAAGTACCATGGGAGAAATAGAAAGGACCTAGAGCTGGTCCGCATGATACCAGAGTTCCCTAGACCTATCCAGAACTAGGAACATAATCAAATGTCAACGGACACTGAAACATAAGCACAACACACAAAAACAAGAGCCAACCGGGCTCAAACAGTTGAACAACAGTAAGGCACAGAAAAAAAAAAATAATAGGCCCTTAGACAGGCAGAACTGCCTGAAGGACCTTCCTGCCAGAGCTGGCTTCAGCTGAAACCAGAACATCCACACAATAGTGCTTAGCAAAGGAGTGCATGGAGGACAAGGTGGCATCCTTGCACAACTGCTCAGCTGAGGTCTGACTCTTGAAGACCCAAGAGGCCCCAACAGACCAGGTGGAATGTGCTGTAACACAGAAGTGAACAGGTTTCTTCCTGAGTTCATATGCTCTACAAATAGTAGAGGCAATAATGACCTTGGAAGCAGTCTTCCCTGCCCTAGGACCCTCAGGGAAAACAAACAAGGAATCAGTCTTACGAAAAGACTCTGTAAGCTGCACAAAGAACTTCAGTCAGTGCACCACTTCCAACAAGTGGAGATCACTATCCTTGTCAGACTTAGTCAGGACAAACAAAGGCACAATAATCTCCTGATTGATGTGGATCTCAGAGACCACCTTAGGAAGGAATTCCTGGAAAGTTTGCAGAACAGTCTCATTCTTGTGAGAAACCAGAAAGGCGACTAGCAGGACAAAGCTTAGAGCTTGGCAACTGTACGGACAGAGACTACATCCAAAAGAAAAGCAAGGGATTGATAGCAAGGGCCTCAAAGGGAAGCCTCTGCAAAACACCCAAAACCAAATTAAGGTCCCATGGGGTGTGGGAGCCTTACAGGAAGAAAAGTATGGGCAACCCTCTGAAAAAACACCTTGGCATCTGGCAAGATAGCAATAAACCTCTGGAAAAATACAGAGAGCAGAAGTTTGAAACTTTGAGAAACTCAAACTGAGTCCTTTGTCCACACCATCCTGAAGAAAGGCTAGCATCACTGGGAGGTCAAATCCAGCCTCTCCATGTCCTCTTTCCAGAGGTAGCCCTGTAGGAGGATGACCGGTCTGGGTAGCAGTGTAAACAGATCCTGAATGGAAAGACATCAGCTTCACAAACCACACACTCTCGGTCCAATAAGGAGCAACCAGAATTACCATTAGAATTACCTGCGTGTGTGTGTTAGAAACCAGTATTCAAGTACACAGTGGTTTTTACCACGTTAGGGACTCAAAGCCTAGATTTGCTAGGAACTATTTAAAAGCAAAAATAGAGGGTCCCATAATGTGTGTTAAAAGCCAACACATGCAATTTAATACCAAATTCACCTACTTTTTTCACTGTTTACAGTATCTAGCCCCTGAATGGGAATACTACAATCCTCACAATTTAATACCAGCTTTTGGAGGGTGACCAAAAACTAAAGTGGATTCCGATTACAAAACAAAGATTACAATCACTAAAAGTAGTCCTGGCTCATCCCTCACACTACACTAACAATGCTGATATACAGCCTGTTCTTTATTTCTACATCTGCACTCCTCACTAAAATGTCTGACTCCTTCTACCCTCTCCACCCTTCTTTGTTCACAATCCTCCTTTAGTTCTCTCATTCACACTCGCCTCTACAAACCAACTTCTCATTTTTCTGCGCTCCTGTACTCCCCCACCCTACACAAACAGGAAGCCCCGTGCACACAAAACATTATCTTGTCTCGTCTCCCTCTCTCTCTGCTTCTGTTATTGGGAGCTGGCGATATCTCTCCAAACCCTGCCCCCTCTCCTATTGCAACCGCTCTACCTTCATTCAATACAGGAACGATTCAAACCTAGCATTCAGTGAAGGAGAATCATTGCTCTGTTTTTTTTTTGTTTTTTTTGCCGAAACACAATGCTATGATATTATAATGTCAATGCCTACTGGCTTTGTGCAAAGGAGAATTATTGAGCTGGTTTCCTCCTTGCTTCAAACACAATCCTATGACATCATAAAATCAATGCCTAATGGCTTCAGATAAAGGAGAATTATTGTTCTGGTTTCCTTCTTGGTTGAAACACAGTACTATGACTACATAAAGTCAATGCCTCTGTCTTCAGCCACAATTTACCCTTTTCTTGTGCTCTCTGGAATACTCACTCCATTTTTGACAATTATGCTGAGCATGATCTCTTTCCCTGCTCTATAAACTTACTTGCTCTACTTACTGAAACCTGGCTGTCTCAATCCAACTTTTAAGGCAGAAATCACCTATGGTGGTCTCTCCTCTCACACTCCATGCCAGACTGTACATGGAGGAAGTGTGGGACTGCTACTCTCTAAACACTGCAGTTACAAACCACTGTTTCACTCTGCTTCTCCTCTTTTGAGTCGCATGCCATCTGTATTTTTGCTTATCTCTCTACAGAGCAGTTATCTATTGCCACTTACCTCCACATGTACATCATCAAATGTCCTTTCCGACTTTGAACTGCTGCATTCCTTTTTCCTGTTGTCACACACAAACCTTCCCTTCTTCTGGGGGACTTCAACTGCCATGTGGATGATCCCTCAGTCTTCTGGACAGCCCTCTTTCTTTCTCTAAAACCGGCTATTGTACTAAACCAGTGGATAGATGATAGTACTCAAAAGGACAGTCACTTCTTAGACCTTGTGTTCATTAGAGGCTAGGCACTTTCTGATTTTAATATCTCCCATTTCCCTCTATTCAATCACCAACTTCTAACAATCAGTGCTGCTTATATGTCTTCCGCAACCCCTGCTTCACTTGTAACTTCAAATCACTAAATCTCACAGCTCTCCAGTCCTCCTTGGCTACTGGACTTTCATCCATTCTCACTAATCCTGACGTTAAAAGCTGTGTCAAAATCTACAACTCTGCCCTGTCTTCCTCTTTGAAACTGCATGCTCCTCTCTCTCTCCAACGCACCTGTAAAACTAATCCACGGCCATGGCTTAATAAAGACACCAGGCTCCTCCGCTCCTGTAACCATTCAGCTAAAAAACTTGGGCTCTCTGGCAAAGTTTCTCCACTACAGATTCCTCCTTTCCTGTTTTAAAGTGGAACTTTCATAAGATGAACATAGAGGCTTAAATCATAATTACATTAGATATTTGCCTAGATATAGTTGTCTTTTCAAGTAGAATCTCTGCATTATTGAAAAATAGAACCTTTTATGGAGGCACCGGCAGGGATCTTGCAGTATGTGCTCTCTGAGCCTACTCTGTCAGTCCCTTCTGGTGCCTTTCGGCACAAAGGCATTCAACTCACAAATCGTAGAGTTGAAGGGGACAGACAGCGCAGACGCAGATTAATCACGGCTTGTAAGATTTGATAAAGCAGTGTTTTTACAGCCGCGAAATATGCAAGCGTTAAGCCTAAGTGTGAATTTTAATATTTTATAATTTAATTCTAATTTTAATAAAACTTATTTTTAACTACATTTTGAAGACCTTGCCTGTTCCATTTTGGACTCTACACTGATCCCGCACCCGATCAGAGACAGGTTGAATTCTCTGTGTGTCTGAAAGTCAAAAAACTTGGTATCAAGCTTCTGACCACTGGATAATGTGAGTATATCACAACATTATAATTTGAATTAATGTGTATGAATCACACTATTTGGCTCTCTTTGTCTTTTGTTTTCTGAATGTCGTCCAGTTAGGCACAAGCAAATTCCTGTGCCCCAGTTAAAAGTTGGTTGACCAGCCTCTGAAACGTGGCTGGGGCATTCTTCATCACAAAGTGCATTATCTTAATCTTAAACTAGTAGAGGCCAAATGGGTGATGAAGGCGGATTTGGGAATAGCCTCCACCTCGAGGGGGATCTGCCAGTACCCCCTGTCTGAGGTCTATACATAGGCAGCTCCAGTGAGATGGTCCAACAGCCTGTCCACTCGGGGCATGAGGTAGGGGTCACTTTCTTGTCATTGAACCTCCAGTACTCCACACAGAACTGGGTGATCTCATCCTTCTTAGACCCCAGAACAACCGAGGAGGCCCAAGGGCTTTCAGAGGGCTCTATGACCACCAGGGCCAGCATTTCCCTGTAGATATGGGTCTTCAAGGCCCCAGGAACCTGCAGGCAGACTGTCTGGGGGGGGGGGTGTTCAGGGTTCTCTATTTGGTGTTGGGTCAGAGTTGTGACTCCTGGGTGGGGGGAAAACAGAGTGGGCCAATGGTGGAGAATGTCCCTGACTTGCATTTCAGGATGGGGTCGAACTGGGGTCCCAGGGGAAGGGAATCGGGGGGCTTGCACTGCCTTTAGGTTGTTGGAGATCCTGTGTTCCTTTGTCCCTGTGATAGCCAGAGTGCAGTTAGCAATGGCTGCTTCTAGCAGGTCTAGGTACACCTTAAGGGCATTTATGTGGCAGGTTCACCAGTCCTGTTATTGGGAGCCTCACACTATAAATGTTGGTGGTGCCCTCTAGTGGGTCTATGACCTGACATGGACCCTCCCAGATGATTTGAAATTTATTCTGCTGGGTGGGTCTCAGAGCTGGGACTCGTTGACCAACATGGAATTTCCTATCCTTAGCATGCTGGTCATAAAAGCTCTTCTGTCTCACCTGTGCACTCTGAAGATTGGTGCATGCTAGTCCCAATAGGACTTCTAATTTTTCCCTCAGCTCCACCGCATAAGTGATGGCTGGGGTCTCCTCTGAGTCGCACTTTCCTTCCCAATACTTGCTGAGGATATTCAGGGGTCTCCAGACTCTCTGCTCAAATAAGAGCTCAAAAGGGGAGAAGCCCATGGACTCCTGAGGTACTTCCCGGTATGCAGAGGTGAGGGAGGTAGCTTTCCCAGTCTCTATGGGACTTGGTGAAGGCTCAAATCTTTTGCTTCAGGGCCCCATTGAACTGTCCACAGAGTCCATTAGTCTGGGGGTTGTATGCGGTGGTTTGGAATGGTTTTACCCCACAGAGCTTCCAGATCTGCTGTAAAAGATCTGTTGTGAATTGGGTGCCCTGGCCAGATAGCACTTCCCTCGAAAAAAAAACACACCCGGGTGAATATCTTGACCAGGGCTTCCGCTACCATCTCTGCTGTAATGTTGGTCAGGGCAACTGCCTCAAGGTTTTGGGTTGCAAAGTGCACTACTGTGAGGATATACCTCTTCCCCCTTCTTGCTGCACCTGGCCAAGGGTCCTACAATATCAACTACCATGCATTGCAAGTATAACAGGCAGGCTAAGCCTGTACTCCAAGTGTTGCGCTCGAAGGTGAGGGGCTAGGGGAACCTTGTGGGCAGGGCTAAGAGGGCCATATGGTGGCGCAAAAGTGCCATGAGCTGGGAATGGGGAACCTCAGTCAGCCCATCACAGTGGCCTAATGTCCTACAATATAGGAGACTGTCCTCCAAAACATACGTTTCTCCGCTATACCCTGTCTCAGCCCTCTGTCAGTAGCCTTCCAGGTTAGGAGGCAACGTTTTTTTTTTTTTTTTTTTTTTTTTTTTTTAAACGGAAGTCTGCCTGGGGACCAGGTCAAGGTCATTGGGGAAGTCAGAGGTGTCATGGGTAGGGGATCTGCTTACAGATGACTCTAGAGTTTGGGCTTATCGAGCCCAGGAGTGGGTGAGGACCTGCCAGTCTACCTGAGCGGTGCTAAAGGGGCTGGGGTGTAAGGTTTCTAGGTGTCCCAAATCGTTCTCCATAAGACATTGTTGGATAGGCCAGCACCCACACTAGATTTTACCACAGCCAATGTGACATACAGGCAGGGACATACTCACAGGATTTGTACATTCTAAATACTAGAGGTCTAGTCCGCCTCAAGTCTTCAGGCACCTATATACCACTATTAGTTCAGACAGATAAGCTAAGCAGAACTGAGAACAGACTGATAATGCAAGCCATCCTCTAGGAGACTCAGGTCCCATTCAGTCTGCACTCTGATTCAAACTGACAATGGAGGCCAGAGATAGGAGCTCATATAATGAGGATTAAACAGCCCCATCTTACATGGAAAAGAAAAAAAAAAAAAGAAGTATGCTAACTAAAATAATCTTTCCCCATGCACCTTTGTTGAGGTAGTGGGGTGGGAGTCCCCATCTTGTTACAGTCTTAAGGAAAGCACCCTGCCCTCCTGGATAGAGGATATTTTACCTCATGGTTCCCGTGATCGAAATTGGACAAAAGAGGATTATGTTATGTGGTCTTACCAATCTGGGGCCCCAGGGAAGGACATTGTCTACTTCTAGCTTTTGGGTATTTATGCACTTAGAAGGCAGGTAAAATTCATATTCATACACTTTTTTGTTTGTTATGGTAATCTTGCCTGAGATGTTGTACTGGAAACTGTGACTTTAGTGTAATTTTCTGAAACCTTTCTGAAACACCCCTGTTTTAACAACATTTCCTTGCTTATTTGCGTAGAAAGAAATTTCAGTGACATTCTCTCTGGAAATATATATTTTTTTTATAGTTCATCAGCTCTTTTAGGGTAGTTTTACCACATGAAAAGTGCATTTTTACTTCATAAGATTGAACATACCTGTGACGTGAGTCCTGGTACAGCAGGTCAGTACCACCTTCACGTTATCTGTCGCAGTGCACCTATCTCCCAAACTTCATCTCTGGTATCGTTGGTTCCCTCAATAACTAGACAGGACCAGTATTGAGGGTAAAACAAGAACTGTTTATTGTGGGTGAACTGAGCTCTTTTATGGGCTGGACAAAACATACAATAGAATAAACATTTGGTGTACACATAATACAATGGTCCAGACATGATCACATTACCTGGACAAAGGGGACTGATGTAGGGTAAACACTGAGACAAAGGATGAGGGACTGGAATACACATTTTTACACAATGGCCAGGGGGTTGAAGCATGTTTGAATATTCCGCTTCAACCCCTGGTCAATCAGGAGTCCAGAATCGGCTGACCAATCCTGATCAACAGTATCCTAATAGTCTTGACCTATCAGAACAGCTGGGCGGGCCGATAACTGGCCAATCCGAGAGGCGCCTACTTTCCCCATGCAAAGTCAATGCAGGCTCTTTAACTCGGATGGGCCAATCAGGAGCCGGCTGACGTTCAAAACCCTGGCAGCTCAGTATAGTCTCGTTTGCCGGTGATGAGCTGGTGAAGGTCACTCTTTTAACAGAAAATGTATAGTTCCAGGATAGGGAAATGATTGGAGTCGCAACCGTGGGTACCCGCCTCCAGTCCGGCAGACCCGACTAGACCCTCATTGGGTCTACCTAGGGCTGACTGGGAAAAAGTCCTCCTAGGTGTCCAGCTCCGATTGACGGGACAAGCCATCTGCATTTCCGTTTTGGCTGACCGGACGGTATTGGATAGTAAAGTTGAATGGCTGCAAGGCTAAACTCCACCGCAGTAATCTGCCGTTATCCCCAGATACCCGATTGAGCCAAATTAAAGGGTTGTGGTCGGTGAGGATGGAGAAGGAGCGTCCATACAGATAGGGCTGAAGTTTCTTGAGGGCCCACACCAATGCAAGACACTCCTTCTCCACAGTGGCGTACCCCACTTCCCGGGGCAATAGTTTTCAGCTGATGTAGGCCACCGGGTGCTCACGGCCATCAGGTCCCACCTGGCTTAGTAAGGCTCCCAGTCCAAAAAGCAAAGGCATCTGTGTGGACAGAGAAGCATTTGCTGGGGTCAGGTGCTGCAAGCACAGGGGCTGATACAAGACTTTGTGAAGTGGCCTTTCAAAAACTAAAACACTCGGGGGAAACAGGACCTGTCGAGGCAGTTTCTTTTTGGTCAGGTCTGTCAGGGGCTTGGCTATGTCACTGTAGTCCGGGACAAAACGCCTGTAGTACCCTGCAGTGCCCAGGAATGCCAGCACTTGAGTCTTTGTGCGGGGTGTTGGCCAGCGGGCTACTGCTTCTATCTTAGCTGGGTCGGGCCGTTGCAGCCCGCAACCCACCCGATGACCCAGGTAGGGAATTTCAGATACCCATATCACACATTTTTCAGGCTTCAGGGTCAGACCAGCGCCCTGGATGCGATCTAGTACGGTATCCAGGTGAACCAGGTGGTCCTCCCAGGTATCACTATAGATGGCCACTTCGTCCAGATAAGCGCAGGCATAATCCTGAAGACTGTCACGAATCTTATTATCACGGTGCCCATGATCCCTTGTTTATATTTTTTCTGTCAGTCATCCTTGTTTGGCTCTCATTGGTTGCCCTGTGTTTATCCCGCCCAGTATGGCCTTTATATACTGGGCTCCTGCACCCACACATTGCCCTTTCACTGTCATCCAATACAGGTCACTGGTACTTCTACTTCTGGGAGGCGATTCGCCCCTTTAATAGGCAGGAACAATTATGCAAATGATTGCAGTGGGCGGAGCCTCCCCTCTTACTTAAGCCACCTTCAGGCCAGAGCCACTAGATTTGATTTGTTCCTGGGTGCTGTGCACACCACGTAGAGAACATCTATGCATTCATCTTAGTAGTTTGTTATTTTTTTATTCAAATATGTAATACCACCATTAGGAGGGTGACCATGGCTTTGAATTGCCCTCTTTAAAGTGGCTGGTGCAGCTTCCAGGGATTTTCTGTGGACCTTATGCCCTGAATAGGGAACAGCTTGGGTTAAGCAGCTTCCTTACTGGGGAATTTTCCTCTGGTCTATTCCCACTTCATCATGGTCACCTGAAGACAGAAGTCCTTGCAGGAAAGGTGAGCCACCCATTGAGTGCTGAAGGTCCACTTGTCCCCACAGTGTCCCTTTGATGGGCTTGTATTTGGGAGTTTGCTTTGCACTCCAGCACTCATAGGGTGTTTTTATTTGCATTTATTGTATTTAATGCAGTTTCTGTGGTATTCTCTGGGTTTGGAGCCTTGAATAGTATTTCTTTATGTGTTTTATGTATGTTTGGGCACTTTTTAATGTTTTAGTAAACTTTATTAAAAATGGTGTTCCGCGCCTTTAAGCGCGGCTTTTCCCGCTTAAACGCTATGGCTCCTTTACTCTCTATGAGATTTCACAGTCTGGGACGTATCTCTGGAATCGCTTGTCACAGCAACTCCAGAGAGGGCTCACTTTAATGCTAGGCTCCTGCTCTATCATCCGGTGTGTGTTTTATTAGTGTGGGGTGTTCAGGGGGGCTTCGGGCACTGTTTGGGGTACTTGTATGGGGAAAACTACATTTCCCATGAGCGCCCGGTTCGCGCTCATTTCTGATTGGCTGTACTGACGGCCGCCATTTTGTGGAGCTCTTCCTCAGCGAGTACACTACGCAGGGACCGAGCCTTCTCTCCCCTCAACAGATTAACCCTTCGCTGGCCAGATAAGTCCATTAATAGGCATTTCTGGGGTGAAACTTTAATCTTCCACACTATTACTGGGTGATATAGTTTAAAGTGGGGTATATTGACGCTGTGAGCATGTCTACTTCACTGGAGCTAGGGGCTAGACCCAAGTCTAAGGAGGATGGGGGGTCTGCTCCCCCCATGGCGTTTTGCTCCTCTTGTCACACTGGGCTATCTAGTGATACTGTGGGGGATCTATGCCCTAACTGCACTGGTCAGGATAGCAACCCTGGGCTTCCCAGCCATGCTATTGAGCCATCTTGGGTGAGGGAGTTTAAAGCTGCCACTAGGGATCTCAGACCCACTCTTCAACTCTTTCCCTCTCAGGTACAGGGGGCTCTCCAGGTCTGGCAGACCCCCGCTACAATCAGGACCTCCCTGCCTAAGCCACAGGGTGCTCCTGATGTGTCTGATTCTTCTGAAGAAGAACTCTTGCAGGATTCTGATGCTGAGGAACGCACTGTTATTGAGTCTAACAGGTCCATTGGGGACCCTTATGAATGTGACCCTGAAGTTTCGGCTGAGGGTCTGATTAGAGCTGTTCTGAATACGCTCAACCTTCCTCTGACTCAGGAATCCACTTATGATCCTACTGACGTTATTCAAAAGAAACCATCTAAGCCTGTTGTTTGTTTTCCAACTAACCCTACTCTTGCCCGTCTAGTCTCTGAGGCATGGAAGAATCCTGATAGATCCTCCTCTGTCTCTAAAAAGTTTGCTAAACTGTACCCTTTTCCTGAGACTGAGCTGGCAAAATGGGTTCATCCCCCCAAGGTGGATGCTCCTGTTTCCAGGCTATCCAAATCTACCGCCTTGGCTGTCTCTGATGCCTCTGCCCTGCAGGATTGGACGGATAAAAAGCTAGAGCTTTCTCTTAAGTCTATTTTTGCCTCCATTGGCACTGCCATGCGTCCAACCTTTGCAGTGGCATGGGTTAATAGAGCCATTGCGGCCTGGACTGAACGACTGACTGAAGCGGTTCGCCAGGATGCACCAGTATCTGAACAGTTGCAGCTTCTTGCTAATATCACTGAAGCTCAGAATTATGTTGCTGACGCTGCCTTTGATGCTGTGCGCATGATGGCGAGGGCCTCCACTGCTTCTGTGGTGGCTAGGCGTGCCCTTTGGCTGAAAATTTGGTCTGCTGGTACAGCCTCTAAGAAAGCCTTGCTTTCCTTGCCCTTTCAGGGGAATTTGCTATCTGGGTCTGAGCTCAAAGAAATGATCAGTGAGGCTACTGGCGGTAAAAGTACTCTTCTACCCTCAGTCTTTAAGAAAAAGTTTCCAGCCAAACGCAATCGGTCCTTTCGTTCCTTTCAGACTGAGACACGCTCCTCGGCCCAGACGGGTCCTCCCGCTACGCGCTCCTCCTCCAAGCCCAAACAGTCCTGGAAGCCCAAAGTTGCCCCCAAGGCCAAGACCTCCAAGACTGCTTCGGCATGACTCGCCGAACCTGGGTCCGCATCCGGCTGTAGGGGGTCGTCTCCGCATCTTTCGCCGGACTTGGGAGGAGTCAGTGGCGGACCCATGGGTTCTTCAGGTAGTGTCAGAGGGATACAGGATCCCTTTCTCCTCCCTTCCTCCTTTTCGGTTCCATTTTACTCATCCTTCTCAGGAACCTACAAAAAGAAGTCTGTTCGACGACACTATTCAGGATCTCTTGGACAAAGAGGTTCTGGAAGTGGTTCCTCAGGAGGACACAGGTTCAGGATTTTATTCCAACCTGTTTGTGGTGGCCAAAAAGGACGGAGGGGCTCGTCCTATTTTGGATCTCAAAGATCTCAATGCCTATGTGGTGACTTCCCACTTCCGCCAGGAGTCCCTGCGCTCTGTGATTGCAGCGATGTCTCCAGGGGAGTTCCTTGCCTCCCTGGACCTTCAGGATGCTTATCTTCACATCCCTATTCATCCAGAGAGCAGGCGGTACCTCAGGATTGCCTGCCACAGGGGACATTTTCAGTTTTCTGCTCTTCCCTTTGGACTGACATCAGCTCCTCAGGTCTTCCAGAGAGTGTTGGGCTCCCTGATAGCGGTGCTTCATCAGGACGGGGTCCGGGTGACTCCTTACATGGACGATCTCCTCATCAAAGCTTCTTCAGCAGAGCTTCTTCACCAGCAATTGCAGAAGTGTATCCACACTCTGACCCGTCATGGCTGGATCCTGAATCTGGACAAGTCGGACTTGGTCCCATCTCAGAGGCTTCTGTTCCTGGGTCTCCTGTTCGACACTCGCCAATGCATGGTGTTCCTGCCGGAGGATGTGGCTCATCAGATAGCTATCAGAGTGGCGGGGATTCTGGAACTGGACTTAGTGCCGGTAACAAAGTTGTCTTCCCTGGTGGGGAAGTTCATTTCCACGATCGAAGCGTTTCCTTTTGCAATGGCCCACTCCAGGGAACTTCAGAGATTTGTGGAATCGAGTCTGCTCTGGTGGTTGGATCTCTCCCATCTCCTGAAAGGGAGATCCTTTCAAGTTCCTCGTTGGACCACGATCACGACGGATGCCAGCCTTCGGGGCTGGGGTGCTGTATTGGGTCGCTTCAGTGCTCAGGGGAAATGGGGTCTGGAGGAATCTCTGCTCTCCATCAATGTTCTGGAACTACGTGCCATCCGGCTTGCCCTGAGACACTGGGAATCTCAATTGACCGGTCTTCCGATCAGAGTGGAATCCGAGAACGCAACTGCGGTGGCTTACATCAACAGGCAAGGCGGCACAAGAAGCGGCACCGCCTGGTTGGAGGTCAAGGATATTTTGTCTTGGGCAGAAGATCACGTGCCTGTCATCTCTGCAGTTCATATTCCAGGCGTGGACAACGTCATGGCAGACTTCCTCAGTCGTCATACCGTCGACAGCGGAGAATGGGCTCTTCATCCAGAGGTGTTTCACTTGCTCACCCAGAGGTGGGGGATGCCGGAGGTGGACCTGATGGCCTCCAGACACAACAGGAAGGTTCCGGTGTTTTGCTCCCGGCGGAGGGACTCACTTGCTCTAGCAGTGGATGCCTTGTCGATTCCTTGGTATTTTTCTCTGGCTTACATCTTCCCTCCTCTTCCTCTATTGATCAGAGTCATCCAGAAACTGAAGCGGGAGCGTTGTCCTGTGATCCTGATCGCTCCAAACTGGCCTCGCCAGTCCTGGTATCCGGAGTTGATGGCCATGTCAGTGGCGGATCCGTTCCCACTTCCTGCCCATCCGGACCTACTTCTTCAGGGTTATCTGTGGAAGGAGGATGTTCACTCTCTCCATTTGATGGCATGGCGGTTGAATCCTCGATTCTAGCAAAGAAAGGTTTTTCTCCTTCTGTGGTGTCGACTATGCTCAGTGCTCATAAGCCTGTGTCTTCCAAGATCTATCATCGCATATGGTCAACTTTTGTGACATGGTGCTCTGATAAGAAGTTATCCCTTGAGTTTCATCTTCCCACTGTCCTGGCCTTCTTGCAGGACGGTGTGGATAAGGGGCTCAGTCTGAGTTCCCTCAAAGTTCAGACTTCTGCCTTGTCTGTGTTTTTCCAGGAAAGGATCGCTATCCTTCCTGATGTGAAAGTTTTCTTTCAAGGTGTGACTCATGTTCGACCTGCCTTCAAGAGTCCTGCTCCCCAGTGGGACCTCAATTTGGTGCTGGGAGTTCTCCAGCGACCACCGTTTGAATCCTTGGCTTCCATTCCTTTACGTCTCTTGACTTGGAAGATGGCCTTCCTTTTGGCTATTGTTTCAGTTCGCCGGGTAGCAGAGTTACAGGCTCTGTCTTGTAAACCTCCACACCTGGTGTTCCACAGGGATAAGGCTGTGCTTCGCACTACCAAGGAATTCTTACCAAAGGTTGTCTCTGAGTTTCATATCAATCAGGAGATTGTGGTTCCCTCTTTCTGCCCTAATCCTTCATCTGACAAGGAAAGAGATCTCCATTTGTTGGATGTGGTGCGTTGCCTCAAGTTTTATGTGCATCGCACCGAGTCTATCAGGAAGTCTGACGCTCTATTCGTCATTCCTGAGGGGCCTAGGGCAGGGAGATCGGCTTCCAAAGTTACCATTGCTTCTTGGATTAAGGCTACTATCCGTGAAGCCTATAAGTTGCGGAATAAGCACGTTCCCTTCCGGGTGACTGCCCATTCCACCAGATCTATTGGGGCCTCTTGGGCCTACAAAAATCAGGCTTCTGCTGATCAACTGTGCAGAGCGGCTACTTGGTCCTCTGTGCACACCTTTTCAAAGCACTACCGCGTTGATGTGCTGGCTTCGGCTGATGCCAGTTTTGGAAGGAAGGTCCTGGAGGCAGTTTTGCCTGTGTAGGTCTTCCGCTCTGTGATCCTTAGTGCTTCCTTACTGTTGAGCCCTGTTGGCTCTAGTTCCGTGTGCTGTGTTAGTTCAGGGATTGTTCCCTTGATCGGTGTCCGTTGACACTTACAGTTTGGGCTATGTTATTAACTGGTTCATAGCAGTTTTTATGTCTTGGGCCTTGTTCTGGTCCTTGCCTTAACTCCCACCTCTGGATCAGCTCAATGTTTGTACATCCCAGAAGTACCAGTGACCTGTATTGGACGACAGTGAAAATTGGATTTTAGTCTTACCTGTTAAATCCTTTTCACTTAGTCCATACAGGTCACTGGTCTCCCACCCTGTCAAGGGACCAGACCTGGCTCTCCTGTGGCATTCAGTGGGAGACCTTTGGGGCATGCTCACAGGAGTCTTTCTTCTTGCTTACCTGGGGTCAGTTTTAGGGTCTCAAATCAAATCTAGTGGCTCTGGCCTGAAGGTGGCTTAAGTAAGAGGGGAGGCTCCGCCCACTGCAATCATTTGCATAACTGTTCCTGCCTATTAAAGGGGCGAATCGCCTCCCAGAAGTAGAAGTACCAGTGACCTGTATGGACTAAGTGAAAAGGATTTAACAGGTAAGACTAAAATCCTATTTTCGTGGTGTTCCTGTGCCAGTGCTACGTTTGCTCAAGAAGTTTCCAGTGTACCGACTTGGCTTGCCTGACAAATCTACAGTGTCCGCTCCTGTGTATCGACCTGGCCTGGCTGATGTTCCTGCTCCTGTGTTCCGACCCGGACTGGCTGACGTTCCTGCTCCTGTGTACCGACCCGGACTGGCTGACGTTCCTGCTCCTGTGTACCGACCCGGACTGGCTGACGTTCCTGCTCCTGTGTACCGACCCGGACTGGCTGACGTTCCTGCTCCTGTGTACCGACCCGGACTGGCTGACGTTCCTGCTCCTGTGTTCTGATCCGGCCTGGCTGATGTTCCTGTTCCTATGCTCCGACTCGGCTGATCTCCGTTTGGGTCCTTGTCGACATTCTGATTTCTGGTGCCTTGATTGTCTGGCACCTCTGCACCCGCAGCCTTGCCAAGTGTTGCCCCATTTAGGCTCTACGGAGCTCCTCTGGCCTAGTCCTCAGTTTCAGTTAACCGGTGATTGCACCGGTACATCGCCATTGGCTACGCTCCATTCAGTCTAACTGGTTGCAAGTGTTGTCTCCGTGATTGCACTGGTACACTGCCATTGGCTACGCTCCACTCTGTCAAACCGGTTACCGTTTTGCCTCCGAGATTGCTCCGGTACATTACCTCTGGCTTACGCTCCACTCAGCCAAACCGGTTGCAAGTGTTGCCTCCGTGAATGCACCAGTACACTGCCATTGGCTACGCTCCACTCTGTCAAACCGGTTGCCGTGTTGCCTCCGAGATTTCTCCGGTACATTGCCATTGGCTTACGCTCCATTCTGTATAACCGGCTGCAAGTGTTGCCTCCATGATTGCTCCGGTACATCGCCTTTGGCTTACACTCCACTCTGTCAAACGGTTGCAAGTGCTGCCTCCGTGTCTGCACCGGTGCGCTCCCTTTACTTCAGTGGACTGGTAACTGTCAGCGGATGCAGACTTTGGCGTGTTTAAGAATCAGTTCAATACCTTCACTTATGGGACTGTTTTCCAGCCTTGATGAACTTTAACTCCTACTCCTGAAACCTGGAAACCTAATCCTCTGCCTGACCTGTGTCAGCCTAAACTGTGTCTCCTATATTTGTGCTGGACCTGTGTGGGCCTAAATATTACCTGTCGTGTGTCTGTACTATACGTTGTATATTACAGGACCTGTGAGGGTTCTTATTGTATTATTGTATTCAATAAAACTGTGTTTTTTTATCCTAACTCTGTGTCTGTGAGTCAAACAAACCGTTACACTTCTCTATCATCCTTTGGAACGTGGCTGGCGCGTTCTTCATCCCAAACGGCATGACAATAAACTAGTACAAGCCGAATGGGGTGATGAACGCTGACTTGGGAACAGCCCTGGGCTCCAGCAGAATCTGCCAATATCCCTTGCATAAATCTAAGGTGATAAGGAATTTCCCTTGGGCAATATGGTCCAACAGTTCGTCCACCCGGGCATAGGGTAGGCGTCTGTTGTGGTATGATTGTTTAGCTTCCTGTAATCCACACAAAAGCGGGTGGTGCCATCCCGTTTGGGGACCAGCACTACCGGGGAGGTCCAGGGACTGGTGGATGGTTCAGTGACCCCTAGATCTAGCATTTCCCGTATCTCCTTCCTCACCCCTTCCCTAACCGAGTTGGGGACCCAGTAGGCCACCTGCCTTAGGGGTGGCTGTCCCAGGGTGTCTACTGGATGTACAGCCAGGGTGGTGTACCCGGGAACCGGGGAGAAAATAGCCCTATGTTTGTACAGCACTTCCTGAACTTGGCATCGCTGCGAGGCTTCTAGTGGGTCAGCGACCCTGACGGCCTCTATTCCTACTGGATCTGGTTCCTGCTGGGGCAATGCGGGGAGCAGAAGATCCTCTGGGTCCTCCGTGGCTGGGGCACATATTGCTGAAATCTCTTCTGGGCGCTCATGGCAGACCTTAAGCATGTTCACATGGAAGGTTCTTTGGAGCCTTTCATCTGAGCATTTAGCCACTAGGTAGGTGGTGGCACAGAGCTGCTTCACTACTCTATACGGTCCCTGCCAGGCCGCCTGCAATTTATCCTGCTTGGTAGGTTTAAGAACCAGCACCTTCTGTCCCACTTCCAGGGTTCGGTTATGAGCAGTACAATCGTACCAGCTTTTCTGCCGGCCCTGGGCACTGTGAAGGTTCTCCCGCACCAAGGCAGTGCGCTCCTTCAGACGGTCCCTAAATGCTAGCACGTACTCAAAAATAGGGGTCTCTACTACTCCTGTCTGTCCCTCCCAGTGGGCTTTAATCAAGTCCAGGGGCCCTCTTAACCTCCTCCCATACAGTAGTTCAAAGGGAGAGAATCTGGTGGATTCCTGGGGTACCTCCCGGTAAGCGACCAGGAGATGCGGCAGGTATCTCTCCCAATCCCGGTGGGACGTGGTAAAGGTACGCAGTAACTGCTTGAGGGTTCCATTGAACCGCTCACACAATCCATTGGTCTGGGGGTAATACAGGGAGCTATATTGGGCTCTGATCCCACACAGTTTCCACAGCTGCTGGGTAACTTCAGCTGTGAACTGGGTTCCCTGGTCGGAGATGATCTCCTGTGGGAACCCAACTCGTGCAAAAACTCGTTTGACAGGGGAACGGCCTCTGGGTAACGGGTGGCATAATCTACCACTGTCAAAATGCATTTCTTCCCGGAAGGACTAGGCTGCGGCAAAGGGCCCACCAGGTCAATAGCTATTCGGCTAAAGGGCTCTTCTATAATGGGCAGCGGGTGAAGGGTGGTGTTACGGTTTTCTGACACTCAGACCAGGGTATGAAGTAAAAACACAGTTTTATTGAAAACAAAACAAGGCCCCTAGAGGCCAGCACAGAAATAGCAACAATGGCAAAAATGACAAAGTGAATGCACACAATGATAATGACAAGTGCTAGAATAGATAGGGAATTTTCCCCAAAGGGTTAGACTGAAATAGGTGAGATATACAAAATCGGCCAACGCCCAGGATAAATAGTCTCTGGAACACAGTCTCTCAATAGCAGGATAGTGGACACAGTCTCTCAATAGCAGGATAGTGGAGTAACTGCACTGAATACACTCTCAAGTTGATATACTAGAGCCCAATGTCCAGAGCTGAGCCGGTACCCACACCTGGGGCTACAGAGGAGTGCTATTGCCACGCAGTAATGATCAGAACCAAAATCGCCCTTAACTGGAAAAGTAATAACCCTGCATGTGCCACTAGGATTATGCCCATACACCCCTTGGGTGATGTACTGATGGTAACTGCACAAGCTGTAATTGAGCCAATGTCCTCCTCTGTAGTGCAATGGGAATGTACCTTCAACGTCTGTGGCCCTGAGTCAGAGGATAAACACGGACTGACAAGGCTCTGATGGAATAAGAGACACACAGAAGCACTCAGAGTAAAAGGCTATGTCAGAAAACGTATGCTTGGCAAGAAGTATCGGAGGCACCAGACCGGAGACTACAGGCACTGCAAGGGTTAGATGGTTCTGTACACACGAGAGTACCTTGGCAGCCAACAGAAGGCAAAGCAACCTCAGGCTACAGCTACTGACAAGTGAGAGGAACAGTGAGTTGCTTATACAGTTCAGAATGTCGCTGAGCGACTGGAATGACGCAGGAACACAGGAACAGCAGGCAGAACCGGAACGGTAACCGGAACAGCAGGCAGTACCGGAACGGTCACTGAAACAGTAGACAGGCCGGTACAGCAACCGGAACAGCAGGAAGGACTGGAACGGTGACTGGAACAGCAGGCAGGTCCGGAGCAATACTGGAACAGAGGCAGGCCGGAAACAATCACAGAGCAGGGTCGTCAGCCAGAGCCAGGTCGAATCACGGAGCAGGGTCGTCAGCCAGAGCCGGGTCGAATCACGGAGCAGAATCAGGAACAGAGTCAGACTAGCCGGGTCGGTACACAGAAGACACTGGAATATGGCAACAAGGCGCAGTAGCAGGAACACCACGAAAGGGCAACTGACAATTGCCCAAGCTCCAGCATATAACGGCACATCCTGGGCGGGCCAATCAGTCTCCACCAATGCACAGGTACATCATGATAGATTGACAGAAAGACACGAGGACCGTGATAGGTGGCCTGTTTATGATCTCCTTTCTTCCCTACTCGCTGGCATACATCACAGGTGCAGCAGTATTGCCGGATATCCACCGTGATCCCGGGCCAGAAAAAGGATTGGGTTATTCGGTGATGGGTCCAGGTTATCCCTAGGTGACCTGCCAGGGGAATGTCATGCACTATGCGTAGCAGCTCGTGTCGATATTTTTGCTGCACGACCAGCTGGCATTTGGGCACTGGGGTAGTTCCCTGACCATCGGTGATTCAGTATAGCTGACCCTGGTGCCATTCTAACCGCTCCCCCTCTAACCCCCCGGGGTCCCAGCCTGCCCGCTCTCGGTATCCCGTCAGGGTAGGATCTGCTTGGGTCTCCTGGGCTAAGTCTTCGGGTGAGGGCCAAGCACAAGGGGCTAAGTCAGCTGAGTCAGGTAAGTCTTGGTCGGGTGTAGGGATTTTTACCCGAGTTTTGGGCACGGCGGGAATGTCAGCACTCCTGGACTGTTGTCGGGTCACTGCTGCGCAGGCGGCGGGGTCCTGGAGGTCGGTACTGCAGGTGGAGGTGAGGTGGCCCAAATCATTCCCCAACAACACCTCGGCTGGTAAGTTGCGCATGACCCCCACCTCAACATCACTAGCCCCAACTCCACAGTCCAGGTGGATTTGAGCTGTGGGAATCCGGTGCACTTTCCCTCCTGCCACCCGGAGAGCTAAGGATCGGCCCGTCTGGTTGTGGGGGTCGGCAAGCCGGGGTTGGATCAGGGTGATGGTGGCTCCTGTGTCCCTTAAACCTTGAGCTGGTTGTCCATTGACCCAAACCACCTGCTGATGATGGGCCCGATTGCCGCTGGCGGCTGCTTGGACGGGATCTACTTCGTGCAACAGTCCCCACTCTTCCTCTGTCCATTCTCTGGTTGGATGAATGTATTCCTGCCCGACACAATGCACACTGGCTCAAGTCCCGGCCAGGACAGTTCGGGCAATTGCTCCGCATGTGTCCTAGCTGATCACACCCATAGCATCTGGTGTGTGCCGCCTGTGAGGGACCTGAAAAACTGGGTCTGGTCGGAGTGCCGGTTGTCAAGGGTCGTACGGGTGGAGGCAGTCGGGCTGGGGGAGGTACATAACGGGCTGGTGGGACCCGGTTTTCAGGGGCCACAGTCCGTCTAGCATCCAGATATTGGCCGGCTAACAACGCAGCCTGGTCTGCGGTAATTGGCTTGCGGTCTCGTACCCAGTCCCTCGCTGCCAAGGGGGCATGCTCATAGAATTGTTCCAGCACCATTAGCTGCAGTACCTCATTGGCTGTGGTAGCCTGACAGCCCTTAATCCAGCCTTCTGCCGCCCTGGTCATGCGATGCACCCACTCTGTATAGGACTGTCCCTCCTTCCGCCTTAGGCTGCGAAACTTTACCCAGTGGGCCTCCGGGGTAATCCCATGTCGGGCCAGCAACCTTTGCTTAACCTGCCCATAGTCTCTACAGTCCTCCTCCGGTATGGCCACGTATGCTTCCGCTGCCCGACCCGTGAGCAGACTCACCAGTAGGGTTACCCAGTCTGCTTCATCTACCTCTCGGAGGCCACTCTGCCTTTCAAATATCTGGGTGAATCGGTCCAGATCATCTTTGTCATCCTCGAACTTTGGGAAGGCCTGGTAGGGTATTTTCTTCCGCCCCCTTGGTTCCCCCTGGTACGAGGGGGTTGATTCCCTAGTGTCCCTCTGTAATTACAGTGCCCGTAGTCGGGTTACATCTGCCAGAACTCTGTCAATCACCTCATGGGGAGGGCTGTCGCCATACAGTGCCAGGCGCCACTGTACCTCTCGCTGCAACTCAAAGGCATGTGACGTCTTTGATCGTGCAGGACTGCTGCGGTCCCCCTACATGAGTTCTGCAATTAGGATTGCCTTGGGCTTATTGCTGGCAGCCTGTCCTCGTGATTCGAGCAAGTCCTTCAAGGCGCTACGCTTCAGGCCGTTGTAATGCCGCTCCATTCATCGCTTGCTGCACCGTGGAGACTGGGGTCAAGCCAGATGGCTATATCTCCCCCTGAATGCTGGTCTCGTCCGTGGTTCCTGTGGGAGAAGCCGAATCCCGCTGCTTGTTGTGTTCCTGAGACCGGGGTCAAGCCAGCTGCTATATCTCCCCCTGGATGCTGGTCTCAGTCTCTGTTCCTTGTGGGAAATCGAATCCCGCCACTTGCCACCAAATGTGACGTGAGTCCTGGTACAGCAGGTCAGTACCACAGTCACGTTATCTGTCGCAGTGCACCCATCTCTGGTATCACTGGTTCCCTCAATAACTAGACAGGACCAGTATTGAGGGTAAAACAAGAACTGTTTATTGTGGGTGAACTCAGCTCTTTTATGGGCTGGTAACAGTATGGGCTGGACAAAACATACAATAGAATAAACATTTGGTGTACACATAATACTATGGTCCAGACATGATCACATTATCTGGACAAAGGGGACTGATGTAGGGTAAACACTGAGACAAAGGCTGAGGGACTGGAACACGTATTTTTACACAATGGCCAGGGGGTTGAAGCATAATTGAATAGTCCGCTTCAACCCTTGGCCAATCAGGAGTCCAGAATCGGCTGACCAATCCTGATCAACAGTGTCCTAATAGTCTTGGCCTATCAGAACAGCTGGGCGGGCCGATAACTGGCCAATCCGAGAGGCGCCTACTTTCCCCATGCAAAGTCAATGCAGGCTCTTTAACTCGGATGGGCCAATCAGGAGCCGGCTGACGTTCAAAACCCTGGCAGCTCCGTATAGTCCTGTTTGCCGGTGCTGAGCTGGTGAATGTCACTCTTTTAACAGAAAATGTATAGTTCCAGGATAGGGAAATGATTGGGGTCGCAACCGTGGGTACCCCTGGCATATGTAACACGTAACTAGGGTTGCACCGATACCAATACTGGTATCGGTATCAGTGCCGATATCGGCAGTTGTGCGAGTACTTGTACTCGCACAAATGCTGCCGATGCCAGTACCGATACCCTGTGTCAGGGTCATTGCTGCTAAGAGAGAGCCCGGGGAGCTGCTCACAATGCTCCCTGGTCGCCTCTCTCCCTCCTGCAGCGTCAGAGCGTTGCTGCAGGTTACCATGGCAAAGCTCCGACACTAACCTCTGCCGGGGCTCGCAAGAGAACAGCGAGAACCCGGCAGAGGAGGGTAAGGCAGACAAAGGAGGATCAATAGAGGCAAGATGGGGCATAAAGAGCAGGTGAAGAAAGAGGCAGAGAGGGGGGTCAAGAGGGAGAAAAAGAAAAAAAGAAAAAAAAAAAAAAAAAAAAAAAGAAGAGGCAAAAGGAGGAAGGATCAGGAGACAAAAGGAGGGGGGCCAACAAGAGGCAAAAAGAGGGGGGGATGAGGAGGGAGAGAGAGAAAGAGGCAAAAGGGTGGGATCAAGAGGGATCAAAAGGGAGAGGAAAACACCAAGGCAAAAGGAGGGTGCTCAAGATGGGGAGAATAAAGCAAAAGGTGGGAATCAAGAAGTGGTATATGTATATATTATATATATATATATATATATATATATATATATATATATATATATATATATATTACACACACGCTTTAGGTACTTGGAAAACTGGCAAATGACCGCAAAAAAAGTATCGGTAATTGGTATCGGCGAGTACTTTAAAAAAGTATCGGTACTCGTACTCAGTCTTAAAAATTTGGTATCGGTGCATCTCTACACGTAACAATACCCTCTTTCACTCTCTTGCAAGCCATGCATATCGGTCAAACTATACATATTTGATATTTTTGTAATCAGTGTGTTCTAGACCTTTAAAAATAATTAATACTTTTATAACCAAAAAAAATTATTTTGACATAGAATCTATGATCACACAGATTTTCAAACACAAAAAAAATGGAAGGAAAAATTTCCCCAAACTACCAGTATGAAAACGGATAATCTATTCATCATATAACCAATGGTAACAAAAATACTTTTTACCTTAGGATCCCTTGTGGGATGTGTCCAGCAAATCCAGGCAGCACTGGTATCATTCCCAGGGACCTCATCCTCTCTAGGATCTTAAACTGGGGTTAAACAAAGTAGAACAAATAATACAATTCGTGCCAGGAAAATAATTCAGTTATTTGATCTCAATTAAACAAAGTTTCTATCCCATGAGGCTGGTGTACTTAAAAAAAAAAAAAAAAAAAAAAAAAAAAAAAAAAGTGGAGCAATTCTGGGGCAAACAAACTTTACCAGAGGAGAAAAAAATAATGGAAATCTGCATTGATTTACATGGGTCTTTCAATTTCTTAATTGAGAGAGGGCCCTATCACAAATCAAAGGGATTTTCTGTTGTTTCTATTTATTGCTTACTAGTATGAGAGCCCGTATACACAGGCTAAAGTGCACCCAGCGGCCCTGGCTGCTGCCCCGGAGCCGGAAGCAGAGACAGGATGTGAGCCGTCCGGAGCGGGGCAGAGCGTTCAGCGTACTGTCATGTGCAGTAGAGACTCGCCGAACGCGCTGCTCCTTAACGGGGAGCTCCAGACGGCTCACAGCGAAGCTCGCTGTGTGCGAAACCACACATGCACAGTAGAGAGTCTCTACTGTGCATGTGCGGTTACGCTCACAGTGAGCGACGCACTCTACCACTTTATGTTATAGGATAATCCACTTGGCGAAAAACAACTGCACCACTTTTTCTAGTACATCAGCCTTACATTAACAGGTACTTTTTTTTTTTTTTTTTTTTTTTTTTTTAATAAATACAGCATTGGGAACCTTATCCCCGACAATATTACAGGGTATCACAAACCTTAGAATTGTACAGTTCAATTTGGAGGATTTCCCCCTCTCTAAATATCCCTGGGTCTGGTAAATTCAAATTGTTTCTTCGTTTAAACCAAAAAGTTCCCTAACCACAGTTCTCAAGTACCACTACCTGAGCAGATTTTCAAGATTTCTGTACCTGAGCATAGGTCAACTAATAGAATGGAATAACCACTAGCTACACTTCAGTTTTGGCTGGGATATTCTCAAAACCTGAACTGCTAACTTTACTTGAGGACAGTGGTTGAAATAAACTCTAATCAAAGTATCTAGTTAAAGGGATAGTAATGTTTCAGAATAAAAGAAGCTCTAATTAATCATGATAGTATTTGGACTTTGGAGAGTGTTATTTCAATTCTGTCAGAGTTGTAGTTCAAGAGTAATTTAATGACAAATTATCCCCCCCCCGCCCCTTTTACGGATGTAACACTGCTCAGCCAGAGCAGAAGGGAGGTGCCCAGGTAGACTGCAGAAAGGGACAATCTTCAATTAAGATAAGGGAAAAACCTGAAAAACTTGTCAAGGGGGGGCAAGGCTTTCATTGTTCTCATAGGAAGAAGATTGTCCCCTGCTGTTATATGTCTGGTCTATGGACTGCATTCCACATCTGAGGAGAGATTGCTTACACTAGGTAAAAGGGGCGGGAGGGGAAACTTTGCTTGTGAATATCTCTCAAACCATAAAGGTTTGAGAGATAAGAGATATATTTCTACATTTTTTTAATGCCTACAAAATAAAATAAAGATAAAATGAAGTGTTACTATCTCTTTAAGGGAATTTGTAGAAACAGAAGAATACGCTAAGAGGGGTTGGAGGGATTTCATCAGCCGACATCACCTGAGGAGGAAGGCTAGAAAGTAAAGCAAATGATGGGATACCTGCGTAATGGAGCCCTGTATCTAATGAAAAAACAATAAATATCCAAAAGAAAACCAAGATCATAGCCACCGCACTCCTTTGTTCTTATGCAGAGCACACAAATCTGGAAAGTAGGCAGTCTGCATCCAAAGACCATGTTTTTTGTAATGTGCCCTGCCCTCTTGCAGGAGGAACTCAACCACATGGTTGCAGTGTTCCATATTGGAATTAAGAGAAATAGCACTTGCCTATATATTGTACTAGCCACTTCTCTGTAACAAATAGTTTATGAGCAATTATCCTTTATAGTTTGGTGGTGAAGCGGCTCTTTATGTCAATTTCCTGCACAGTAGGCTAATTAGTTCTATTTGCGCTCAAACACTGTTTGCCCTGCTATTAGATATACAGTCAGTGTTTGGCCACTGTCTAAATTAACTCACGGCACGGAGTGTGGTAATATTAGCTGAGCATAGAATTGAATTTGTATAAAGTGCCACTTTCTGCTATCACTAAATAGAATTCCACCATTTAGGCAGTGATTTGTCCACTTTAAGTATGTAATAATTACTATATGAACACCTTTTCTCTAGGTAGGATTAGGATATTTTTAGAGGGTACCTGTAAGGATAGTTGCTTCTCCATCCAAGAAGAGGATAGAGGTCCTCCCCACGTGTGAATATTTCCCATTCGGCCCCAGGCCAAAAAAGCTGGACCAGTGAAGAACTCATTAATTTCGGATTTATTCAGTCCCAAAGAAAAATACACCTAAAGTTAACAAAAACACCACAAGTGTTTTAGAAGAAATTGATATTATTTAAAAAAGCATTTACAAACATTTTCCACTTATCAGTCATTTACTTGAATGCAAGCCAAAACAAAGAAACTAATGATGGCAAGTTTGTGTGTTGCAGTCTGGATTTGATTTATTGGCTGGAGACGTGCAAAACACATGGCTTTGCAATGCACTACGCACCCCTCTGGGCCTCCAAGGCATAAATCAAAAGTATTTAAACTATCACCTCTATACAAGTTTGCCTCTGTGTAATGTTCTTATACGGATAACATGTAATCTGTGTGTGGTTTTGATATATATAATGCAATCTACGGCAAAATTTACAGTTTTAAAAATGAGCTGGTGATGTCACTTCAGGACAGGCTGTGGGTCATTCTGCCCCACAGACTTTCAATCTTCATCTGTTCCCCTCCCCAAGTAGCACCTCATTCCAACCTCCTCTGATGACAGATGATTTCTCCGTGTAAGCTGGAGCGCTTTCATTGGCAAGAGAAATCCTCCATCATTGGAAGAGGTCGGAATGAGACAATACTTTGGGAGGGAACAGAGATAGACTGACAGGCTGCCTGGGCAGAGTTGTACCCGCAGTCTGTCCTGAAGTAAGGACCCAGCTCATTTTTAAAACTGCAAAATTTTGCCATAGTCTTCATTACATATAAAAAAAAAAAAAAAACCCTGAAAAAAACCCAAACAAACAAAAAAAACGCACAGATTGCTACAGGAAAGATTACACAGAGGCAAACTTGTATAGAGGTTACAGTTCCCCTTTATGTTATTAGTTAGGGAGAAAGTAAAATGGATATATAAGACAGGAACCTGTATAGTTATCGACTGTTTGGTCATTTGATTTAAAATTGTTGCTCTTGATGAAAGGGCACTTAGCTCTGAATGTGCTGAGACGTTAAGGGGTAGATTTAAAGGCAGCCGTTAACAAAAAAAATCACTAACGGGTGCGTTAAGTGACATGTTGCAATTCAAAGATCCGTCTAAAGACCAGCTAACGGCAGTTGTACAATCCTTACGGCCGATACACTTACGTGCATTCAGACGCATGGAAAAACATACCCCAGAGCTATTCAAAGGCTTGCGGTACTGATAACGGCTGAAAAAAAGACACACCTAACGGCTAAAAGTTAAGACCCACTTTTTTTAGCCTTTAGACACTTAACGGCCAAAACAAAACACCCGTTACATAGGAAAAGACACAAAAGGCTTACCGCACAACCATGTAAATGGGAAAATTAACCCGTGCAATGCCAAAACAACACAAAAACATGCACACACAACACAAATCACTATACACACAACAACAACCAACACCACAGGGACAACGACACACTAAAAAACAACAACACAACATGGCACGGAACAATGGGGGTCATCACACAAAGCGGACACCTGCAAATACAAGCTCACCTGGGCAACATCAACACGCCACCTGCACCCCACAACTGCATGTCCGCAAATGGCACACACAGAACAAGCACAACACACCACATCTTATAACACACACACACCTGCAAACACTTACCTGGACAAAAACAACTCACCATTGGTCAGCACTCACCTCATCACCACACCCACACAACGCCCTAGCAAGTACTTAAAGGGACAACTCAACACACTCACTTGTGGCTTGTTTTCCACTCAGGGAGGGAGAGAGAGAGAGAGAGACAGAGATAGAGAGAGAGAGAGAGAGAGAGAGAGAGAGACAGATAGAGAGAGAGAGACAGATAGATAGAGACAGATAGATAGAGCAAACAGTATGTTGGGTTACATATTGTTGCGAAGACTGA